>CAWUFW010006616.1:600000-1107500 GCA_963921515.1 Calotriton arnoldi
ACCACCACTACCACCCTTACCCAGGGGGTGCCAGATGCCTACCACTACTACCACCTCTACCCAGGGGTGCCAGATGCCTACCACTACTACCACCTCTACCCATGGGGGCTGGATGCCTGTCACTACTACCACCCTTACCCAGGGGGTGCCAGATGCCTACCACTACTACCACCTCTACCCATGGGGGCTGGATGCCTGTCACTACTACCACCCTTACCCAGGTGGTGCCAGATGCCTACCACTACTACCACCTCTACCCATGGGGGCTGGATGCCTGTCACTACTACCACCTCTACCCATGGGGGGCTGGATGCCTACCACCAACACCACCCCCACTCATAGGATGGACAATGCATGACACAACCAGCACACTACAACCCAGGGAATGCAATAAAAGACATCCCCCAACACCATGACAAGCGTGTGTAGACTGTGTCAAATGCCTACAACACTGAACATGACTTTGAACATACAATGTGACCCCCTATCACATGTGCCACACATATATGTGTGTGGCCCCCACAATGCAAGCAGGCCATGACCATTGTGGCAATGGGGATCAAAACCCCATCATCACAGTGAGCAAAATGTAAGTGTGGGGGCCCATAGCTGAAGCACATTTCGAACATTGTGGCAATGGGGTCTAAACCCCCATCATCACAGTGACCAAAATGTAAGTGTGGGGTCCATAGCTGAAGCACAGTATGAACATTGTGGCAATGGGGTCTAAACCCTCATCATCACAGTGACCAAAAGGTAAGTGTGGGGTCCATAGCTGAAGCACATTTTGAACATTGTGGCAATGGGGTCTAAACCCCCATCATCACAGTGACCAAAATGTAAGTGTGGGGTCCATAGCTAAAGCACAGTTTGAACATTGTGGCAATGGGGTCTAAACCCCCATCATCACAGTGACCAAAAGGTAAGTGTGGGGTCCATAGCTGAAGCACATTTTGAACATTGTGGAAATGGGGTCCACAAACCCCCATCATCACAGTGACCAAAAGGTAAGTGTGGGGTCCATAGCTGAAGCACATTTTGAACATTGTGGCAATGGGGTCCAAACCCCCATCATCACAGTGACCAAAATGCAAGTGTTGACAAAGAAAAAGCTGCAACTGCCAAACTGCATGGATGATTCCTGGTCACAGAACATAAAACACATCAGTGGCAAAGTAGTGCATGTGTCCCATTGCAACATAGATTGGGGGAGGCAAATACTGCAGTGCAAATAAGACATACCTTTGGCCATGTGCAGACAAACATCACCCATGGGGCTGACACTGTCAACATTCATCAATGACACAATGACAGAAGTGACCATCAGAATGCAGACCCACATATTTGCACCAATGGGCACACAAATGCAGATACCCTGTGGAGACTGTAGATGTGAGGTGAACAGATACCATACCATGGCAGCAATGGGACACACAAACCATGATCATTGTGCTGACCGATGACCTAGGAGTCCCAGGGACAGCAGGGGAAACCCACCAAACAACATACAGCCAATGGCACACCAAAGATATGCCAATGCAGTGGTGCAGATGCAAAAACACAAACAGGCAGACCCACACTGCACATCAAACACAACAGGTGAGGGGGGGTGCCAGTGTCCCCAGGCAACCACACAACACATGAGGAGGCCTGAATACCAATTACACAGATGTGCATACAGTGCCACACAAAGGTAACTCATGGATCCAAATCCCCTATGTGGGCAATCAGGCATTGTCAGATGAGAGGGAGCACAAATCACACATGTCACACAAGCATGTAGGAACAGCAACTGACACAGCAAGACACAGACACACCACAGCACTACCCCCAGGGCCCCCACAATGTGGTGACCCTGGGCTGCATTACAATCCCACTTTGATGACAAAGCTAAATGTCGGTCACACTGTGAACCACAGTCATGTGTCCTGAGCAACAAACTACCATCACACCTACACAAGCACAAATCAATCAGCACGGCCAGTAAGCCAAGGCCAACATGGAGGCAGGGGTCTAGCCGGGCAACAACTCTCATCTGCACACACTCAACACCACACACCTCGACCTCCAACAATGTGCAGCAGTGAAGCACACATGCACTGGTGACATTGCACATGCACCCATGACAATCCCAGGGTGGTGGGTGGGAACCAAGGTGCAGAAACACATCACACATGGCCACTCAACAAGACTCCTGAATGTCTGACACACTGCACAATACGCTGTACATGGACATGACGGCAATACCACACCAACCAATGGGATCCCAGCCACAGTCCCACACCAATGAAGAAGCCAAGGTCACCCACAAAGAACACACATAGACAACTACCAACATTGCAGCCCGGACCCTGAGGAGTGCCAGCAGTCACACACACAACGTGTCACAATCACTGAAAGATAACACAAACTGGAAATCACATGACAGGTGTAAACAACAAGTGCCAAGGGGAATCCTGACTGTGACCCATCTGCGTCTGCACACAAACTCAGCCCTGACAGCAAACACACCTATGGGTGACACCCTGATGACCAGTAATGTGCCATGCACCCACATCACAGAGAATCCAGGGAGAAGACTTGGGGGAACATAGGTCAACTGAGCAAGCATCACAAACAGGAACAACACTAGGGATCCCAGCATGCACAGCAAAACGGAAGTGAACACACAGACATGCTCATACAACACACACCTTGGGCGCAGGCAATGTCACAGGAGTACACACTGCCATGAGGGGACTCCACTCCTGTGTGAGGAAAGCTGTGCCATATGTTGCCTCAGTAGGGTTCCATCATGTCAGCTGAGCACTTGGTCACACAGTCAACAATTAGCACCAAATGAAGGCTCCCGTCACATCAGCCTGGTCATGGGAGTGCCAATGAAATCATCAGCACAGATCCAACACACTTGTATAGCAATGTTGCACTGACAACACAGGTGAGTCCTTCCCCATTGATGCCCAAACCTGCATGTCCAGTGGAGATGGCCACACGGTCAGGGAAGTAGACTAATTGAACAATGGCAGGCACAACAGATGTGCAGGGGTGGAAGCCACAGATGTGAAATTGCTAATGTAAGTAGGAAATCCCATTGCCAAATATTGAACACATGACACCCTCAGATGCTGCTAAGGTTGACATGGATACACCACATGATAGGACACATTCCACTTGGACCACATGTGTTCCTGCACAGTAACACTTCATTATCATGAGACCAAATATCACCATCTCTGAAGCAAGGGCATGGTTAGCATCATCAACAACATGTACATCAGAAGCAAAAGCACTAGAGAACAGAAAGGTGCTTTATTCAGCATATGTGGGTCTAACAGTTGATGTCCAGCAAAAAATTAACAAAGGCCAATGGCCAGTCCAACATGAAAGTCAAAACAGGGTGACAGTGGCAGATGTCACCCTACGCATGCCTGCACTGATGAAAACCAGGGACAATCCCCTCGGAGGGGCATACGGGGGCAGGCCAGGCACCGCAGGGACAGGATCATGGCTCACCAGAAGGAGGCAGGGAAGGGGTGGTGGGTGCTGGAGAGCCACTGACAACTGCAGTGGAGGTGTCTGACATGGTGTGTGCCGGCACAAGTGGGGGGCATGACTCTGATGGTGTGGGTGCCGGCAAGACTGCAGGGGACCGTGCAGATGGAGTGGACAGGTTCCCCACTGCAGTGCCCAAGTCAGACAGGGTGGTAGTAGACTCCACTGCAGTGCCTACCTCACGGGGAAGAGAATGGGGATCAGGTAAGGTGGGCAGGACAGAGGGGGAGGACACCGTCTCCACACCAGTGGCACAGACAAGCGCAGCGGGGGGGTGTGGGGCCAGAAAAGCAAGTGGCAGGGGGAGAAGGCCTGATCCTTTTGGGGATGGTGTATCTGTGGGTGGGGGAACCTGGGGCAGGGTGTGGTGGGAGCACCTGTGGAGTGGGGGCCTGAGGGATGGAGGAAGGAGACTTGGTGCCTGAGCTGCAGGGCGGCGGCGGGGTCTTGCTCTTCCGGGTCCGGGGGTACTTGCGGATGGGGGCGTCAGTCGGTCTGCGCCTGGGGGAGGGTGTCCGGTGGCGAGGGGCACTCCGCTCCGTGTGGGTGGGCTTCCTCTTCCCCCTGAATGCTGTATCAGCTGGATCGAAGGGGAAGAGGCCGAGGTCAATGAGGAAGAGCCGCTGGGTCTTTGGGGTTGCAGGTGAGGCAACGGAGGGGGCTTTGGAGGGAGAGGCAACTGTGGACTGCGCAGTGCTCGTGGATGCGTGTGTGTGTGACTGGGCCCCATCCCCTGTGAGTGTGGTTTCAGTCCCCTGACTGTGCGTGCGTGTGCGTCTTGTCTGTGGCGTGTGTGTGCTGCTCGTGTCTGTGCTGGTGTGTGCCTGTGCCGGTGTGTGTGTGCTTGGGACAGGTAAGGTGCTGGGGAGTGTGGATGGGGCAGAGACAGGAGGGGTTAGGGACTGTTTGAGGACGGACACTGCTGCCATCAGGGAGGAGTCCATGGACCTATTGCCCCTCTGTACGGCAGACATGCCCGATGAGATGCCCTCCATGAACGACACCAGCTGAGTCAACAGAGTGGTGTGTGCATGGAGGACACTCAGCATCGCTGTCTGCCCTACATGGAGCTGGCGAAGGAGGTACACATACTCCTCACTCAGGGCAGCAGGGGACACAGGGGCAGGGGGTGCGGTGCCTGGCCCGAAGGAGACACGCTCCCGAACATGGGAGCCTCCACGGACCTCGGGAATGGGAGCCGATGGGAGGGCGGTGGTGGTGGTGGTGGCGGGGACAGCAACACTAGCTGGGGTGTGGTGGCTGCTGACACCCGCCTCCATAAGGGAGTCATCCTCCGAGCTGCTGTGGTCCTCAGCTGAGGTGGATGGTGCTGAGGACTCCTCGGTGTGGCTCCCCTCGCCCTCCGTGCCACTGGGTCCCTCCGACCACTCCTCGGCTGCTGACCTAGTCTGGCTCTGCGGCTCCTCCTGGTCCGTGGAGCTGTCCCCTCCTGTGGCCGTGGATGTATCTGCAAACAATAGGGAAACAGACAGACATCAGTCACCTGCACCGAATGCACACACCACAGTAAGTACAGCACAATACAGAGCAAGGCCTGGCATCCTTAGTTGAACATTGCTAAAAGTGCCCAAACAGAATAGGAGAAGCCAATTGTCAGTCTGATCGTCAACCATGGCACTCACATCCCACCTGGCCTTGCACCCATCTGTCTGGCGTCCGTTGGCTGGCAATACCCCAGTGTGGACACATGCACCACCTACACAGTAGTTGGACGGTGCAGAGAACACGGTGAAGCATGTGAACATGCACACATCACAACTCTTGCCACTGAGTCAGTACAGGTGTCCGGATGAAAGTGATGCCCAGAGTCAGATATATGAAATGCATGTGATGCATACCAGCGACAGACACCATGATCCACCCATGTGCTGATAGCCATTGCCACTATGGTGTGCATGTAGCACATGTCACTCCCCTGCAGGATCACTCATAGGAAGTCACATGCCATGGCACAGGCATGCCTGCTAAGTCATACATCACTGTCTCCAGTCACATGGGCAGGGCAGCCACACAACAACAGTCTGCACTGTGTCACAATAGTAGGTCATGGGGAATGCAAGTCCTGGAGCTGAACAAGTGCACATGTACATCCCCCACACACCACATCATCTGAACCCTTATCTGTCCAGGTCATACTGATTGGACATATGGTTGACCTGTAACACAAGCCTCTGAACCTGAGCACCTCACAATCTGCTGTGAATGGGAAACAGCTGCATGGACTTCACATTCGCATACCCCAGTCTGCACGGTCAGGTGTTCAAACACCTATGTGTCACACAAGTATCGTCTCCTATGGTCACATCTCCGGTGGCATGCTGAGCCCCAACCGATAAACACCCCAGCAGTCCTGACATCAAAGCCACAGCACACTGACACAGAGGCTGACACCTGAGGGGACATATCACTGAGCACAACGTGTCAGCTGATACACGGGAGTGGGAGTACAGAGTGCATTGCATGGCCTGGAGTAGGCATGACTGTCCTGCCCCACATGAATGAGGGATGAACCCTGGACAGTAGGCAGCTGGCTAAGTATGTGTGACACACGTAATATACACACTCCTGGGGCCCAAACATTGTTCCCACCCGCAGCTTGGGTGTGTGCCAGTTACCCCAGGCACATGTGGTGGATCAGCTCAGCAATTGGACCACATATCAAAGTAACACGCAGATTACATGTCAGAACACAGGCATTGTGAAAGCAATGGACCCACCCATGATGCCCACATCAGTTAGGGGAACAGATGCTGTCCCCCACCTTGAGTCAAGCAAACTGCAAAGACACAGTACCCAAGTGACACAATTCCCTGACTGCAAGGGCCACACCTGGGTATCAGATGAGGAGTGGGCAGTGCACAATCGAGGGACATGGGTCCTGGACCACATGACTGATGTGCTGTGGAAGTTTAACCAGGCCAGAGGAGGGCACATAGCATGGCAGACAAAGTTCACAATGCAGTCATGGACTCACCCCCTCCGTGCTGCTCCCTGGCCTTCAGCTGCCCATCCAGATCAGGGAAGACCACCGCCAGGATCCTGAGCATGTGGGGGGTCAGGGTCTGGTGTCCGCCCCTCCTGCGAGGAGGCGACAGCTTCAGCTGGACCTGTGCGATCCTCCGGGTCCAGCCCCGAAGGTCCTGCCACCTCTTCTGGCAGTTACGGATCCGGCGCTTGTAGTCCCCCATGGATCTCACTGCCCGGACGATGGTCAGCCATATCTTCTGCTTCTGGTGGGCATCAACCTGTGAGGATGACAAAGTGAGAATGCTATTACTACACATGCAACATATCCGTGCATTACACAGTTGTGTATACATGTCTCAATCACAGGGGCACATGATGTACACAGGCAGTGTAACGATGGCCATGGACAGTATGCCAGCAGTTACTACATGGTATCATTGCCTGGGAAGTAAAACCTTGTTTAAATGCACTGTCACTGCACTATACCTGTCCAGTGCATGTAACTACACACTAGGGGGGTGACAACTACTCAGTGAACCTGCTAGCCAGTGGCGTGCATACTGTTAGCCTTGCTAGTCAGACAACATGCACATTTAGGAAGGCAGTGGACAGAACACTCACCTGCTCCCCTGCTTTCCCATACAGCTTGCTGTACTGTGGAAGGAGGCTGTCCAGCAGGGCCTGGTTCTCCTCAGTGCTGAAGGCTGGGGCTCTCTCCACAGTACGTGCCATTGCAGGGTCCAGAGGGTGCAGATACAGCAGCAGTGGTGGTGGCAGATGTCGTCCTGGAGCATGTAGTGCAGGCAAGTGAGCTCTCAGGGGAACAGCCAGCATTATATGTGTGCTACAGAGGCAGTTACTGTCTCATGTGTCCAAAGTGATAGGTCCAAATCGTTAGCATCTTCTGAATCTGGCCAATCCATGGAATTGCACCACTTACACACGCCCACAGCATCCTTCAAAAGTTCAACTTCATGACACCCATGAATTTGCAACATTGTTGTGGGTGACCAACTGAATTTCCAGCATCAGACTCGTTCAAGATTTGAAAACGCGTCTGTTGCCAGGCCAGGCCATAGCCAATGGGTGCGCACCGATCGGTCCATTTCTGTTCAACGCGTACCTAGGATACAACGCGTACGCGCACACATTGAATGTAATGGGCTGGCCGGGCACACCGATCGGTCCATTGCTGTTCAATGCGTACCTAGGATACAACGCGTACCCGCACACATTGAATGCAATGGACCGGCCGGGCACACCGATCGGTCCATTGCTGTTCAACGCGTACCTAGGATACAACGCGTACCCGCACACATTGAATGCAATGGGCCGGCCGGCACACCGATCGGTCCATTGCTGTTCAACGCGTACCTAGGATACAACGCGTACCCGCACACATTGAATGCAATGGGCCGGCCGGGCACACCGATCGGTCCATTGCTGTTCAACGCGTACCTAGGATACAACGCGTACCCGCACACATTGAATGCAATGGGCCGGCCGGGCACACCAATCGGTCCATTGCAGTTCAACGCGTACCTAGGATACAACGCGTACCCGCACACATTGAATGCAATGGGCCGGCCGGGCACACCGATCGGTCCATTGCTGTTCAACGCGTACCTAGGATACAAAGCGTACCCGCACACATTGAATGCAATGGGCCGGCCGGGCACACCGATCGGTCCATTGCTGTTCAACGCGTACCTAGGATACAACGCGTACCCGCACACATTGAATGCAATGGGCCGGCCGGGCACACCGATCGGTCCATTGTTGTTCAACGCGTACCTAGGATACAACGCCTACCCGCACACATTGAATGCAATGGGCCGGCCGGGCACACCGATCGGTCCATTGCTGTTCAACGCGTACCTAGGATACAACGCGTACCCGCACACATTGAATGCAATGGCCAATGTGTGCGCACCGATCGCTCCATTGCTGTCCAACGCGTCCCTGTACATGTCACTGGCATATGTCACCATGCCTGTCACAGGTGAACATATGCCAGCCACATATACTTCCCAGGGAGTGAGGGGCACACCTACAACACCACAGCCTGTCCAAACTGTATCCTAAGGCATGTAAGGCTGCATTACCTATTCCGTGTATGGGGGTGAACATGTTGTTCTGTGGGTGTCACTTGGGGCAGCCACCCCCAGGCTGTGCACGTGTTCATGGGGACAGTATCCTTGGTGTTTCGTGTACATGACCACTGTGATGTGCAACTGTTCATATCTGAGCATGTAGCATGGTCACATTTCACGGTGGTGTATGTGTATGTCATGTCACATGCCCCCTGAGTCCCATGTGGGACGGTATGTTTAACCCAGGGTGACCCATTGGCACAATAGTGATGGTCCTCCACAGTCTGTGTGCATGTTGTGTTTACAATGTCTCGGATTTCATGTGCACAATGGGAGACAGTCTCCATATCCACGTTGTTTGTGCATGGACTTTGATGTTGTGCGTGTGTGTGTCACAGACGTCCATGTCTGTCCTGCCGAGGCAACAGGGACCACTACCTGTGGGGGTCATGGTTGTTTTGCTGTGGTGTATACATGATACGCCATGTCATGCCAGTGTCCATGTGGCAATACAGGGTCCCTGGGAATCTACCTCTCGTTGAGCTGTGATGCCTGGGGCACATCTGTACTCACATGTCACTGTGGGGTGTGTTTGTAACGTGGCAGCAGGAGATGGGAAATGTGACACGTCCTCATGATACCCAATGGCACAACCTGGGACTTATTGATGCCACTTGTTGAACTGTGATGTTGGATGTTGGCCATGTATGTGCCATACATGTCCGTACGGAACTGCACACATCATGTACTTGTGCCTCATAATGATGTATCGTGTGATATTGAGTGTGTACAATGCCACATATGTGGGGTGAGTGACAATCTTTCTTTCTTCACCTATGCACTGCAGGGCACCAGCTGTCCATAGACCATTCCCTGACCTGGCAACGATGGTGGAACGTGATAGCATCCGACGGTACCGCTTCACCAGGCAGCTGATTGATGATTTGGCAGTGCGCTTGGCACCACACCTGCAACCTGGCCGGCCGTACCCTACAGCGCTGACCCCCAAGGTGAAGGTGATGGCAGCCCTACACTTCTTTGCCACCGGTACCTTTCAACACACTGTGGCGACTGCTGGTGGGATGTCACAGACCATGTTCAGCCGTGTGCTCTGCGATGTATTGGAGTCTATGTTGATATACCTGAACCAGTACATCTATTTCCCTAGACTCCAACAACTCACTGACGTGAAGAGTGACTTCTATGCCCTGGGGAGGATGCCGCATGTCATTGGCTCCATTGATGGGACACATGTGGCTTTGGTACCACCACAGGCCCAGGAGCAGGCATACAGGAACCGCAAGCACTACCACTCAGTCAATGCACTGGTGGTCTGTCTTGCAGATATGACCATCTCACACGTGTGTGCCCGTTTCCCCGGTTCTGCACACGATGCCTACGTGATGAGGAGTAGTCGCATCCCGAGGATGATGTCACAGATGCGGAACCAGCGTGCCTGGCTTGTTTGTGTGTACTGACTTTGTATCATTGTGTGTGTTCTGCAATGTAGTGTTCCACCCTCTTTTCCAACTCAGCTAATGTGCAATTGTCTGTATGTAGGTGACTCCGGATATCCCAACATGGTCGGACGAGGAGAGTGATTGAGCGGACATTTGGTCTCCTGAAGAGCCGCTTCCGCTGCCTGGACAAGACAGGAGGGTCCCTCCCATATGCCCCGGCAAAGGTGTGCAAGATTGTCATCGTCTGCTGCATGCTACACAACCTGGCAGTGCGGAAGGAGTTGCCTCTCATCCTGGATGACGATGACCAACGTCCGCCACCTGTGGAGGATCCTGGCCTGGACCACGATGCCAGTGATGATGATGATGATGATGGTGATGTCCGCACACAGCTCATCACCAACTTCTTCAGCTGAATGTAAGTATCCAGAGATGTCATGTAACTGATGTGAGTTTGCATGATATGTGTTGATGGTGCTCTGGTGCTGTTTGAGTGTGTCCATGTGCTACATGAGTGTATGCGTGTAGCGATGTGTCCTTACAGGTAGTCTGTACTCCCCAACAGTGTTGACATGCTTACTTGGTTCTGGATGGGTATCTTGTGACATGTATTGGGCATGAGTATTGCAGTTCTGTCCTGTTCTTCAGTGCTTTTGACTGTGTGTCATTTCTGTCCTTCACAGGGTACTTTCAGAGTGGTTTGGTCAACTGTGATCCCCGACACCGTGATTCGACTTCCAGGGTGGTAGCTGTTGTGTCCCTACATGTGATGTGTGCCACACCCATGGACTTCCTTCCTTCTACACTTGTTGACTGTGTGCCCGCTGCCAGGTGGGATTACCTTGCATCTGTAGTGGTTACAACATGTTGCAAATGTGTAATAAACCTGTGCTTCACTTTGTGATGTGCGTTGTCTGTGGTCACACATTTGACTGACATTTGCTTACTGCACCAGTGGGCTAGTTGACTAAGACTGGGAATAGGTGTTGTGTCTGTGCATTGCACCGTATTTCCTGGCAACATCAGTGTAGGCAATGAGTCAGATGGCCTAGGTGTGTATTTGTTGTGTAGCCGTGGTGGTGAGTCTCCCTCATATGTGTCACGTTGCCATGACTCACATGCCTGTGTTGTACTTGCTGTAGCAGTTAGCATGCACAGTGTAATTTCGCTGGTCATCATCTCCATGACAGTAACCACGTTGGAATCACGATAGAGGCAGGTATGGTGTATTAGTGTGTTTATTGTCAAACATGTGTGCGAATAGTGCACAGGATGGTGAGTGCTGTACATTTTGATTGCAATCTTAAGTTCCTAGATGAATTAGAAGTCCTGGTAGCAGAAATGTCCTGTATCAAGTCCACAGTCATCTGAGACATTGGTCCAACTTGTACTCCCCATGTCATGTGGGGGGTTGTGTTGCAGTCAACAGGGTGAACAGTTTGCGCACAAAGGTGATTATCCAGAACAGGTGTTGGCTTCCTGGGGGTTGCACATGGCCATCGGCCTCTCAGTTGCCCCTCCTCGGACGACCCCTCTTCTTTGGGGGGACCCTCAAGTGCAGGCTGCTGCGGTGCAGGGGACTCTCCGCCAGAGTCATCCTGCCTCCCTGTGGCAGTTGCAGTTGTTTCAGCAGCAGATGTTGTGGGCACACAGGGAGGTGTTGACTGGTTGCTGCTCATCTGGCGGAGGCATTGTAATATGTCCCTATTCACCGCCGTCATCTCTTGCAGTGTGTCCCACTTGGACTCCACGCGGGACATGTGTGAGTCCAAGCAGGCATGATGGGCAGCCTGCTGCTGTTTAATGTCCCTGAGGAGCCCCACTACCTGGCTGAGCTCTCCGGTGCTGGACTGGTACGCATCGGCTATGCGTGCCAGTTGTGGGTCATCATGCAGTCCAGACCCCTCTGCGAGCAGCGACCTATGTCTCCCACCCTCCCACCACCCCTGGCGACACGTGCAGTACCTGAGGTGGCACGCACAGGTGACCCTGGGCCCCCTTGGGGGTTGTTGGTGGTGTTGGTGTCCATGGCACCAGGTTGGTCCAGGGTCCCTGTGCTGGTGGTGGTGGTGCTCCTTGGTCTGTCCATGTCGGCAGGGGTGGTATGTGTGTTGACAGTCGTTGGAGGGGTGGGTGCAGGGGGTGCAGCTGGTGGTCCTGCTGGTGCTGCATGATGACTTGCTCCGGAGGTGCCAGGTGGGTCTTCTTCATCTGAGGAGGGCAGAGGCTGTTCCACACCAGTGAGCTCCGTATCCTCTTAAGCCTGGGAAGGGGACTCCTCAGCGTCTGCTGCTGTGTCCCCATCATCACCTGTTTTTGGGAGACACACACAATGTATGTTATGTTTCTGCAGGCATCAATGGTTGACACACCTGACAGTTGTGACTGTGCCTCTGGATGCGGGCCTGTACATTGCATTGTCCTAAGTTGTCACAGTCAGGGGTTGATATTGGTGTAGCACATTGTCCTGCATTATTTGGGCATTTCTATGTGAATGTTGGGGTGTGTACATGGTCTGCATTGGTTGTATTTGGTTGACATCCGGCCCTCCTTCCCACCCAGCCAGATATTCCACCATGGAACGTTCTTCCATTGCAGGGAGTGCAAGTTGTCTTTCAGGATGTCAGTCAGTGGTGTCCTGCTGTTGGTTGGTGCACAGTTGCCAGCAGGGCCTTGTGCTCCCCACAGCAGTAGCCAGTGTCAGCCATCTTGTGAGTTGTTTTCCACTCCCTGTGATGTGTGCATGGTTCAGGGTGGTGTTGATGGGACAGTTGTGGGGGTGACCAATATCTGTGACTACCACTCCCATCATGCTATTGCCTCCAACCCCCTTCCCAGCATGCCCATGCTTCCTTCCCTTTGACTCTGCTTCCCTGTCAGGTTGTGTGCCTGTGCTGACAAGATGGCTGACAGTGTTATCCTGGGGTTAGTTTTGCTACAAGTCCCATGTGTGTCCCTGTGCTTCACTCAGCATGACCCAGGGTTGTGGTTCTTTGTGGGATATTTGATTGGAGTGTGAGGCAATGCATTCTCCCAGCTGAGTTTTGTGGAGTTTGTGTTAGGGGTGTGTGTGAGAAACGCTGCTGGTAACTATGGTCAGGGCTGTGAGTCCTCCTTCCCACCCAGCCAGATATCCCACCATGGAACGTGCTTCCATTGCAGGGAGTGCAAGTTGTCTTTCAGGATGTCAGTCAGTGGTGTCCTGCTGTTGGTTGGTGCACAGTTGCCAGCAGGGCCTTGTGCTCCCCACAGCAGTAGCCAGTGTCAGCCATCTTGTCAGTTGTTTTCCACTCCCTGTGATGTGGGCATGGTTCATGGTGGTGTTGATGTGCGCATTGTGAGGGTGGGCAATTTCTGTGACTACGACTCCCATGATGCTATTGGCTACACTGACTTGCCCAGCATACACAGTATTCCTTCCTTTCAGTGAGCTTCCTGTGAGGTGGTGTTGTGGTGGTGGCTACATGTCTGACTGTGTTTGTTGGTTAGATTTGTGCCACTGCCTAGCTCTATCTGTTGTTAGGTTTGTACATGTCATGACACAGTTACATTTCACTATGAGCTGGCATGTATTGTGTTTATCTGGCTGACATACACATTTTGGGATGATCTGTTTTGGTTGGTGTATATTTGCTAAGGGTGCATGGTTTGACTCTCCCCTTGACAGTGATGTGTGTGTATTGTGGCACAATATTGTGTACATTTGTTGTGTACTCACCAGGCTCTGGGATGTTTTCTAGTCCATAGACGCTCACTGGTGGTAGGATGGCCCGCACCTTCTCCTCCCAGGGCCTGAGGTATACTGGTTTGGCAGGAGGGCCACTGCCGGTGTGTTGGCTCACGATGTAGTCCTTCTTCAACAGCTCCTTGACCCTCCTGCGCACGTCATACCACCTGTTCTGGATGTCTACCTTTGTGCGCAAACATGGTGATTGTGCGTTCACCCTGTCGACGATCCTCTCCCACATCTTGGTTTTCTGCGACATGGGTGTCTGTTGGACCAATGTACCAAACAGCTGTGGCTCTACCCTGAGGATCTCATCTACCAGGACTTCCAATTCACTATCTAGGAACTTGTGATTCTTCTTTGGGGGCATGGTGTTGGGTGGTGCTGGTGTGTGATGTGTGTGTTGGTGTGCAAGTGAGGGTGTGTGAGTGTGTGTTTTGCTGGGTGTATGTGAGGGTGCTATTTGTTGTGGTGCTGCTGGTGTGTGGCTTGTGTGATGGATGAGCTGTGAGTGTGTGTGTGGTTGCTGTCTGTTGGTGTTGAGTGCTGGCAGGTAATTTGAATTTGCAAAGGATCATGGTAGGGATTTGTGTCCTTTATATGGGTGGAGTTGTGGGTGTGTCTTTGTTCCCTGTTTCCCCACCCAGTATTTATTTGCTTTGTGATTGCTTGTTTGGCCTTTTTTTGTGTTTTTTTTTCCCTTGGTTCTTTTTGTGCATGTAGGAGACGTGCTTCTGACCGAGTCGGACCCTCCAGTTGTCTCGTGCGAGCCTCTCAGATTCGTTCACGCTGTGTTTGTGCTGTTTTCTGTGCTGCGTACGCGTCGGTCGCGGGGTTTTGGGTTGCTTCGGCTCGCAGTTTTGTATGCGTGTCGGTCGTGCGGCTTGGGCCCCGTGCGACTCGGTCGTGTTTTCCACGTGTTGCATCGTACTTGGCGGGTAGGAGTTCGCGGGTACGTTTCATTCGGGATTCTTCCTGGTGTGTGTCGGTCGGTTTGTTTCACGTGGTTTTCCGGCCGGATGGCTGTTTTCCGCACGGTTTGGTCGTTCGGCTTGTGTTCCGTACGCGTCGGTCGTATTTTGCACGCTTCTCATCGTACTTTGCGGTCGTGTCGGTCGGTATTTATTCCGGCTCCGAGTCGGTCGGTACGTTTTCCGGCCCGATTCGGAATCGGCCCCTTAGTCTCTGAAATTGAAGTCAAAAATCCTCAATGGAGCAAGGCAGCAGGCTGTGGATGAGAAGGGCTCTATGAGGCTGAATAGCAGTCAGATAAGGTCCTGGTGAAGCCATTGGCTTTTGGCAGGAAAGCTGTGACCAAGATAAATTAAAAATTCTTGCCCAAGGCAGCTTCCCCTGCTGAAGATTTCAAGCTTTGAACATAGTCACTTTTTGGCAGCCTTTAATTCCTGCAGCGGGGCAAGGCTGAAGGCGGTAGTCGAACAGGGCTCCATGGGCCATCCCGCTGAAAAGGATTTGCTACTACTGAAAAACTCCAAGTGTCGGTAATCTGAATCTCTGTCTCAACGACAACACACCTTTATCGGATCGACTTGGCTGGTTTGTCTCAGCTCTCTGAAGGTCTTTAGAGCCAAAAAGTTACTGAGTCACAGGTTTCTGGGGATGTTAGGAGGAACTCACTTTGACACAGCCAGGGATCCCAGGACCTCAGGTACAGGACTTGGGGGTTAAAACATACTCTATTAGAACTCACCAGAAGGGTAGAGTGTAGATTCAGTTCAAACTGGTCAACTGGGATCTTCAGCAAAAGGGGCTTCTTGCAGCTTTCTGTGTCCCTGTACCTTAACAGGAGGTCAGTCAAATGACCCTTGGAGTCCAAGTCTTTGTCCTGTGTACAAATGGGAGCAGCTCCAACCTCTCAGGTCTCCTCACAGGTCTCAGTAGCAGGTTCAACCCTTCTTTCTTCCACAGGTCTATTAGTGTAAGGAAGATGAGAGGGTGGCCAGGGATTTCACATTTATGCTTGTCACGCTCCTGCCTGTGGGTAGGGGTAAAAGTAGGGAAAAAGTTCCCAAGGGTGACTCTACCCACTTTTGCAGTGCTTTTTGTGTGCCCAACTCCAAATAATCACACACTGCCCCTTTATATCTAAATCCAACATCTCAGAATCTTTCTTCCCCTGTGCAGAGCACCTGTGCCCACCCTTAAGGTGTGGCCATGGAAATGAGCAACCCTCCTCTATGGTCATTCAAAACCATTGCAGGGGCATCTCTTTTCCCACTAGGACTGGTGCCTGGTTGACTAGGGATACCAAGGAGGGGACAGGCCTACGTTTTAGCTACATATTCCTGTGACAGGATAGATCTCTTTGAAGTGATGCTCCTTGGCTGTGCTTAGCTGGTAATCCTGTCAGAGGAACAGAACACCTTCCTTCACCCTCGACATTTGTCTTAACTCTAGGAGCAATTTCACACCCCATCAAGGAGATATTCAGCTCCAGGGTGACAGTCGGAATATCATGCAAATGGGCTTCAGGATGCTTCAGGGAGGTAAGGGTGACTTTTTAAAAGTATATTTTGTTAAATATATATTACAAATCTGAGTTTACTGGTAAATTGAGCTTGTAATAAATATTTAAAAAAGTATACCCCTATGTTTTCTTATGGAACATCTAATCTTGCTACAGAGAAAAATATCTTTTGGCACCTTGTCACTCTAAGGACATGTTTTGCATTAAACCTTTACATGTCCTACTTGTAAATACCATGCTCCCTGTCTTAATGCACATTAATGTCTACTTAAGAATGACTTATTATTTTTTAAAAGGAAGGTTTAGGTCTGTCAAACGGATTATTTTGACATGTTCAATTTGCACTTTTCAAACTGCATAAACAGGCTGCGGTAGTAGGCCTGCAGTCATGTTTTGCTCTACCACTCTAGTGGTAGCACAATTGTGTACTGCATTCCATGAGTGACATTTAACTTACAGGCACTGAGTACACTTTGTGTCATATACTAGGAATTTATAGGCTAAACATGCTGATAAGCAGTGTAGTCAATTTCAATATGTTCAAAGACAGAAAGGCAGCTAAGGACCAGTGTTCCACACAACCAGTGAGTTTCACTTAATTAGTCGACTTGTTGCCCACCTCTATAGGTTGACTACTAAACAACCCAAGATTAGAACAATTTGTATCATATGAGAGAGGCTATAAACAAAAGTATTAAAGTCAATCAATCAAATTCAAAACGTTGCTCCAAACAGTTTCTTTTGAACAAGTTCTTTATTCATCATTTCTTCATACACAAACAGCCAAAAGAGCAGTCAACGCATTTCACTCATAATCTAGCTTCATCAGGGCTGCAACATACAAAAATATAGAAATGTTTTTTTTTTTTAAATATATTGTAACAAAACCCACAATAAGCAGTTGCATACAGACAAGTTATATTTTATTTAAACCTTGAACTTTTGCTACACATGGGTTTTGCACTTGCAGGATACAATTTATTTATTTACTTTATCTTTTACGTGGATTTTTTGTTGACGTTTGGGCTGGCTTTAGATAAATGTGGAGAGTATTAGTATGCCTTCTGTTTCTGCTGTTTATTCTTCTTGGCACATTTACAGTGTTATATTTGGCTCGCTCATTTGTGATAATTTGTCTACCAATGTATTTCTGTTCTGGAGAAATTGTCTTAGAAATTTCTATGATGAGATTCATGGTAAGATTTCATGCACCACTTTATCGGTGATCATTGGTGGCGGATTGTCCTATAAAAGACCGTGTTTATTGTATGGTAAGTTAGATCAGCAGAGACCTTTTACTTGCAAACCTGAATAGCGATTATCCCTCCTCTTTGTCTCTCTTCTTTACTTTCTCTTTTTTATTACATTTTTCAAGTATACCTTTGGCCCAATTTCGATCAACATTTAGGGCCTAATTACGAGTCTGGCGATCCACGGACTGATAGAGGCTGCAATATCCTTGGCAGGACCCGGCGGTCCGGCCAAGCATAATACAAGTTTCCTCTCCGCCACAGTTTTCCTAGCGGTTCCTCTGCCATGAAAACTGTGGCAGAGAGGAAACAAAGGAGGCCCTACAGGGCCCCCTTGTGCCTCTGAGCCATGGGGTGCATCCAGGGGGGCACAACATGTGCCCCACTGTCTGCATGCATCCCAGTTCCTGCACGGCATGGACTTTTCAGTCAATGCTATGCAGGAACTGTTTTTGACGGTCTCTTTGCGGTACCCATTTTCAGGGCACCACTATGGGAACGTTAAAAAAAGCCAGTCAGTCACAAGAATTACTCATAATATGGAGGGCGGCCCAACAACGGGTTTGGTGATACGGTGGCGGGGCAGATCCAGCACCGCACCGCCAAACTTGTAATCAGGTCTTAGTCACTGTTCAGGCTATACACTCCAAATATTTGTGTTTTTTTCTCCTTTTGGGTCTCCTTAATCAAGCCTCTTTTTGAAGAAACATATCTGAGCTTTGGTACCAGGAATACCACATTAGGGTCTATAATGATAGAAGCTACTTACTTAAGAGGGATGTGGAAACAAATAGTACTTACATTTGCCTACACCTTTTGACATTTTGTTGATATGTTGGGTGTGAACCCTGTTGTACAGTATAGAATGTTCCTCCAATACGTTGTGCTAAATAAGCTGTTGTTTTATTATTTGATGATGATATAATGGGTGTATGTTCTTTTATGTTCTTTAAATACGTAAAAACTCTACATTGATCATGTATTGTATATTTACTCTTCATGTTCTTTCTTCTTTTGCCAACTCAAAAATATATATATATTTTAGTGAGCAACACGTTGATGAACTTGTTGATACTATGACTTTTTGGTGTCTGCCCGATCACTATTGGAATTTTTCCACATTCATGTCTTTTATCTTGGTATCATGTATAGTTCTGATATGTAGACTACACACTTAAAGTTCAATAGAGAGCTAATTGTGCCAATAATATGGCACTCGTTATGCTGCTATAGCTCAAAGGGCACTTTGCTTTTGAAAATGTATGCTAGGCATTAAGCACTTTACAATATTTGGCTTTTAATCCTAAAAACTGTTTTAAACTTGAATCTGAATTGCCACATCGTTATTTATGCTACCTGTGTTCTCGCTACATTCATAAGGGGGGAAATAATTTTATAGTTTTAAACTTCATTTGCACGGTAGTGAGTCACTGAACTGTGTGTGATTTCGGCACTTTCCTGGCCGCATGCACGGTCAGTCACTAATTACGCGGCTGAAACACCTGGTACTTGAGCTGGGAACCACCATTTGGGATCAGTGGTCCAACATTTCTGATGAGGGGAGGTATTTAAATGAGGCTGCTGCACGGCAACAACTCTTACCACTCGTTGTGCTGCTATAATTCACTGGGCACTTTGCTTTTGAAAATTGCTGCTAGTCACTAAGCACGTTACAATATTTGACTTTTAATCCTAAAAACTGTTTTAATCTTGAATTTGAATTGCCACATCGTGATTTATGCTACCTGTATAATCACTACATTCATTCAAAGGCGCGCCTAAGGCAAGCCCGTCTGCGCCCATCCGCGTTCGGACGACACCAGACGATATAACTCCTGTACGATGCAGTCCAAATATCAAGGTAAAATGTTCCTATTGAAGGGACACCCTCTTATCTTTGAGGAAACACGCTGTATATCACTGGGGGTCTTTTATGGTGGGTACTCAAGGGCAGGTTGAAGGGCCTTTCTCGTGTTTAGATTGCAAATGGGAGGAGGATTGGTCATTTGAGGAATTTCAGTTTTAACTCACTGATTCCATCCTATTTGTCACTGGCACATATTTTTGAATGTTGGTATCTAAATGCAAGATTGCTATCTAAACATTGTCTTGAGATGTGGGACCTTATTACAGATTTCACTCCCGGTGCGATTTTTATTACTGAAACGTGGCTCTCTGAGCATTCTCTTCCAAATATGGCTATTTCACTGCCCTTAGGCTACAAAATACTGAAGTATGATAGAACCTGGCGACAGGAAAGCGGATTAGCTGTTATCTTTAAAGAGCTGTACACTGACTGTATTGAATCCAACACTCAGTCATCTGATTATGAATTGCTGGCATTCCAACAGTGTTTTAATGAGCAGATAATACTGGAAGGTATGATTGTTTACAGACCCCAAGGCTACAACTCCCAATGGGTTGCTAATTTACTTGCATGAGTCCTGCCACTAGCTTTAAAGTATAAACATTATATAGTGATAGGAGATTGTAATGTACACTTTGAGAATCTAGAGGACCCCATTTGTAAACAACTTGGAAATGACATGCATGTTCTTTAGTTTGATCAACGGATTTACGGCCCCACACACACAGCTGGTCATACATTGTATCTACTATTTTCAAATAATGAGGTCATTAATAACATTGACATTGCCCCTCTAATTTGGTCAGACCACTCAAGGATTAGCTTTTTTATTGTGCTCCCCCATGCACAAATCATCTCTTAACACGCCCGGTGAAAAGAAGACTTAGTGTAACATCAGTGCTGATTCCTTTGTAGACCATTTTACTTCACCTGACCTTGATCCTAATATTTCTCTTCTTAGCTACTTGGAGAAATTTAATATTGCTATATCTGATACTTTAAACATTTGTGGGCCTTGGAAGAAAAATATATCTCGACGACAAAATCCATCTCAAGATTGGTACTCACCTGAATCCAGAATTGAAAAGAAGAAATGCAAAGCGGTAGAGAGAAGGTGGAGGTTTCCCAAAGACCCTTCAGATCATCAAGCGTATAAACAGCAATTAAATTACTTTCATAGGCTGCTTAAAAGAGCTAAAAAGAACAACTTTATCAAAAGATTGGAAGATAAAAGTGGCTCTCCCAAAGAGCTTTTTAAAATTGCTAAAGAACTCTCCCAGCCATGTAGCCTTTCTCAAGTTATCATCCCCTCAGTCTCCAACTGTGATGCAATAGCAAATTACTTTACAGAACAAATTGACAACATCTACTCCACTTTTGAGGCGCAACCTTCCTTAAGTGAACTTCCTTGGGATCAATGAGGACTGCACCCAGATGCTAAAGCTCATCTGGGAAACCTTGCTAATGTGTCCATTGCAAAGGTGGAAAAATTGATGATGGAAGTCAAATCAGGCTCCCCCTTTGACCCCTGCCCCCGTTTCATTTTTTCCCATTCATCCCCTATTTTAAGTCACTATCTAACTCAAATGATTAATTCCTCTCTGTCGAACGCCAAGTATTCCGACACCTGGAAACATGCTCTAATTCTCCCCCTAGCTAAAAAAGATGCCTTCGTTTTATTGAATTACCGTCCTATTTCACTGCTTCCATTTTTGTCCAAGGTTCTGGAAAGACTGGTCAACTGTCCATTGACAGCCTCTCTAGAAAAGAATATTCTTTTGGACCCTTCTCAGACTGGATTCAGAGCTTTGAATAGTACAGAATGCACTATATTGGATGATGTGGACAATATTAGACTAGACGTTGCTCAGGGAAAAGCTGTTGCCCTGATTCTACTTGATCTTTCCACGACATTTGACACTGTTTCACATTGTTGATTGATATATAAACGTCATGAGGCAGGGTTTCATTCTTCTGCCCTACGTTGGTTCGGGTCATTCCTGAATAAAAGGACCCAGGCTGTCCAGCTGAACACAGTGAGATCTTCTCCCCACAGCTCTAAATGCGGGTACCACAAGGCTCTTCTCTGAGCCCTCCTCTATTTCATCTGCATGTCACACCCCTTGCACAGCTGGTTTGCAAGTGGGGACTCCAGATATGCTCATAGGCTGATGACACACAATTATTTATCTCCATAGGGGAGAAACAAGATGACCCTCCACAGAATCTTTCTGGTTGCCTCAATGGAATCGCTAGCTGGATGAGAAGACATTGCTTAAAGCTAAATGCGGAGAAATCTGAAATTTTATCATTTGAAGGTGCCCATCTGATCTGAGACTGATCGTGGTAGCTGGCGTCTTTGGGACCCGCATTTAAGCCAAAAAAAGCTGTCAAAAATCTGGGTGTCTCGATTGAGTCCTTGACCATGCAGGAGCAAGTCATTGCCACATGCCGCAAATGTTATGGCCTGCTCAAACTCCTTAAAAAACTCTTCCACTGGATCCCAGTAGGTTGGGGCAGGACCATAGTCTAAGCCCTTGGAATCAGTAGATTGGACTATGGTAATGCCCTATTCATGGGAATGGCTGACTACCTTTTCACCCGCCTACAGGTGATTCAAAATATGGCGGCAAAGCTCATATGTAATAAAGACAGATATAGTTCTGTCTAGGCCTGCCTAAAATCCCTTAACTGGCTTCCCAACCGGAAAAGGGCAAAATATAAACTGCTTTGCCATGCTCATAATGGCCCTGTGATTCTTTGTGCCTGTCATACACAGAGAATGGTTAACACTAACCTTACAGCCGGGTACAGCAGGAACGATGGATGTAGCTAGTTAATCCCAGCCCCAATATGGGAATACCTCGGAGTAGATATATCTAACACTCCAGAGATAAAACCACCATAGGGGAAAGGGGAAAAAGGGACAAAAGAAACAATAACGCTGCCGCTGTTAGGCTCAGACTAGGGATGTCATCAGAAGATGTAGACCTCTCTCTTCTACAATCCACCCCATCTGCCCTGTAAGTGAAAACACAGGACACACATTAGACTACTCCCCCTTTCTATCTGTAGCACCCCTATCCCCCCTATGTGTCATGTACTTACTTAAATTCTAGCGGTGCTTCTCGTAATTGAAAAAGGCACAAAAAGAGAAAAATAAAGAAAACAAAATAACATCATAGTTCTGGATCAGAATGAGGTACTTATCTTATTGCAGATAAGCCTCTCTGGCTGCTGGATCTTCTGTCTTGTGCCGTTGCGCAGAACCTCCTGTAGATAAAAATATCTCTCTGCCCACCTTGATGAGCTCTCCAGAGCGTGGCTAGGCGAGATGGCAATGTATATCCACAATGCAGCGCTGATAATGCAAAAACAACCTTCCCGTTTTCTGGGTGGTTAATTATGCGAACATAGAAACAAAAAATATAAGCGCTTTATCCAGCGCTGAGTCTCATCCTCGGTTCACTCGAGGAAAGTTAAACACGGCTCCAAGAAATAGTTGCAGTATTCTTAATGGCCCCCCCCACGTTCGTCTCAAGGCACGGAACACTCGGGAGTTCCGGAATTGTGCCGATCCGCTTTACTCAGTCAAGTGCGTCCTGAACACACCCCCATGATCTCAGGGAGGCTCTCAGGGAGTTCACCTCAATACTGCTCCAGGGTGTAGAGATGCCGAGAAACAGCGGATTTTAGCGGGAAGGAGAGTCTCCGATACAAGCACTACTGCTGCCTTCCATCAGGCTCAAGCCTTTGCGAATCTACTCTCCATGTTCAGGCAGGACGTCCCAATCACAGGTAACACTTAGTCTCTCCGATACGAAACATTAACTCGAGTGACAAGCACCGAGTTCTACCAGGGCGGGGCTTAAGTACCCATAGTCAGGTGTTGTCTCAGCCGTCGCCAAGGATTATGGGAGTTGTAGTTTGTGTGCCCATCATTCATACCATGCAAATATATCGTGCGCAGTGTGCCTATTTCTGTCTAGCCATGACAGTGCCAAGATGAAGTTTTATACCCCCTCAAGAAACCTGAAATCCACCAACTTAACCTTGGCTAAATCCATACGGATCAAAAAAGCTAGAGCCGGAGGTCGATCTTTCACTCATCTTGCGGCAGCGCATTGGAATCAGCTACCCCTAGACATCCGCCACACAGCTGATTGCCTTAGCTTCAGAAAGAGGCTTAAAAACTGGCATTTTCCTGACTAATTGCCCGTTTTTGGACTCTTTCCCAGTATCTCTGTAATACAATATGTGGATCCCTTAGCGCCGTGATATCCGCTTGGGGATGATTGTTTGCGCTTTATAAGCACTGCAAAATAAACAAATAAATTCACAAATATACATCTAATTATTGAATTTTCATTCAAATTTATTCCAGGCACTTTGCATAGAAAATAACAGAAAAGCATTATTCAGAAAACATTGTTCCACAAATTTATTCAAGGCACTTTGCCATACAAAATACCAGAAAAGCACTATTCAGAAAACATTGTTCCACTTCATTACAAAGTGTTTGCACAAACAGTTACAATTGACTTATTCCCAACACAAGATATTTTCAGCCAGAAAAAGGTGAAAGATGCCATCTTGTCTACTCTTAATTACATTCCAGAAGTGAGTGGAGATGGGCTGATAATCAGGCCGCAGTGGATCGGGCGAGAAGGAAGTTGAATAGGGAGTTCAAGAGGTTTTGCAGGTATCAAGGTATTGAAAGGGTATGGCATTCGGAGATCAGGCATGATGAAAAACAGCCTTTCCTGGACAATGGAGACCATTTGTCCGTGTTCTGGATGGAATTGTACCTAATGCAGTTGTGGGATGCCTTGGCAGGCACGTTTGGTGTGAAGATGTGGAAAGGAATATAAAACGGCACTCTGAAGGGAGCAAGAAAAGGAGGGGAGGCATAAGAGAGGGTGTAGGAATAGCAGGGTCACCTTTCTTAGGAAGGCGACACAGTCGCTGACGTGTACGACAAGGAGGTTTTTCAGGCCCTGCCCGCCCTCCCCCTTGATAAGGCGTAGGGGGTTAGTTGTGTGCGGGAGAAAGGAGAAGCTGGCTCAGTCAGGTATGCAAGAGAGAGTTATTTTAAGGGCTGTAGAATGTCACTGATGGACAGGTGAAAATTTTAAAGTAGGTTTTACAGTTAAAATGATTTACATTGCATTTGAGGGTGAGCGAAGCAACCTATTGGACGGGGGTGTCTGGAAAGTGGACATTCCAGTGGGCAAGGAAGAGGAAGATTAAGGGGCATATTAGCAAGACCGGCGATAAATTATCGCCGCTTTAGCGGCAGGAAACTGCCGCTAAAACGGCGATAATGGGCTTGCTAATATGCGTTATGGAATTCAATAGAAGCCCAGGTTAGATGTGCAGGACATCTAACCTGGGCTTCTATTGAATTCTATAACGCATATTAGCAAGCCCATTATCGCCGTTTTAGCGGCAGTTTCCTGCCGCTAAAACGGCGATAATTTTAACGTGGGTCTTGCTAATATGCCCCTTAGAGCGTTATGAAATTCAGTTACATTCAGGAAGCAGGGAAGAGGTGAAGCAACATACAGTTGAGTTGTGGAGGTTTTGGGGTGGGATTTAGGGGTGGAGTTATGTGGATGAGTAGCTTACATTGATGCTTACGGAGATTCATTTAGCGCCAGATTTACTGGCATTTTGCATCATGGTTGCCCCACTTTTGTGGTGCATCCATGATGCAAAATGCTAGTAGATATTTGCAAAGCAATGCATGGTTGATTTGCACAGCCTTGTGTGACTTTGTAAAAGAAATGTAACGCAATAGAGTAGCTTGCGCTGCATCACATTACATTTCATTCTGGGAGGCGTTCCATGGTTGGAATATGGATGTTCCCATGCATCCACCCATGGATTTCACGCAATCCCAAATTTACAAAGGTTTGTAAACCTGAAATTTTGTGAAATCGCTATGCCTCCCAGGGGATGGCATAAGGAGGAGAAAAAACGTTTTTTCTCCTCGTTATTTCCTTTTTCTATGTATGCTGCAATCTGCAGCACGCATAGAAAGAGGAAAAGGCCTCGAGATATTGTTTAAACAATTCTCATTGTAACCCAGGCCCCCTTGCACTGTTGCACAAGGGTGCCTGCACTGGCGCTAGGCTGCCTGAAGGGCACCAGCACTATGAGAGAGCAGAAGTATGTCATATCTTCGTAGATATGGTGCATTTCTGCTCTCTCCCTTTTATGTAACGCAGCACAGCAAGTTGCCTTGCTACACTGCGTTGTTGCATGAAAGGTTAGTAAATCCAGCCCCTGGTTTGTATTGCTATGAGCCAAGGTTTAATTGTTGTAAGGTGCACCTGCATCATTGAAGCTCCCCTTTTTCACACACTGTGATGATCAGAGACATATGTGGATGTGCCGTCTCGTCCAAAGTCTGACAGTAAAGTAAACAGCAGAAACTACGGCAGAAACATACAACAAAGGGTTAAACTGCTGGGACACAACAGTCATTCATGGAAAGGATAACACAAAATGGCGTGCAACATGCAGGTAGATGGAGGCTAATGCACTGGGAAAATAATCCATTCAGATAACTATGATGAATTATCATGTCAGTAAATGCTGTCCTCAGTTGGAAAATGTGCCATGAAAACAATCTGGTGAGGGAATGAGCTGGTAACATGAAATAAGCAACACAAATCCATTTGACGGTGAGCGGGATGGATTAATCTGATGTAAATTTTAATCAGACCGAGACAGATGACAACTGGGCACCTCATTTAGATGCAGAGAAAGTATTTTTCAACGTTAAAGAAAATGTACTGATGCAATGCACTACGCAAAGACAGAGCACCAAGTTAAACAGCAGACGAGGTAAGTTTACAAGGCATGTAACAAACAATCCCTGAGGAAAAGCTAATGTGGCCAGGGGACATCAAGGGTTTTATTTGAAAAATGTTCATTAAAAAACACCTAAATGATGCAAACAGTAAATTAAACTGTGGTAAAATAATCGTAGTATATTGCCACTAATTCTTTCATTAAGAAGTTTATTTGACAGAGACAAGAAACACCCAACTGTCTCACAGCCAGGCACAGTTACAATCAACTGTTGCCTCCTCAAACAGGCGCGGACGGTGGTAGGAGTGCCGGTCGGGCATTTGGCGATGCAGCGCTCACAACGAAATTCGTTTCATTTATTTAAATGTTTACTTACCTGTATTAGGCCTTAATCCGTAGTTTACTACCCCCCACCCTGCCCCTCCCCCGCCCCACGTCACCGCCCGACCGGCACTCCTACCACCGACCGCGCCTGTCCTCAAACACTGGAATGTTGAGAACATCAATGGAATGCCCTCATGTCACAGCTGTCCAGGCCTAGAGGAGACTGCCTAATAATAATATAACACATCTCCTTTCTTTACAGTTTGTAACTAACAACATAATCTGGTTTTAACCTCCATATGAAAAAGAGATAATAATATCAATGAAATCAAATGTTCACCCCACATTGACTTGGACACAACAACACACAACCAGACACAACACATATGGAGAGAGTTAATGTGAGTGGAACTTGTGGACTAGTAAGTGGGACTGGGAAACAAATACCCAAGCACAAAGCTTCAACATACACGAACACACACATTGGATTCAAGAACCCCACCTTAAGACAGTATACATAAATTCTATCACGAACTAAATACAAGCTGTGCAACTCTCCTCATTTCCTTGAAAGCATATGCAAAAACAACAGATAATAATGATGCATTAATCACAAATGTATTCCCTAAAATAACACAGATAATGATGCTGCATTAATCACAAAAGTTATCCCACAAATAACTAGGAGTCTTTTTTGGTCTTACTTCTCTTTCCCTTCATGCTGAGTTCTTAAACTCACAATCTCTTTCCACCATTGAAGCCTCTGTGTTGCCTTGTGCCCCATTAAATTAATTGTCTCTCATAAGTGACCACGGGGCATTTGATATTTCTGCATCCTTTGAATTACATTGTACTTCACCTTGTTTTTGATATTGTGCCGCCCTCCTGAGGTTCCAGGTTTGTCCATTGTCTAACCTGGCCCAATTTCCCCCACTCAATTTGACTTTGAAAGGACCTTTGAACTTGGACAACCCTTTACCAACACCACCTGGTATAACTTTCACCCAATCACCCACCTGAATAAAACTTTACCATCCCTCTTCTCTTAAGCCTCATTGTACTTCTCCTGCAAAACCTTACTGCAACCATGTTAGGACCAATTGGTGCCTGGTTGTCTGCCCTGCATCATTTCAAAAAGGCTATTCCCTGTTCCCGCATACACTTTGGTGCAATATGCCCATAACATTTCTTTGATAGCCCTCTATACTTGTATGCCAGCAGTACAGGCTAACTGCATTGTTCCTTTCACCATTTTGTTAATCCTCTCACACAACCCATTTCCTTGTGGATTATAAAGTGAGGTGCAGGCATGTCTTATCCCCAATTTCCTGAAGAATTGATCCATCTCCCTCGATATGAATTGTGTACTATTATCAGTGAGGACCACTGCTGGAATACATTCCCTCCTGAACAGTTTGCTCAAAACATTTATTGTGGCTTCAGTGGTAATGGAGCTCATAAAGACTACATCCACCCATCTTGACTTTGCATACACCAAGATGGCAGCATATCTTTCTTGTTCTTGGAAACAATTGAATAAACCTATGAAATCCAGACAGACTTTCTCCCGGGTGGTGCTGCTTCTGCCGCATGCTGGACTCTTTCCAGTTTGCCTACGCCCACAAGCAACCTTTTCTCTTATTCTTTGCAGCAGGAACATTTTTGCACCCATTCCTTTATTTGTCTGTCCATACTTGGCCACCAAAACCTCTCCTTCACTCTTTAAATGGTCAATGTCTAACCCAAATGTCATTTGTGTGCCAACCCAATTTGCCTATTTCTATGGGATGCCAGTGGCACAAACCTTTCACCCCTGAACACTAGGCATTCATCTTTAATAGATAATTTGTCTTGAATCTTCAAATATGGTCTAAGCCCTTCGGATATAGTACTCTCTCTCATCACCACTCCTCTAGTCATTTTCCCACACACTCAAGTGTTTCATCACGCTACATGCTCGTGACCCAATCTTCCCTAGAAATGGAATTACCAACTTCCTCAGTAATGTCATCCAAACTCGCTACAACATCCTCTACTTCTAAGTCAATCAACTCTGCATCCTTATCCGGTAACCTTGAAAGGCAATCTGTCACTCTCTTCCACCATACCTGTACATACTCTATACTACATGTAAAGTCCTGTAACCGCACAGCCAAAAGCGCCAATCTCCCTGAGCAATTTGTTGTTCCATTAGGTCCTAAAAATGTAAGAAGCGGTTTACGATCTGTTCTCAATGTGAAAACACCACCCCACAAAAATACACGAAAATGCCTGGTGGCCTATGCAGCTGCCAGTGCCTCACGCTCTATCACCAAATAATTTCTTTCTGTCACAAGCAAATGTTAGGTGAAATCTGCCCGCTGACCTGGTTTCAAGTGACCACAGCTAGTGGACTGCTCATTACCATGGCTACACCTCTGGGTGGACACACAGGCTCTGCACAAGGGGGAACGGTTACCCCAACTTGGATTTTGAGAGTGATTGGCATTGTGGTATTATTTGGAGTAGGGTAACCATAAACTGCTGCAAAAGTAGGCAGGGGTACTCCTAGGAACATTTACCCCATTTGTAGGAAACCTCCTCTCTCTACAGTGTTCTAAGATTAAGTACACTATGTAGAGAGTGCAAGAGATCCCCAAAGGGTAGGTAGAGTTAAAATAGATAATACTAACTCCCTTTTTGTGGTAGTGTGGGTGAGCAGTTAAGCTTATCAGAGGGTAGTGTTAAACATTTGTTGTACTTACAGAGGCAATAAATGAGACACAACTCAAGAATAAATCCGAGACCAATTTGAAAAAATAACATTGATTTTTATATAATATTTTAGACCATGAATACAGTTCTAGGATAAATACTTTAGGAGTTAAGAATTTTCAAAGTTTGATAAATATATATCACTTCTATGCACAGTTACACACCATAGGAAGCAATGGGGAAAAAGCTGAACATTGTAGAGAAATTCAGGCAATACTTTACTAAGGTCACAATTATGTTGCAGGTCAATGTCGGGACCAGGACCAAAGTTCCAGCAGGAGAAGATCTGGAGTGTCCAGATCGGCCAGGAGCAGTTGTACTGAGTTCTTAAAAGCTGGCGCGCAAAGGTTTTTATTCTAAATTACTACACCCGTCACTCTTAGAAATCTGTGTATGCACTTTCAATGAATGTGCACAGAGTACAGCTGTGGGGTGTAGGAGTGAAGCAAATACCTCTCCCACCTTAACCTTAAAAGTAGCTTAAACTTGTTGGCCTGTACGTTTCATGAGATCATGCTACAGAGCTTATTTCCAATATATATTCTGGATTAAAACTCAATTAAATAATGTCTGATGTGTGAATCAAGTTTGAAAAGATCAAGGAATGGTTGCGTGTATGAGTTTTGCAATATTATATACAGCTACGTATGCTTAGCTGAGAACTCCACAAAATATACAGTCTTGTATGCCTTGCACTTGGATTGATTAGACTTAATTTGTTTATGCTCACTAGCTTTCTTATATCAAGTAATAAGTTTGGTTTAAAGAAAATTCAACTTCACAGATAATCTATTCCCACATGGGCTAATCCATTCAAAGATGGTTTAAGTGTATAATTCTTTTTTCAGGCAATTGTTCCAAAAATAATATTGACTCAAGAATATAAATGGTAGAGATTATCATGGGAGAAATATATTGAGGTGCAGAATATCAAAATATAAATGGAAGTAATTTTCATTGCTTTGATATTGTTGTGTATAATATCTATTTTTTATAAGTGTATATTTTTTTATCTATTTTGTATAAATGTTTTATGTTATATTTAATTTGTCATAATTTGTAATTATAGCAAGTTTTATTATGCTAATTTATTTGGGTGGATTGTTGGATTTGCAGGTGAATAGGGTGGAAAACATTTATTCAAAATATATATATTTCAATTTTTCTGGATAAATTATTATTTGTTTTTAACTGTTATTAATTACTTGTTTGAATTATTGTGTCAATTAAATACTTAATATACACTTTAATCATTTTCAATTGGCTTTTGTATTGATCATATTATAAATGTAATTATTATTTATTATAATCAGGATTAGCAATAATATTTTTATTGTGATGTATAATTTGATTTAATATTTTTTATTTTGTTATTCTTGGTGGTTTGTAGGGGAGCATTGTGGAAGAGTGTTTGATTACAGGCATATTGTTATTACATTAAGAAACAAAGTGCATTGGTTAAACCAATAACAAAGACTTGATTCAATTAATAAAAATAATAAGTGATTGTATTTATTTAAATTGTTGTTTTTAATGTAATTATGAGTTGGCAATTTATATTTATAAAACCTTAGAATTAAAGTGCAATCACCTTTTTAAGAGTTAGCGGCATATTTATTTGTGCCTTTTTGGGTTTGTAAGGCGGTGTTTGAGAAGTAATATTATTATGCATGTTTATATTGAAACTTTAGTTAATGGTAATTTGATAACTTACTAATTATATTGTTTAATTAATTAATTGATGATTACCTTTTTATTTTTACATATTTTTTAATTATTTATGCAAACTTAAAGTTTGTTTATTGTTATTAAACTGTAGCTCAGTGGTATATTTTTGGATTGATTGTTTCTTTCATCAGGTATTTTGATGGGCGATCATTTTATGTTTCAAAAGTTTCTATTGATTTCTATACCATACAACAAGCATGGACGTATCCACTGAACATTCACACTTAACCTTCCCCCTGCATTCCTGATCCATTTGCATGCCATGCTGTCAGAAGCAGATACATCTCTCTCCATTTAGACATTTGTTACAGACAATTTCCTCCTACCCTTACCAGAACTTATGATCTGTGACACCCCCAACTCCACACCTCCATCCTGTCACTGAAATGAATGCTTTTTGCAGGAGGTAATCCTATGAGGCAACTAAAGATTCAGAAATATAGAGGGACTTGATTGTGCTTTTCCCTGCCCTGTCATTTTGTGTTTAAATGCTAATTTTCAAGTCTCTCAGGAATCAAGGACATGTCAAAAAAGTGTGACTCTCTGGATAGAAAATGTTTAATGGTGCACATTTAAGTGCAAATAATTTCTATGTGCCCTCTCTCTAGTTGCACTAATTTTCCATTGACAATAAGGGGTCGATTCCGATTCGGGCCGGAAAAAGCACCGACCGACTCGGAGCCGGAATTAATTCCGACCGACACGTACCTGTGGCGCCCGACACGCCAAGTACGATGCAAAGCGTGCAAAATCCGACCGACACGTACCGAACCCAAGCCAAACGACCGAGCCGCACGGAAAACAGCAATCCGGCCGGAAAAACACGCAAATCGAACCGACCGACACGCACCCGGAACAAATCCAACCAAAACGTACACGCGAACTCCAAACCGCAAAGTAAGATGCAAGGCGCGAAAACCACGACCGAGTCGTACGGAGGACAAGTCGTACGACCGACACGCATAGAAAACTGCGAGCCGAAGTAACACAAAACACCGCGACCGACGCGTACGCAGCATAGAAAACTGCACAAACACAGCGTGAACGAAACGGAGAAGACCGCACGAGACAACTGCAGGGTCCGACTCGGTCACAAGAACGTTTCCAACCTGCACAGAAAGTACTAAGGAAAAATACACAAAAAAAGGCCAAACAAGCTATTACAAAGCCAATAAATACTGGGGGGTGGGGACAGAGAACAAAGACACACCCACAACTCCACCCATATAAAGGACACAAATCCCAACCATGATCCTTTGCAAATGCTATTCTACTGCCAGCACTCAACAGACAGCAACCACACACCCACAGCTCATCCCTCACACAAGCCACACACCATCAGCACACCAACAAATAGCTACCTCACATTCACCCAGCAAAACACACACTCACACACCTTCTCCTGCACACCAACACACACATTACTCACCATCACCACCCATCACCATGCCCCCAAAGAAGAATCACAAGTTCCTAGATTGTGAATTGGAAGTCCTGGTAGACGAGATCCTCAGGGTAGAGCCACAGCTGTTTGGCACACTGGTCCAACAGACACCCATCTCCCAGAAAACAAAGATGTGGGAGAGGATCATCAACAGGGTGAACGCACAATCACCATGCACAAAGACTGACATCCAGAACAGGTGGTATGACGTGCGCAGGAGGGTACGGGAGCTGCTGAAGAAGGACTACCTCCTGAGCCAATACACCAGCAGTGGCCCTCCTGCCAAGCCAGTATACCTCAGGCCCTGGGAGGAGAAGGTGCGGGCCATCCTTCCGCCAGTGAGCGTCTATGGACTAGAAAACATCCCAGAGCCTGGTGAGTACACAACAAATGTACACAATATTCTGCCACAATACACACACACATCACTGTCAAGGGGAGAGTCAAACCATGCACTCTTAGCAATTACACAGCAACCAGAACAGAATCATCCCAAAATGTGTATGTCAGTCAGAAAAACACAACACATGCCATCTCAAAGTTACATTTAACCGTGTCATCACATGTACAAACACAACTACAACTACAGCTAGGCAGTGGCACAAATATAACTAACAAACACATCCAGCCATGTAGCCACCACTACAACACCAACACACAGTGAAGACCACTGAAAGAAAGGAATTCTGTGTATGCTGGGCAAGTCAGTGTAGCCAATAGCATCATGGGAGTCGTAGTCACAGATATTGCTCACCCCCACAACTGTCCCATCAACACCACCATGAACCATGCGCACATCACAGGGAGTGGAAAAGGACTCACAAGATGGCTGACACTGGCTACTGCTGTGGGGAGCACAAGGCCCTGCTGGCAACTGTGCAACAACCAACAGCAGGACACCACTGACTGACATCCTGAGAGACAACTTCCACTCCCTGCAATGGAAGCACATTCCATGGTGGGATATCTGGCTGGGTGGGAAGGAGGACTCGCAGCACTGACCATAGTCACAAGCACCTCCCCTCACACACCCCTCAACACAAACTCCACAGAACCCACCTGGGAGAATGCAATGCCTCACATCCTAACTCAAGATCCCACAAAGAACCACCACCCTGGGTTATGTTGTGTGAAGCACAGGGACACTCTTGGGACTTTTAGCCAAACAACTGCCAGGACAACACTCCCAGCCATCCTGTCAGCACAGGCAGCCCACCCCACAGGGAAGCAGAGTCAAAAGGAATGAAGGATGGGCATGCTGGGAAGGGGGGTGGAGGCAATAGCATGATGGGAGTAGTAGGCACAGATATTGCTCAGCCTCACAACTGGCCCATCAATACCACCCACAACCATGCTCACATCACAGGGAGTGGAAAAGGACTCACAAGATGGCTGACACTGGCTACTGCTGTGGGGAGCACAAGGCCCTGCTGGCAACTGTGCACCAACAAACAGCAGGACACCACTGACTGACATCCTGAAAGACAACTTCCACTCCCTGCAATGCAAGCACGTTCCATGGTGGGATATCTGGCTGGGTGGGAAGGAGGACTTGCAGCACTGACCATAGTCACAAGCACCTCCCCTCACACACCCCCTCAACACAAACTCCACATAACCCACCTGGGAGAATGCAATGCCTCACATACCAAATGAAGATCCCACAAAGAACCACCACCCTGGGTAATGCTGTGTGAAGCACAGGGACACACCTGGGACTTGTAGCCAAACAAACGCAAGGACAACACTGTCAGCCTTCCTGTCAGCACAGGCACACTACCCCACAGGGAAGCAGAGTCCAAAGGAAGGAAGTACGGGCATGCTGGGAAGGGGGTGTAGGCAATAGCATGATGGGAGTTGGAGTCACAGATACTGCTCACCCTCACAAGTGGCCCATCAACACCACTCTGAACCATGCTCACATCACAGGGAGTGGATAAGGACTGACAAGATGGCTGACACTGGCTACTGCTGTGGGGAGCACAAGGCCCTGCTGGCAACTGTGCACCAACAAACAGCAGGACACCACTGACTGACATCCTGAAAGACAACTTCCACTCCCTGCAATGCAAGCACGTTCCATGGTGGGATATCTGGCTGGGTGGGAAGGAGGACTTGCAGCACTGACCATAGTCACAAGCACCTCCCCTCACACACCCCCTCAACACAAACTCCACAGAACCCACCTGGGAGAATGCAATGCCTCACATCCTAACTCAAGATCCCACAAAGAACCACCACCCTGGGTTATGTTGTGTGAAGCACAGGGACACTCTTGGGACTTTTAGCCAAACAACTGCCAGGACAACACTCCCAGCCATCCTGTCAGCACAGGCAGCCCACCCCACAGGGAAGCAGAGTCAAAAGGAAGGAAGGATGGGCATGCTGGGAAGGGGGTGGAGGCAATAGCATGATGGGAGTCGTAGTCACAGCTCAACATCCCCCACCACATGGCCCAGCAAGCTCACACTCACGCATGCACATCCCACAGAGAGTGGAAAGGCCCATCAAAGATGTCTGACACTGTTGCTGTGTCGTGGGGAGCACAAGGGCATGCTGGGAACTGCACACCAACCAACAGCAGGACACCATTGTCAGCCATCTTGCCATTGCTCTCACACCCACACACACTGAACTCCCCACAAAAGCAAGTAAGTATGGGAATACTGGGAAGTGGGGTGGAGGCAATAGCATGATGGGAGTCATAGTCACAGACATAGCTCACCCCCACAACTGACCCATCAACACCACCCTGAACCATGCTCACATCACAGGGAGTGGAAAACAACTGACAAGATGGCTGACACTGGCTACTGCTGTGGGGAGCACAAGGCCCTGCTGGCAACTGTGCAACAACCAACAGCAGGACACCACTGACTGACATCCTGAAAGACAACTTCCACTCCCTGCAATGCAAGCACAGTCCATGGTGGGAAAACTGACTGGCTGGGTGGGAAGGAGGGCCGGCTGTCAACCAAATACAACCAATGCAGACCATGTTCACACCCCAACAAATACATAGAAATGCCCAAATAATGCAGGACAATGTGCTACACCAATATCAACCCCTGACTGTGACAACTTAGGACAATGCAATGTACAGGCCCGCACCCAGAGGCACAGTCACAACTGTCAGGTGTGTCAACCATTGATGCCTGCAGAAACATAACATACATTGTGTGTGTCTCCCAAAAACAGGTGATGATGGGGACACAGCAGCAGACGCTGAGGAGTCCCAGTCCCAGGCTCAAGAGGATACGGAGCTCACTGGTGTCGTACAGCCTCTGCCCTCCTCGGATGAAGAAGACCAACCTGGCACCTCCGGTGCAAGTCAACATGCAGCACCAGCAGGACCACCAGCTGCAGCACCAGCAGGACCACCAGCTGCACCCCCTGCACCCACCCCTCCAACGACTGTCACCACAAATACCATCCCTGCCGACATGGACAGAACAAGGAGCACCACCAGCACAGGGACCCTGGACCAACGTGGGGCCATGGACACCACCACCACCACCAACCCCCAAGGGGGACCAGGGTCATCTGTGCGTGCCACTGCACGCACTGCACATGTCGGCAGGGGTGGTGGGAGGGGTGGGAGACAGAGGTCGCTGCTTGCAGAGGTGTCTGGTGTGCATCATGACCCACAACTGGCACGCATAGCCGATGCGTACCAGTCCAGCACCGGAGATCTCAGCCAGGTAGTAGGGCTCCTCAGAGACATGAAACAGCAGCAGGCTGCCCATCATGCCCGCTTGGACTCACACATGTCCCGCGTGGAGTCCAAGTGGGACACACTGCAAGAGATGACGGCGGTGCATAGGGACATATTACAATGCCTCCGCCAGATGAACAGCAACCAGTCTACACCTCCCTGTGTGCCAACAACATCTGGTGCTGAACAAACTGCAACTGCCACAGGGAGGGAGAGTCCCCTGCACCGCAGCAGCCTGTACTTAAGGGGCCCCCCCCAAAGAAGAGGGGTCGTCCGAGGAGGGGCAAGTGAGAGGCCGATGGCCAAGTGCAACCCCCAGGAAGCCTGAACCTGTTCTGGATGTTCACCTTTGTGCACAAACTGTTCACCCTGTTGACGGCAACACAACTCCCACACATGACATGGGGAGTACAAGTTGGACCAATGTCTCAGACAACTGTGGCCCCGATACTGGGGATTTTGTCTACCAGGACTTTCAATTCACCTAGGAACTTCTGATTGCAATATAAATGTACAGAACTAACCATCCTATGCACTATTCACACAAATGTATCACAATAAACACACTAATACACCATACTTGCCTCTGTTGTGATTCCAACGTGGGTGCTGTCATGGGGATGATGAACTGCAAAATTACACTGTGTATGCGAACTGCAACAGCAAGTACAACACAGGCATGTGAGTAATGGCAACGTGACACATATGAGGGAGACACACCACCAGGGCTACACAACACATACACACCTAGGCCATCTGACTCATTGCCTACACTGATGTTGCCAGGAAAGACGGTGCAATGCACAGACACCACACCTATTCCCAGTTGTAGTCAAGTAGCCCACAGGTGCAGTAAGCAAATGTCAGTCAAATGTGTGACCACAGACAACGCACATCACAAAGTGAAGCACAGGTTTATTACACAGTTGCAACATGTCGTAACCACTACAGATGCAAGGTAATCCCACCTGGCAGCGGGCACACAGTCAACAACTGTAGAAGGAAGGAAGTCCATGGGTGTGGCGCACATCACCTGTAGGGACACAACAGCTACCACCCTGGAAGTACAATCACGTCGTCGGTGGACACAGTTGACCAAACGAATCTGAAAGTACCCTGTGAAGGACAGAAATGACACACAGTCAAAAGCAATGGAGAACAGGACAGAACAGCAAAACTCAGGCACAATACATGTTACAAGATACCCACCCAGAACCAAGTTAGCATGTCAACACTGTTGGGGAGTACAGACCACCTGTAAGCACACATCGCTACACACATCCAGTCAAGTAGCCCATGGACACACTCCAACAGCACCAGAGCACCACCTACACATATCATGCCAACTCACATCATTGACATGACACCTCAGGATACTCACATTCAGCTAAAGAAGTTGGTGATGAGCTGTGTGCGGACATCACCCTCATCATCATCATCATCACTGGCATCGTGGTCCAGGCTAGGATCCTCCACAGGTGGCGGATGTTGGTCATTGTCATCCTGGATGAGAGGCAACTCCTTCCGCACTGCCAGGTTGTGGAGCATGCAGCAGACGATGATAATCTTGCACACCTTCGCTGGGGCATATGGGAGGGACCCTCCTGTCTTGTCAAGGCAGCGGAAGCTGCTCTTCAGGAGACCAAATGTCCGCTCAATCACTCTCCTGGTCCGACCATGTGCCTCATTGTAGCGCATCTGGGCTGGTGTCACAGGGTTCCTGAGGGGTGTCAGCAACCACGGCATGTTGGGGTATCCCGAGTCACCTACAGACAGACAAGTGCACATTAGCTGACTTGGAAAAGTGGGCGGAATACTACAGATCAGATCACACACAATGGCACAAAGTCAGTACACACCGACAAGCCAGGCACGCTGGTTCTGCATCTGTGCCATCATCCTGGGGATGCTACTACTCCTCATCACAAAGGCATCGTGTGCTGAACCAGGGAAACGGGCACACACGTGTGAGATGGTCATATCTGCAAGACACACCACCAGTGCATTGACCGAGTGGTAGTGCTTGCGGTTACGGTAGGCCTGCTCCTGGGCCTGTGGTGGTACCAAAGCCACATGTGTCCCATCAATGGAGCCAATGACATGCGGCATCCTCCCCAGGGCATAGAAGTCACTCTTCACGTCAGTGAGTCGTTGCAGTCTATGGAAATAGATGTACCGGTTCAGGTATAGCAACATTGCCTCCAAAACATCGCGGAGCACACGGCAGTCGCCACAGTATGTTGGAAGGTACCGGTGGCAAAGAAGTGTAGGGCTGCCATCACCTTCACCTTGGGGGTCAGCGCTGTAGGATACGGCCGGCCAGGCTGCAAATGTGGGGCCAACTGCAGTGCCAAATCCTCAATCAGCTGCCTGGTGAAGCGGTACCGTCGGATGCTGTCCCGTTCCACCATCGTTGCCAGGTCTGGGAATGGTCTATGGACAGCAGGAGCCCTGCAGTGCAGAGGAGAAGAAAGCAAGATTGTCAGTCAGCCCATATATGCGGCATTGAACACACTCAATATCACATCATACATCATTATGAGGCACAACTACATGAAGTGTGGAGTTCAGTAAGGACATGTATGGTACATACATGGCCAACATCTGTCATCACGGTTCAACAAGTGGCATCAATAAGTCCCAGGTTGGCCCATTGGATATCATGAGGCTGTGTCACAGTTCCCATCTCCTGCTGCCATGTCACAATCACCCCCCACAGTGACATGTGAGGACAGATGTGCCCCAGGCATCACAGCTCAAGGACAGGTACATTCCCAGGGACCCTGTATTGCCACATGGACACTGGCATTACATGGAGTATCATGTATACACCACAGCAAAACATCCATGACCCCCACAGGTAGTGGTTCCACTTGCCTCTGCAGGACAGACATGGACGTCTGTGACACACACACGTACAACATCAAAGTCCATGCACACACAACGTGGATGTGGAGACTGTCTCCCATTGTGCACATGAAATCAGAGACATTGTAAACACTACATGCACACAGACTGTGAGGACCATCACTATTGTGCCACTGGGACACCCTGGCTCAAACATACCGTCCCACATGGGACTCACGGGGTATGTGACATGACATACACATACACCACCGTGAAATGTGACCATGGCACATGCACAGATATGAACAGTTGCACATCACAGTGGTCATGTACACGTAACACCCAGGATCCTCCTGTCCCCATGAACACGTGCACAGCCTGGGGGTGGCTGTCCCCAGGTGACACCCACAGGACAACATGTACACCAACATACACACAATAGGAAATGCAGCCTTACATGCCTTATGATACAGTTTGGACAGGCTGTGGTGTTGTAGGTGTGCCCCTCACTCCCTGGGAGCTATCTGTGGCTGGCATATGTTCATCTGAGACAGGCATGGTGACATATGCCAGTCACTTGTACAGGGATGCGTTGAACAGCAATGGACCGATCGGTGCACCCGGCCGGCCCATTGCATTCAATGTGTGCGGGTACGCGTTGTACCCCTGTACGCGTTGTACCGCAATGGACCGATCGGTGCACCCGGCCGGCCCATTGCATTCAATGTGTGCAGGTACGCGTTGTACCCCTGTACGCGTTGTACCGCAATGGACCGATCGGTGCGCACCCATTGTCAATGGCCTAGCCTGGCAACGGACGCGTTTTCGAAATTCGAACGAGTCGGTTGCTGGAAATTCAGTTGGTCACCCACAACAATGTTGCAAAATCATGTATGTCATGAAGTTGAAGATTTGAAGGATACTGTGGGCGTGTATTGGTGCTGCTATTCCATGGATTGGCCAGATTCAGAAGATGCAAACGACTTGGACCTATCACTTTGGACACATGGGACAGTATCTGCCTCTGCAGCACATATATATTGCTGGCTGTTCCCCTGAGAGCTCACTTGCCTGCACTACATGCTCCAGGATGACATCTGCCACTCCACTGCTGCTGTCTCTGCCCCCTCTGGACCCTGCAATGGCACGTACTGTGGAGAGAGCCCCAGCCTTCAGCCTTGAGGAGAACCAGGCCCTGCTGGACAGCCTACTTCCACAGTACAGCAAGCTGTATGGGACACCAGGGGAGCAGGTGAGTGTTCTGTGCACTGCCTTTCTGAATGTGCATTTTGTCTGACTAGCAAGGCTGAAAGTCTGCACGCCACTGGCTAGCAGGCTCACTGAGTAGTTGTCACCCCCCATAGTGTGTAGTGACATGCACTGGACAGGTATGGTGCAGTGACAGTGCATTTGAACAAGGTTTTACTTCCCATGCAATGATACCATGTAGTGACTTCTGGCAAACTGTCCATGGGCAGCGTTGCACTGCCTGTGTACATCATGTGCCCCTGTGATTGAGACATGTATATACAACTGTGTCATGCACGGATATGTTGCATGTGTAGTAATGGCCTTTTCACTTTGTCATCCTCACAGGTTAATGCCCATCGGAAGCAGGAGATCTGGAAGGACATCGTCCGGGCTGTCCGGTCCGTGGGGGTCTACAAGCGCCGGATCCGCAACTGCCAGAAGAGGTGGCAGGACCTTCGGGGCTGGACCCGGAGGATTGCACGGGTCCAGCTGAAGCTGTCGCCTCCTCGCAGGAGGGGCGGAACACGGACCCTGACCCCCCACATGCTCCAGATCCTGGCGGTGGTGTTTCCAGACCTGGATGGGCAGCTGAAGGCCAGACAGCAGCAAGGAGGGGGTGAGTCAAAGACTGCACTGTGAACTCTGTATTACATGCTATGTGCCCTCCTCTGGCCTGCTTAAACTGCCACAGTACAGCAGTCATGTTGTCCAGGAGCCATGTCCCTCTATTGTGCACTGCCCACTCCTCATCTGATACCCAGGTGTGGCCCTTACATTCAGGGAATTGTGTCACTTGGGACTGTGTCCTTGCAGTTCACTCAAGGTGGGGGACAGCATCTGTTTCCCTAACTCTGTTGTGGGCATCATGGGTGGGTCCATTGTTCACACAATGCCTGTGTTCGGACATGTAATCTGCGTGTTGCTTTGATATGCGGTCCACTTGCAGAGCTGAGCCACCACATGTGCCTGGGGTATCTGGCACACACCCATGCAGCGGGTGGGAACAATGTTTGGGCCCCAGGAGTGTGCAGATTACGTGTGTCACACATACATAGCCAGCTATCCACTGTCCAGGGCTCATCCCTCATTCATGTGGGGCAGGACAGTCATGCCTACTCCAGCCCATCCAATACACCTGTACTCCCACTCCCGGGTATCAGCTGACACGTTGTACGCAGTGATTTGACCCCTCATGTGTCTGCCTCTGTGTCAGTGTGCTGTGGATTTGTTGCCAGGACTGCTGGGGTGTTTCTCGGTAGGGGCTCAGCATGCCACTGGAGATGTGACCATAGGAGACGATACTTGTGTGTCACATAGGTGTTTGATCAGCTGCCCGTGCAGACTGGGGTATGCGAATGTGAAGTTCAGGCAGCTGTTTCCCATTCACAGCAGATTGTGAGGGGCTCAGGTTCAGAGGGTAGTGTCACAGGTCTCCCATATGTCCAATCGGTATGACCTGGACAGATGAGGGTTAAGATGATGTGTTGTGTGGGGGATGTACATGTGCACTTGTGCAGCTCCAGGACTTGCATTCCCCATGACCTACTATTGTGACACAGTGCAGAGTGTTGTTGTCTGGCTGCCAAGTCATACATCACTGAGACAGTGATGTATGACTTAGCAGTCATGCCTCCGCCATGGCATGTGTCTACTTATTGGTGATCCTGCAGGGGAGTGACATGTGCTACATGCACACCATTGTGGCGATGGCTCTCAGGACATGGGTGCATCATGGTGTCTGTCGCTGGTATGCATCACATGCATTTCCTATTTGACTCTGGGCATCCCTTTCATCCGGAAACCTGTACTGACTCAGTGGCAAGAGTTGTGATGTGTGCATGTTCACATGCTACACCGTGTCCTCTGCACTGTCCAACTACTGTGTAGGTGGTGCATGTGTCCACACTGGGGTGTTGCTATCCAACAGACACCAGACAGATGGGTGCAAGGCCATGTGGGATGTGAGTACCATGGTTGGCATCAGACTGACAATTGGCTTCTCCTGTTCAGTTAGGGCACTTTTAGCACTGTTCAACTAATGATGCCAGGGCTTGCTCTGTAATGTGCTGTGCTCACAGTGGTGTGTGCGTTTGGTGCAGGTGACTGATGTCTGTCTGTTTCCCCATTGTTTGCAGATACATCCACGGCCACGGAAGGGGACAGCTCCACGGACCAGGAGGAGCCGGAGAGCCAGACTGGGTCAGCAGCCGAGGAGTGGTCGGAGGGACCGAGTGGCACGGAGGGCGAGGGGAGCCACACCGAGGAGTCCTCAGCAGCATCCACCTCAGCTGAGGACCACAGCGGCTCGGAGGAGGACTCCCTTATGGAGGCGGGTGTCAGCAGCCACCACACCCCAGCTAGTGTTGCTGTCCCCGGCACCACCAGCACCACCACCGCCCTCCCATCGGCTCCCATTCCCCAGGTCCGTGGAGGCTCCCATGTTCGGGAGCGTGTCTCCTTTGGGCCAGGCACCGCACCCCCTGCCCCTGTGTCCCCTGCTGCCCTGAGTGAGGAGTCTGTGTACCTCCTTCGCCAGCTCCATGTAGGGCAGACAGCCATGCTGAGTGTCCTCCATGCGCACACCACTCTGTTGACTCAGCTGGTGTCGTTCATGGAGGGCATCTCATCGGGCATGTCTGACCTACAGAGGGGCAATAGGTCCATGGACTCCTCCCTGACGGCAGCAGTGTCCCTCCTCAGACAGTCCCTCACCCCTCCTGCCTCTGCTCCATCCACACTCCCCAGCACCTTACCCGTCCCAAGCATACACACACCGGCACAGGCACACACCAGCACACACACGTCCAGCACACAGACACACACGCCACAAACAAAATGCACATGCACGCACAGTCAGGGGACTGAAACCAGACTCACAGGGGATGGGGCCCTGGAACACACACATGCATCCACAAGCACTGCGCAGTCCTCAGTTGCCTCTCCCTCCAAAGCACCCTCCCTTGCCTCACCTGCAACCCCAAAGACCCAGCGGCTCTTCCTCAGTGACCTCGGCCTCTCCCCCTCCGATCCAGCTGATACAGCATTCAGGGGGAAGAGGAAGCCCACCCACATGGAGCAGAGTGCCCCTCGCCCCCGGACACCCTCCCCCAGGCGCAGACAGACTGAGGCCCCCACCCGCAAGTCCCCCCGGAGTCGTAAGAGCAAGACCCCGCCGCCGCCCTGCAGCTCAGGCACCAGGTCTCCTTCCTCCATCCCTCAGGCCCCCACTCCACAGGTGCCCCCACCACACCCTGCCCCAGGTTCCCCCACCCACAGATATACCATCCCCAAGAGGATCCGGCCTTCTCCCCCTGCCACTTGCTCTCCCGGCACCACACCCCCGCTGCGCTTGTCTGTGCCACTGATGTGGTGAGGGTGTCCTCCCCCTCTGTCCAGCCCACCTTGCCTGTTCCCCATTCTCCTCCCCTGGTGGTAGGCACTGCAGTGGAGTCCACTACCACCCTATCTGACTTGGGCACTGCAGTGGCGGACCTGTCCACTTCATCTGCAGGGTCCACTGCAGTCGTGCCGGCACCCACAACATCTGAGTCATGCCCCCCAGTTGTGCCGGCACACACCATGTCAGACACCTCCACTGCAGTTGTCAGTGGCTCTCCAGCACCCACCACCCCTTCCATGCCTCCTCCTGGTGAGCCCTGATCCTGTCCCTGCGGTGCCTGGCCTGCCCCCCCGGTTGCCCCTCCTAGTGGATTGTCCCTGGTTTTGTGCAGTGCAGGCATGCATAGGGTGACATCTGCCACTGTCACCCTGTTTGGACTTTGACAATGGACTGGCCATTGGCCTTTGTGTTTTTTCTGGACTTTCACTTTTAAACACACATATGCTGAATAAAGCAACTTTCTGTTCTCTAGTGCTTATGCTTCTGATGTACATGTTGTTGATGATGCTAACCATGCCCTTGCTGCAGTGATGGTGATATTTGGTCTCATGATAATGAAGTGTTACTGTGCAGGAACACATGTGGTCCAGGGGGAATGTGTCCTATCCTGTGGTGTATCCATGTCATCCATAGCAGCATCTGAGGGTGTCATGTGTTCAGTATTTGGCAATGGGATTTCCTACTTACATTAGCAATTTCACATCTGTGGCTTCCACCCCTGCACATCTGTTGTGCCTGCCATTGTTCAATTCGTCTACTTCCCTGACCGTGTGGCCATCTCCACTGGACATGCAGGTTTGGGCATCAATGGGGAAGGACTCATCTGTGTTGTCAGTGCAACATTGCTATACAAGTGTGTTGGATCTGTGCTGATGATTTCGTTGGCACTCCCATGACCAGGCTGATGTGACGGGAGCCTTCATTTGGTGCTAATTGTTGATTGTGTGACCAAGTGCTCAGCTGACATGATGGGCCCCTACTGAGGCAACATATGGCACAGCTTTCCTCACACAGGAGTGGAGTCCCCTCATGGCAGTGTGTACTCCTGTGACATTGCCTGCGCCCAAGGTGTGTGTTGTATGAGCATGTCTGTGTGTTCACTTCCGTTTTGCTGTGCATGCTGGGATCCCTAGTGTTGTACCTGTTTGTGATGCTTGCTGAGTTGACCTATGTTCCCCCAAAGTCTTCTCCCTGGGTTCTCTGTGATGTGGGTGCATGGCACATTACTGGTCATCAGGGTGTCACCCATAGGTGTGTTTGCTGTCAGGGCTGAGTTTGTGTGCAGACGCAGATGGGTCACAGTCAGGTTTCCCCTTGGCACTTGTTGTTTACACCTGTCATGTGATTTCCAGTTTGTGTTATCTTTCAGTGATTGTGACACGTTGTGTGTGTGACTGCTGGCACTCCTCAGGGTCCGGGCTGCAATGTTGGTTGTTGTCTATGTGTGTTCTTTGTGGGTGACCTTGGCTTCGTCATTGGTGTGTGACTGTGGCTGGGATCCCATTGGTTGGTGTGGTATTGCCGTCATGTCCATGTACAGCGTAGTTTGCAGTGTGTCAGACATTCAGGAGTCTTGTTGAGTGGCCATGTGTGATGTGTTTCTGCACCTTGGTTCCCACCCACCACCCTGGGATTGTCATGGGTGCATGTGCAATGTCACCAGTGCATGTGTGTTTCACTGCTGCACATTGTTGGAGGTCGAGGTGTTTGGTGTTGAGTGTGTGCAGATGAGATTTGTTGCCCGGCTAGACCCCTGCCTCCATGTTGGCCTTGGCTTACTGGCCGTGCTGATTGATATGTGCTTGTGTAGGTGTGATGGTAGTTTGTTGCTCAGGACACATGACTGTGGTTCACAGTGTGAACGACATTTAGCTTTGTCATCACAGTGGGATTGTAATGCAGCCCAGGGTCACCACATTGTGGGGGCCCTGGGGGTAGTGCTGTGGTGTGTCTGTGTCTTGCTGTGTCAGTTGCTGTTCCTACGTGCCTGTGTGACATGTGTGATTTGTGCTCCCTCTCATCTGACAATGCCTGATTGCCCACATAGGGGATTTGGATCCATGAGTTACCTTTGTGTGGCACTGTATGCACATCTGTATAATTGGTATTCAGGCCTCCTCATGTGTTGTGTGGTTGCCTGGGGACACTGGCACCCCCTCACCTGTTGTGTTTGATGTGCAGTGTGGGTCTGCCTGTTTGTGTTTGTGCATCTGCACCACTGCATTGGCATATCTTAGGTGTGCCATTGGCTGTATGTTGTTTGGTGTGTTTCCCCTGCTGTCCCTGGGACTCCTAGGTCATCAGTCAGCACAATGATCATGGTTTGTGTGTCCCATTGCTGCCATGGTATGGTATCTGTTCACCTCACATCTACAGTCTCCACAGGGTATCTGCATTTGTGTGCCCATTGGTGCAAATATGTGGGTTTGCATTCTGATGGTCACTTCTGTCATTGTGTCATTGATGAATGTTGACTGTGTCAGCCCCCATGGGTGTTGTTTGTCTGCACATGGCCAAAGGTATGTCTTATTTGCACTGCAGTATTTGCCTCCCCCAATCTATGTTGCAATGGGACACATGCACTACTTTGCCACTGATGTGTTTTATGTTCTGTGACCAGGAATCATCCATGCAGTTTGGCAGTTGCAGCTTTTTCTTTGTCAACACTTACATTTTGGTCACTGTGATGATGGGGGTTTGGACCCCATTGCCACAATGTTCAAAATGTGCTTCAGCTATGGACCCACACTTACCTTTTGGTCACTGTGATGATGGGGGTTTGGACCCCATTGCCACAATGTTCAAAATGTGCTTCAGCTATGGACCCCACACTTACCTTTTGGTCACTGTGATGATGGGGGTTTGGACCCCATTGCCACAATGTTCAAAATGTGCTTCAGCTATGGACCCCACACTTACCTTTTGGTCACTGTGATGATGGGGGTTTGGACCCCATTGCCACAATGTTCAAAATGTGCTTCAGCTATGGACCCCACACTTACATTTTGGTCACTGTGATGATGGGGGTTTGGAGCCCATTGCCACAATGTTCAAAATGTGCTTCAGCTATGGACCCCACACTTACCTTTTGGTCACTGTGATGATGGGGGTTTGGACCCCATTGCCACAATGGTCATGGCCTGCTTGCATTGTGGGGGCCACACACATATATATGTGGCACATGTGATAGGGGGTCACATTGTATGTTCAAAGTCATGTTCAGTGTTGTAGGCATTTGACACAGTCTACACACGCTTGTCATGGTGTTGGGGGATGTCTTTTTCTTGCATTCCCTAGGTTGTGGTGTGCTGGTTGTGTCATGCATTGTCCATCCTGTGAGTGGGGGTGGTGTTGGTGGTAGGCATCCAGCCCCCCATGGGTAGAGGTGGTAGTAGTGACAGGCATCCAGCCCCCCTGGGTAAGGGTGGTAGTGGTGGTAGGCATCCAGCCCCCTGGGTAAGGGTGGTAGTAGTGGTAGGCATCTGGCACCCCCCTGGCTAAGGGTGGTAGTAGTGGTAGGCATCCAGCCCCCCCGGGTAAGGGTGGTAGTAGTGGTAGGCATCCAGCCCCCCCTGGGAAGGGTGGTAGTAGTGGTGGGCATCTGGCACCCCCATGGCTAAGGGTGGTAGTAGTGGTAGGCATCCAGCCCCCCTGGCTAAGGGTGGTAGTAGTGGTAGGCATCCAGCCCCCCTGGCTTAGGGTGATATTAGTGGTAGGCATCCAGCCCCCCCTGGGTAAGGGTGGTAGTGGTGGTGGGCATCTGGCACCCCCCTGGCTAAGGGTGGTAGTAGTGGTAGGCATCCAGCCCCCTGGCTAAGGGTGGTAGTAGTGGTGGGCATCTGGCACCCCCTGGCTAAGGGTGGTAGTAGTGGTAGGCATCCAGCCCCCTGGCTTAGGGTGATAGTAGTGGTAGGCATCCAGCCCCCCTGGGTAAGGGTGGTAGTGGTGGTGGGCATCTGGCACCCCCTGGCTAAGGGTGGTAGTAGTGGTAGGCATCCAGCCCCCTGGCTAAGGGTGGTAGTAGTGGTAGGCATCCAGCCCCCCTGGGTGAGGGTGGTAGTAGTGGTAGGCATCCAGCCCCCTGGCTTAGGGTGATAGTAGTGGTAGGCATCCAGCCCCCCTGGGTAAGGGTGGTAGTGGTGGTGGGCATCTGGCACCCCCTGGCTAAGGGTGGTAGTAGTGGTAGGCATCCAGCCCCCCTGGGTGAGGGTGGTAGTAGTGGTAGGCATCCAGCCCCCTGGCTTAGGGTGGTAGTAGTAGTAGGCATCTGGCACCCCCTGGCTAAGGGTGGTAGTAGTGGTAGGCATCCAGCCCCCTGGCTTAGGGTGGTAGTAGTGGTAGGCATCTGGCACCCCCTGGCTAAGGGTGGTAGTAGTGGTAGGCATCCAGCCCCCTGGGTAAGGGTGGTAGTAGTGGTAGGCATCTGGCACCCCCTGGCTAAGGGTGGTAGTAGTGGTAGGCATCCAGCCCCCCTGGCTAAGGGTGGTAGTAGTGGTAGGCATCCAGCCCCCCCTGGGTAAGGGTGGTAGTAGTGGTGGGCATCTGGCACCCCCATGGCTGAGGGTGGTAGTAGTGGTAGGCATCCGGCCCCCTGGGTAGGGGTGGTAGTGGTGGTGCGCATCCAGGCCCCTGTGTGCATATGTGGCATTGGTGATGGGCATCCCGCCCCTATGGTGCTGCTGTTGCTGGTGTAAGTAAATTCTGCATCCCTCTGTGTTTGTGTGATGTGTCGTGTACGTGTTGTATGTTTTTGTGGTTGGTGTCTGACTTACCTTCTGCGCCGTACTAGTCCGTGCCTGTTCCGGTAGTAAATGTAGAATATTGGTAGGATCGGGACGAAGGGATTCATGGTTGGTTCGTCTCGTTCGTCTTTCTCGTTGCTTCGCGTCGTCCTCGTCGCTGGCGTGTTCGCCTCGTAGCTGTGGATCGTGTTGTGGCGCGAATCGGAGCTTATGTGCGCCTCTCCCGGAAGCTTTGACGTGCCGGACGTAGCGACGGGTTCGGCGCGTACGGAAAGCGCATCGTACTTGTTCGGCCGGACGGGGCTGCATTTTCCCTTCCGTGCGACTCGATTCTGCGTTTCCGGATTCGCGTCGGTCGGAGAACAGGACCTGGATTGAGTGAGTACGACTCGGCCGGATTCTATGCTGTTGTGCGCATCGTACTTACTCGTTCGGAATGATGTATGGATCGGTCGGGAAACAGGCATTCGCATGGCTTTTTTCCCGACCGAATGGTATTGGGTGCGCCTCCGACCGAGATCGGAATCGGCCCCTAAGTGTCATAACCTAGGATCACTTGACAGCCATGCCAAGCTGCAGGATTGTCCAGTTTCTGGATGAAATGAAGACATGCATTGGCCGAGGTTGTTCTGGAATAAGTGTTGTAATATTAGCCGGGGCTTCAGGACATGGCATGAGAAAAATAAGAAATGAACACACATTGAGGAGAGGGGGCCAGGACAACAAGGCCCAGTCTGCATAGAGAGTGTTTCCTGCCCAGGAGGTGGGGTCTGCAGTGCTGTTCAGCACACCACCATCTCTCGCAGCGCAAGACGAACACAGGACATGTGTGAGACCAACCCGGGCGAAGACAGGGCCAAGACAGGCCTGTGTTCACCCGGAAGAGACTGGGCTGGGACACCTCTCTTGGCCCCATGGCAGGGCTGATTTGATGGATTGTGGATGGATTAAGGCACCCATACGAAGGCAATAATTTTGTTGTACTGTATCTATTGTGTTTCTGTGCTTTTATTGTTTGCCTAAAAACTCTGCTGTGTCCTATATAGCAACTGCACAAATAGGCATATTTCCTTGGCTTTCTTCTGCTTTTCAGACCATTCCAGAGTGATAATGGGAACAAGGAAAGTGCCTGGGGTTGGGGCCAAAGCTAAAACTATCAATGATCTACCTTGGCCACATGGATCCATTTCACCACATTGGATCCATTTTTAGCCAGAGCAGCTGGGCTTATCTCTAAGAAGATTGATTTGGCTGAAAGGCAATCATCTATGGACCTCGATATATGGTTAACAAATTTAGATCCATCTGTCATAGTGGAAGACTCCACGACTGCATGTAAAGCTTTGAATGGGGAAGATGCTGCTTTATGAGGTGTGCCCCATAGTGTGGATGTAATTGATTCTGATTTATCACATTATTGCAAAAGGGGTCCATTAGCCAAAAGAAAAAAAAAAGTTGAAGCATACTTGCAGTGAGATGACTTGTACAATTGCAAGAACCCAAATTTAGCCGGCCTTTTCATCTTACAAAGCACTCTGGATACTCATCTGAACTTTGTGAACAGTAGCATCAACATCTTGCCTTTGCGCTATTTTATCTACTACGCAGACCAGAATCTTTGCTCTCTCAGCCCATGCTGAAACCTTATCCAACTGTCTTTTCCTACATCCTGAACGCAAACAGGTTCTCTCCACTGTTCAATCTGGAGGTTCTAGACTGACTGCAAACAAATCCATTTGTTGTGAGGTGAGAGGACTGCCCATTCAGGGATAGTTTTAACTTGGCTACAGCGAACCAGTGTACGAACATTTTAAGTGATTCATGGAAAACCTAGTGCTTGACTTGGCCCTTTCTGCAGGGTTGTCCCCAAGCTTTTTGCGCTCACCCATTCTGTTTTCTGAACCCATTTTTGTTGGCTTTTAGGACTCTGCCCACTTTACCACTGCTAGCCAGTGCTAAAGTGCTTATGCCCTCTCCTTTGAACATGGTAAAATTGGGTCACACCCAATTGGCACATTGAATTTACTTGTAAGTCCCTAGTAAAGTGGCACTACATCTGGCCAGGGCCTGGAAATTATATGCTACTTGTTCCTTTTGCTTTTGTTGCCCTAAATGGGAAGAGTATGCCCAGACGTGGGTCTTGTGATCACTGCGCCATTGGATTCAAGCTAGCCTGGCTGATGAGGGGTGATACTCCGAAACTGGTCCCAGGCTGCTTGTTTCCAGTCCAGGGAGGACCTGGCTTGGCAGTTCGGGCTGGACTGTTCCCATGAGGAGCAGGGTCAAGACTGATTTGCATATGGCTGGGTCCAAACTGGGGTGGCATGGTGAGCAAAAGAACGATCGATTAGACCCAAAACATTGTGACTGGGGGTGAATATTTGCATTGTTCAGTATCCTGTCCATTATTTGTTCCTTTTTCTAGTGGCCCTGTAGCACTGAATGGGCCACCCACTTAAATAGCCCTTTAAAAATATCTCAGGCCTGCCATTGCAGCCTGTGTGTTCAGTTTTAAAACTGCCATTTCGACGTGGCAAAATTAACTTTTTGCCAGGCCTACACCTTCCTTTTTAATACATGTAAGTCACCCCTAGGTTAGGCCCTGAATAGCTCAGAGGGCAGGGTGCAGTGTATTTAAAATGTTGGGCATGTACTTTTAAGTTTTACCTGTTCTGGTAGTGAAAAACTCTTACATTTGTTTTTCACTACTACAAGGCCTTCCTCTCTCATAGAATAACATTGGGTTTCCTTATTACAATTAATATGTGATAACTTTCAATTTGGAGCAGGTAGGGATATCGATTTTGGTGTCTATGGAATTGCAATTGAAAGCCCTCTTTAATGGTAAAGTCGGAATTTTATTCACAATTCTGAAAATGTCACTTTTAGAAAGTTGGCATTTTCTTGTCCTAACCATTTGGTGCCTGCAGCCTGAAAGTGGGTCACATGACTAGGTGTAGCTCACAGTTGGTCTTTGTGTATTGCTCCCAGACAGTGAGACAAAGGGAAGCTAGGTGTTGGCAGAATGGGCCACTGAGATAATGAGGGGAAGGAACTGCCACCTACCACACTTGTACATCAAACCTGAGTATTCCTACAAAGGGTTTGACACTGGTCTTTTGTGACCTCAGACAAGATGGGGCCATGACCGGTAGGAAGGGGATGCCTGACACTTCAGGGGGTGGAAACCTGCATACGCTTCCTCAAATTCAAAGTGGGCACCAGGTATAAATATTGGACCCCTAGATGCAACTCTTTGTTACACTTCTAGGCCTGTGGACTGTCCCAGAAAGAAGGATTACTGAGCTGCTGAAAGGACTGCCACTCTTCTGGGCTGCTGCTCTGTAGGACTCCTTCCCTGCTGTGCTGACCTGCTGCCCTGCTCTGCCGCCCCACCCTGCTGCCCTATTCCCTGGGTAAGAAGGACTGGTCCTAAACCCAGGACCCCAGAGTTACTACAAGTGCTAGTTGGCTGTCTGTCTGATCAGAAGCCTGATGTCACTGACCATGTCATGAGTGTGAGAAGTTGGCCTGGTATATGCTGTCCACTAATTAAAGTGGGCACCTTGCACCAGTCCAAACGACCCTCATGATGTATGAGGTCAAAGATAACCTTTAGAAAGCTATCCGAGTGGTACCTGTGGAGAGCAGCCTTCAGGCTTAATCTTGAAGGAATGTAAAGCAGCTTGTTTTACCAGAACATCACCTCCTATATTGACTAAATGAAAGGAGAACCACACAGTAGTTATACAAAAATATGTATTTATTAATATAACACTCTCTACTATCCTCTACAAGAGGATAGAACACAAAGCACACAATACGAGATCAATAGAACAGTTGTAAGTAGCACAATACACAGTGGGCTCCAGGGGGAGACCAAACCATATACTAAAATAGTGGTATAACAGTCACGACTGAGATCAAGACAAGGTCTGGAGCACATAGAATCACTGGGACCCCAAGGAACCATCCACGGTGAGTAGATAGGGACCCCACGGAGGCAGGGCGCAGTGTGGGAACACGACCGCAGGCTCCATACAATTCTATGGGGAAGTCGCGGTTACAACTTTAAAGTTTAAGGACCCTTCTAGGAGGACTTCGAGCAAACCCTTTGGAACTTAAGAGGTTGAAGAGCCACACCACCCGTGGATACCGTAGTACCCAAGTTACCTATCCCAGGGGAGCCAGGTGCATAAGTCTGGAGTGGCGCCGGAAACCGCTGTTGTTCTCAATGGAGGGCTGTGTAGAAATACCGCTGCCGTGAAGGTGAAAAGGGTCCAGTGGAATCCAAGCCTGGATTCGGGAAGGAAGGAACCTGAAAGCAGAGGGGACAGAGTCTGGGTCACTTCAGAGTGACCAGGGGCTCGGTAGATGGATGCCCACCGTTGTCTGGTGCTTCAGGTGCAAAGAAGGGATGCTTGACTCTGCAGCCACGAGGACCAGGAGGCATCGAGGATGACCAGGAGCCAGAGGGGAGCTGTCCCACAAAGGATGTTGAGTGCTGAGGGGTCGGTGTCTGGCGGGAGCACCAATCAAGCCTTGGCAAAAGCAACCCATGAAGGAAGGTCAAGCAGGTTACGGTGTGGACCATCAAGGTCCAGGGGACTCACCAAGCAATGGGGAGTCAGGGCACATCTGGAGCAACCAGGAAAGCCCAACATAAATCAAGATGACCGTCAGAGAGACCCACAGGCTGAAGGACCAGGAGTCGCGAGGGGACCTCGAGCAAGATTGCAAAGTACCAGCCCACGGAGCACTCGGTATGAGGAGGCCGGAGTTTTTTGGTGCAAATACTGCTCAGGGTCAGGACTACAAGGACTCCAATGCACAAGCTCAGGAATCACCAACAAGCATATGCAATAGCAAATAGACGCGGTGCACAGGGATTCGGGTTATGCAGCCCCTTTGAGGGATACTGGCCTCAAACTTGCTGAGAGGGCAGATCAACCTCAGGGACCTTCAAAAACCTACCTCCTGTGTTGCTGAAATCTTTGGAGTCCGCAGGAGCTCAGGAGCAGCAGACCAGTCAGTTGCATTATGGTGCCTGCAACAGCAGGGGAGTGACTCCTTCACACCAAGGGAGATTCTTCAGTTGTCCTTAGTGCACCACAGGTCCTGCACTGAGCCTGTATGGAGCAAGGGCACGGACAAAACTTTGGACGGAGAGGGAGACGAAGTCGGGCCCAGTCGAAGTCCAGCGAAGTCCAGAGTGTCCAGACGGTCGAAGGTCAGTGGTTTCTTCTCGTAGAATCTTGGCCACATAAAATCTAAAGTCTTACAGCCAGGTAAGCCCTTATGTACCCACGGAAGAGGGTTGGACAGATTTGGGGACCCTCCTAGGGGAGGGTCAGGACAGAGGGGTGGTTACACCCATGTCCTTTGTTCAGTTTTGCGCCAGAGCAGGAGCCAATGGCTCCCAGAACTGCTTCGAGCTGGACTATGCACAGGGACACCAAATGTGCCCCGGGTGCAGACTTTCAGGCACTCTCAGAGTGCACCCACCCAGCCCCAATACACTAAATCCTGTCTGGGAGGTGGTCACACCTCCCTGTGACAGGATGCCTATTGTGCTGCCTTCCCCTGCTCGAGCTTTACTCAGCAGCAGGAGGGCAGAAGTGTGTCTCTGGTCGGCAGCATCCATTTTGTGCCGACCGGGTCGAGAAGGCTGGCACCGGATAGACCAGTGACCCCACGAAGCTCGCTTCAGAAGGGTGGAATCATACCTCCCACACCGGTTACCGGTGTGGAGGTATGATTCCAAGGTGCTTGATACCAAACACAATATGTTTCTATGCAGCCGTTTTCGAATTGGCATATACCGCGAGGTTATAATGCACCTCTACCTATATGTCCGGCTGAGTCACAGACAACCCGGGAGAATAGTCTCCGAAGGCTGCAGAGGGGCTCTGCTCATGCAGGGGCACCCTCTCACTAAAAACCAAGCACCCTGCCTTCAGGATTGATAAGGCCTGCTATAGGGGTGACTTATAAGTTTTAAGTGTAGTGACCAATAGATATAGTGAACCTATATCTAAAGTAAGTGGTGCAAGCACCAGCTTACACAGGCTGCTGTAGCAGACCTGGAGTTCCATTGTGCATGGCCTCTCATGGGTGGCATAATACATGCTTCAGCCCATGGGAGGCCTTTGGGGTACCTATGCCCTGGGTACATGGGTACCATATACTAGGGACTTATAAGGGTACCCCAGTATCCAATCTGGAGTGTACCAAAGTACATACATGACAATTTAAGGGAGAAAGCAGATAGACTGGGATCCTGATTAGCAGGATCCCAGTCAGACTAGTCGAAAACAGTGAAGCATCAAGCAAAAAGTGGGGGTAACCATAAGAAGCAGATCCTACTTTCCTACAATGAGTGATGTAATATGTGACGTAATCAGCAGTGCATTGCAGGGGCCCGAGTTATAGTTAGCTCAGCTAACTATAACGGCTGAATTTCACAGGTTTCGTACAAGTGAAATGTCAGCCTAACTATCACGTTCCAGTAACCTGTGTTTTTTTTCAGTGAATTTCTAAGGTTTTTTAAATGCTAATTCCTAAGTATAACGTCCCTGAAACGTGTGTTTTTTTCAGTGAATTTCTCAGGTTTTTAAAATTCGAATTCCTAAGTATAACGTCTCTGAAACCTTTGTTTTTTTTAGTGAATTTCTAAGGTTTTTTAACTAGCAATTGTGTTTGCAGAGTGGTGAAGAAAGGGGGCTGGGCCTCCGACCAGCTCTCAGGAATTGTGCTGCGTAGGACTTACAGGTGGTACCAGGAGGGCCTCTTGGCACCCAACGTCCCCCTGGAGTAAAGTGGACTTCATCCCCTAACCAGTAGTGTGCCAGGTGGCGTGTTTGCAGAGTGGTGGAGAAAGGGGGGGCGTAGCCTCCGAAGCCCTCTTAGTAATCCCACTGTGTGGGACTTATTGGAGGTAACAAGAGAGGTAATTGGCCCCAAGGACATCCTTGTGGGCCATCTACCCCTCCTGTTACCTCCAGTAAGACCCACACAGCAGGACTGCTGAGCTGATACCAGGCCATGCCCCCTTTCTCCACCAGTCTGCAAACGTGCCTCCTGGCATGCTCTTCTTGGGGGATAAAGTCCCCTTTGCTGCTGGAGGTCCTTAGGGGCCAACTAGCCCACCTGTTACCTCCAGTAAGCCCCACACATCGGGATTGCTGAGAGGCGATCGCAGGCCATGCCCCCTTTCTCCACCACTCTGCAAGTGTGCCTCCTGGCACGCTCTTGGTTGGGGGATGAAGTCCCCTTGAATCTTGAGGGTCCCTGGGGGCCAATTAGCCCTCCTGTTACCTCTAGTAAGCCCCACACAGCTGGATTGCTGAGAGGTGGTCAGAGGCCATGCCACTTTTCTCCACCACTCTGCAAACATGCCTCCTGGAGCACTGCTGCTTGGGGGAGGAAGTCCACTTTAGTCCTGAGGCCCTCAGGACACAAAGGGACCTCATCGCCCCACCAGCTTTCTGGTTTGAAGTGTTGGCAGGTAATCAGATCTCAGGCACGAGATAAGGAGGGTTCGCGGATCCACTGCAGCCATATTTGTGTATCTAAAAAATCTTTAAATTTCTCAGGAACTACTGAATGGATTTGCACCATTTAACAAAAAGAGTGCACTCAGGACCAAGAGCTACCTTTCCGCCAAATTAGGTGTAATTCCATTCAGCAGTTCGGGCTATAGCTGCGTCAACAGTTTCCTATGGAAATGAATATGGAGAAAAAGCATTTTGGGACCCCCTTTTTCTCTGCCCCCGCTTGACGAATCACCCCGAAACTTTCAACACAGCAGCTGACCTGACCTCCTCATTATTTTTGAAAATTTCACAAAGATTTGTCAAACAGCGCTAAAGATATTGGCAAACGCGTTTCCTATGGAAACTAGGTCCTAACTATAACTACCTACTGGCGACTGCCAGTAGGTTATATATATATATAAACCAACATAGAACCAAATATGTAAACCAACATTTTTTTCTGAGTGTTAACCAAAAAATACAACAGACTTTCTGGTAGTATTTTCTTTTTTCTATTCTTTAGTCTTGTTTTCACAAAGTATCAAGATATTTCAGTAATACAGTCAACACGTGTATCGCGCTACACTGTGCTTCTTCAGGGCTGTCATAAACAAAAACATACATATCAATTCTTTTTACAAAAAAAAGTTTGAAAATAATTAACATAATAACATATATATATATTCGCTGAAAAAACCATAGGTTTCAGGGACGTTATAGTTAGAAATTAGCATTTAAAAAACCTCAGAAATTTACTGAAAAAACCAAATGTGTCAGGGATGTTATAGTTAGTTGGACATTTCACTCATACAAAACCAAAGAAATTCGGCTGTTACAGTTAGTTGAGCTAACACTCACGCCCCCGCAATGCACTGCTGATGACGTCACATATTACATCATTCATGACATGGACAGTGACATCACTGATGACATCACTGATGACATCTCAAATGACATCACTGATGACATCACTGATGACATCATCCAGTGACCGTGTGTTTCTGTAAAGTTTAAATATGTTTTATATATATAAATGCCAAGGTGTATTGAAGAATGAGTGGGTGTATGAGTGTCTGAATGGATGATTTAGTAGGTGCGTGACTGACTGTATAAGTGAGTGATTAAACTTGTCTTACTGAATGCATGGGTTAGTGACTAAACTGTGTGAATGTCTGTATCAGTCTGTTAGTTGGTGTGTAAGTGGCTGTATGGGTTGGTGAGTAGCTACATGAGTGTCTATATGGGTTATTGATTGGTTGTCTGAGTATCTGTATGGGTGCCTGAGTGTCTGTGTGTGTGGGTGGGGAGTGTGTGACTCTGTGCATAGATGTGTGAGGGGGTGATTCACTGGGTGTATGGGTTCAAGACTGCATGTGTGAAGGGCTGTATGGGTGGGTGAGTGTGTATATGGGGGTGTTGGTGAGTGAATAGATGTCTCAGTGGTACATGTTAGAGTAACTACATATGTCAAAGGCAGTATATGTGAGTGTTGGAGTATATAAATGACTATATGTGAGAGTGAGTGATTGTGAGAGAGGCTGTATGGATGAGTGTGTGCTTGTATCAGTGATTGTATAAGAGAGTAAGGATGTGTTAGTATCTGTATGAATAAGTGAGGTGGTGTGTGTATAACTGTATAGGTGAGTAAATGGGAGTGTGATTGATTCTTTGCATGACTGACTAGGTGTGTGAGTAACTCTATGGATGAGTGGCGGTGTGTGAGTGTCTGTATAGGTGTATGAGTGCATATGATAGTGCTGTATTGATGAGTGACTGCATGTATGAGTGACTGTATGGGTGAATGAGTGGATGTGTGTGTAGACCTAGGAATCAGTGAGTGGGTATGTAGTAACTGGTATTGGTGTGTCTATGGTTTCGAAAATGGTAGTCTGTATTTTAGAGTGGGTGTATCAAAGGTTATATTAGGGTATGGGGAGGTGCATCAGATTATCACGTGGATGATGTCATCAGTGATGTCATCAGTGATGTCATTTGAGAGATGTCATCAGTGATGTCATCAGTGATGTCACTGACCATGTCATGAATGATGTAATATGTGAAGTCATCAACAGTGCATTGCGGTGGCATGAGTTATAGTTAGCTCAACTAACTATAACGGCTGAATTTCTCTGGTTTTGTACGAGTGAAATGTCCAACTAACTATAACATCCCTTAAACCTGTGGTTTTTTCAGTGAATTTCAAAGGTTTTTTAAATGCAAATTTCTAACTATAACGTCCCTGAAACCTATGGTTTTTTCAGTGAATTTCAAAGGTTTTTTAAATGATAATTTCTAACTATAACGTCCCTGAAACCTATGGTTTTTTCAGTGAATTTCAAAGGTTTTTTAAATGATAATTTCTAACTATAACTTCCCTGAAACCTATGGTTTTTTCAGTGAATTTTAAAAGAGGTACCAGGAGGGCTTCTTAGCCCCCAAAGTCCCTCAGGAGTAAAGTGGACTTCATCCCCATCCCGTAGTCTGCCAGGAGGCGCGTTTGCAGAGTGGTGGAGAAAGGGGGGCATGGCCTCCGAAACCGTCTTAGCAATCCCACTGTTTGGGACTTACTGAAGGTAACAAGAGGGGTAGTTGGCCCTCAAGGACATCCTTGGGGTCCAAGTACCCCTCCTATTACCTCCAGTAAGTCCCACACAGCAGGATTACTAAGTTCTCATAGCAGGCCACGCCGCCTTTGCCCACCACTCTGCAAACACGCTCCCTGGTGCGCTCTTGGATGGGGATGGAAGGGCCAACTAGCCTACCTCTTACCTCCAGTAAGCCCCACACAGTGGGATTGCTGAGAGGTGGACAAAGGCCACGCCCCCTTTCTCCACCACTCTGCAAACTTGCCTCCTGGCGCGTTCTAAGTTGGGGTATTAAGTCCCCTTTATTCCTGAGGGTCCCTGGGGGCCAACTAGCCCACCAGGTACCTCCAGTAAGCACCACACACCTGGATTGCTGAGAGTGGTCCGAGGCCACACCCCCTTTTTACACCACTCTGCAAACGCAGCTCCTGGCGCACTTCTGCTCAAGGGATGAAGTCCACTTGTGTCCTGAGGTCCTCAGGACACAAGTGGACCTCATCGCCACACCAGCAGTGCGCCAAGAGGCGTGTTTGCAGAGTGGTGTAAAAAGGGGAGTGGCCTCTGACCACCTCTCTGCAATCTAGCTATGTGGCGCTTACTGGAGGTACCTGGTGGGCTAGTTGGCCCCCAGGGACCTCAGTATTCAAGGGGACTTAATTCCCCAACTTAGAATGCCCGGGGGGCGCGTTTGCAGAGTCATGCAGGAAGGGGGCGGGGCCTCCGGTGAGTTTCCGGTTTCTTTTTTCTTTTTTCTAAATTTGTTATTTTATGGGAGGGGCCGCGTGGCCCCCCTTTCCTGGGCCACTTTTGGCCCCCGGGGACCCCATCCCCCAAGGCCTGGCAGTCTTGTTGGTTTTTTGTAAAAAATTCGTGGCCCCCCCTCCAGAGGCCAATTATGGCCCCGGGGACCCCATCCCCTGGGGCCTGGCCAGCCTTATAGTTTTATATTTTTTTTGTGAGGGGAGCCGTGTGGCCCCCCTCCTCAGGCCAATTATGGCCCCGGGGCCCCCATCCCCCGGGGCCGGCCTTTCTGTTTTTTTTTCCAATTTTACTTAAAGGGGAGGGGGCCGCGTGGCCCCCTCCCGGGCCACTTATGGCCCCGGGGATCCCATCCCCCGGGGCCAGCCCTTAGCGTTGGGGACAGTGGGGGGAGCCCCAATGCCCCCACGGTCCCAGCCGGCTCCCCGCCTCCTGCGGGAGCCGGCATTGCTTTTACACAAGGGGAGCTGCTGACATACAGCTCCCCTTGTGCAAAAGCAATTCTGCTTCGCTTTTTGGAAGCAAGAGCAAGTTTCCTGCTCTCGCTTCCAAAAAGCAAAGCAGGATTTGCTATAGCCGGGCGGGAGCCGTGCTCCCGCCCTGCCAAAGCAAACAGCAATGTCCCGGGGGTGGGCACCCCTGGACATTACAGGAGATGGCCCTGGGGGGTGGCGGTCCCCAGGGCCATAAAGGGCTCCACGAGGGGGACCGCGCGGCCCCCCTCCAACATGTAAATAGCCCTGGGGAGGTGGTGGTCTCCAGGGCAGTGTGGGGGGCTCGAGACCCCCCACACTAATTATTAGTTATAGCCCTGGGGAAGTGGCGGTCCCCAGGGCTTGAGGGGCCTGCGAGGCCCCCCCACCCAATTTTAATAAAGCCCCAGGGAGGTGGCAGTCCCCGGGGCTTGGGGGGGCCCGCGAGGCCCCCTGCCCTTTTTTAATTGAAGCCCCGGGGAGGTGGCAGTCCCCGGGGTTGTGGGGGGGCTGCAAGCCCCCCATGCATAAATTATAAAGCCCCGGGGAGGTGGCGGTCCAAGGGGCTATGGGGGCCCCCATGGACCCCCACACCATAATTTCGAATTGCCCCTGGACCTGGCCCACCCGGGGGCTTTTTAACCAACGAAGCGCGGGAGACCGCGCTTCGTTTTTTTAAATAATTTCGGCCGGATTCGCGCACCCAGTGAGAATTCGGTTGAAATTATTAAAAAAATGATTTTTTGGGGCCTGGGGTCCTTGTGGGACCCCCTGAACAGGCCTAGGGGGTCAGGGCGTTTCTACCCTGCCCCCCTTTTCTTGTTTTTTACCTTTTTTTTACCTTTTTCTTGTGACTCGGTTACCGAGTCACAAGATGGCTGCCAACACTTCCTGGTTTGGAGTGTTTGCAGCCAATTAGAATGAAGCTTGTGCTCAGGAGGAGTCGCGACTCCTCGGTGCTCAGATATATACATTTTTATTTTTTTAATTTCTCAGCGACTACTGAACAGATTTACACCATTTTTAAAAAAGCACGCTTTCTAGACCAAGACCTACCTTTTTGCCAAATTTGGTGTAATTCCGTTCAGCAGTTCGAGCTGTAGCCTGTTTCGAATTTCCTATGGAAATTAACATGGAGAAAACGCGTTTTGGGACCCCCTTTTTTCTCAGCCCCCGCTTGACGAATCGCCCCCAAACTTTCAAGACAGGAGCTGACCTGAGTGAAACATTAGTTTTGAAAATTTCGCGAAGATTCATCAAACGGCACCAAAGATATTGGCAAATCAAAAAATGCTTTTCCTATGGAAAATAGGTCCTAACTATATCTACCTACTGGCGACTACCAGTAGGTAATATATATATATATATATATATATCCCACAGCTGAGCGTTGCAAAGCAACGCAATTGCCTACCCTTGCCTCTCACGACGGCGTTCTACGGCGGGACGGCGAGCCCCTGAATATAGATACAAATGCTGATTCCTTCTTCCCAAACAGCACGCCATAGACCAAGAATTGCAAAGCGGTTGTTTATTTCAGGCTTCTGACACACTCAACGCGTTTCGGGGAGAACCCCTTGATCACGGGGTTCTCCCCGAAACGCGTTGAGTGTGTCAGAAGCCTGAAATAAACAACCGCTTTGCAATTCTTGGTCTACGGCGTGCTGTTTGGGAAGAAGGAATCAGCATTTGTATATATATATATATATATATGTATATATATATATATATATATATATAGAGAGAGAGAGAGAGAGAGAGATTTCTTACCAATGTACCACAGGTATTTATGGCATTTGCCATTTCGTATCATATATAATATATACATACATGCACAATTGTACTCACGCTGACGGGCTAGAAGATGCCCGCACTCCAAAAGATTTTTCAAAGGAATTTATTAAGCTGACGTGTTTCAACCTGCCAGGTCTTTGTCAAAGCCATAATACCTGTAGTGAAAGTGCCCTATTTTATGTAAATACAAGTCAGTGACATGAATAAACATGGAAGACTAACTCATAAGAACTCAAACAATGGAAAGGCTTTACACAAAGGAGAACAGACTGGTTTTAGGTAAGTTCATTACAAAAGTTTGATTTGCAACATACAAATTATATTTAAAGGCATTGTGTCATTTTGAAAGTTCGTCATATCATTTATTTGCCAATCTTGTTAGTGTGCTTTAAAAATAACACAAGTGTTTATTATTTACATGGGGTCAAAACCTCCTGCCCAGTGCAGAGGGGAGATCATATCCACAAATTTCTGCAGAAGAAACCACATTTGCAGTTATTGGCCAGTGCCCAATTCGTCTTCATGCCCTTCTAGTCCCTATGGCAGCTGAAGTATGCATTCATATGCGACCATTTCCTAACTTTCTTAAATGTCAAAATTCGATACATTCAATAGGTAATCAAGCTTATCACTGCATGTGCATTTATATGACAAAACCCCTAAGACGGTGTCAAGTGGCATAACCAGAAAGGAAACACGACCACCACAATGACTGCTATCTGATCCAGTACACTCCAAAAGGTATTTTTTCCTCCCACAAAATTGTTCCAAGGATATACATTAAGAAAGCACCCTTGAATCAAAAATGAATTTCTCTGGTTGTATGTGAGTCAGCCTAACTATAACGTCCCTGTAACCTTTGGTATTTTTTAGTGAATTTCGAAGTTTTTTAAAATTCTATTTCCTACCTATAACGTCACTGTAACCTTTGGTTTTTTCAGTGAATTTCTAAGGTTTTTTAAATGCTAATTGTTAACTATAATGTTCAAGTAACCTTTGTTTTTTTCAATTTCTAAGGTTTTTTTAATTCTATTTCTTAATTGTAACAACCATTTTTTTGTAAGTGAACCGCTAAGATTTTCGTACTTTCTTTCTATAATTGGATATTGTGTATAATATTTATGTAATACACCACTCATTTTTCGATTTATATGTGTTTATCAGAAAATACATTAATAACTGGTTTTATTGTTTACCAATTTTGTAAGTCGGCACAACTTTGTTGCATTTACTGTGGAGATTCTGTCATCAGTTAATATATTGCACATACTGAAAAATACACTTAAAGATATTTTTTAAATAAAGTTTAACTCTAAATATTTAGTAAAATATTGCTTTAACTTTTCTTTCTATGATCAATTTAGAAGAAAGCCACCTTTACAAAAAAAATATTTATTCGCCACTACCGACGTCACTGCGATGACGTCGATAGTCGTGAAGAGTGCGTGGTTGAATATATATAGACATATTCTACAGTATATTTAACAGTAGAGCTTGATTAGTGTACTTTTCAGAGTCATATTTTTGTAGTGAATTTCCAGAATAATCGCCTTTGAACACTATTTTCTGTTTCTGTAAAGACAGCGGAAGTCACGATGAAGTCGGTAATTGCAGATAGCGCGTCTTTTTCAACAACTCTGAAACATATATGTAGACATATTGTGAACAAGTTTAGTATAGCTGTTTACTATTATAGTATTGAAAGTTCTGATTTTCTTTCCATTTTTAAAGAAAACTACTTTATACTTGTATTTTGCATTTTCGCTTCACTGCGGTAACTGCGACTATTTTGGTCACTGTGAATATCACATGACCAAGAAAGCAAGAAATATCATTGGATAATATACTTTTCAGCAAAATCAATAAGAAGTACACACCTACTCCTCCTTCTTGAATCTTCTTTCATAGAACTTCATTCTGAGCAGGTGGATTCTTTTTGCTGTGCAAACATTTTGGCAGTTTTTCTGTCAGAAATGGCAACACAACAAGAAGATCGGGGTCAGCAGGAACAATAGCTGGCCCAGGATGTGGAGGAGGTGGAGACTGAAGATTTGGAAGAAGAGGAACCTCCACAAAAGAGAGCCAGTGTGGCATGGGATTTTGTCACTATCCCATCAGAGGAATCAAAAACAGCTGCCAAACTTGTGCAATGTACAATGTGCGAGATGATCCTCTCTAGAGGGACGATCAAGAAATATTCATGTGGGACAACGTCCATGTTATACCATCTAAAAACCTATCATTAAAATCTTCTCCAACTGGCGATCAAGCAGAGGGAAGCTGGAGGACCATCTACTTCAGTGGCAGCAGCAACAATTACTGGTCAGAAAGTCCCTTCTGAGGTGCAGACTACTACAACAGATATGGCTCGAGAGTTGTCAAGAATGGCCACCTACTGCATGGACTGTAGTGTTGTCATAAGTGCTGGTGAGCAGTGTCTTTCCAGCTATTCCCAATGCTGCAAAACAGCATATATTCTAATTATTTCCCCTTTTATATGTTTTGCACATTTTTGAGTGCACGTGTTTTCAATTCCTGCTGTCCCAGTTGCCATTTTTGTTATTATAAAAAAAGAACACAATTTTTTTTAAACTTTACAAAAGCCTTAAAAAAAAAAAAGGTTCCTGTTGGAACCGCCTTTTACAGTTAAAAAAGATAAAGTATGTATATATGTTAGAATGAGTATATGACTGGTGTATGGATGATTGAATGAGTGCACAACTAGTGCATGGATGTTACAATGAGTACGCCAGTGGTGCTTGAGTGAATCTATGAGTGCATAAGTATTGCCTGAGTGATTGAATGGGTGCAAACATAGTGATTGGGTGATTGCATGTGTGCATGGGTAGTGCCTGGGTGAATTGATGAGTGCATGTGTAGTGCCTAAGTGAATGGAAAAGGGCAATGGTAGTACCTGAGTGAATGGATGAGTGCATGGATAATGGCTGGGTGAATGAATGAGTGCATGGAGAGTGCCTGGGTGATTGAATGAGTACATGGGTAGTACCTGGGTGAATAGATGAGTGCATGGGTAGTGGTTGCGTGAATGAATGAGTAGATTTGTAGTGCCTTGGTGATTGGATGTGTGCATGGGCAATGCCTCGGTGAATGGATGAGTGCAAGGGTAGTGCCTGAGTGAACATATGAGGGCAAGGGTAGTGCCTGGGTGATTGGATGTGTCCATGGGTAGTACCTGGGTGAATGGATGAGTGCGTGGATAGTGCCTGAGTGAATATATGAGTGCATGGGTACTGGCTGAGTGATTCGATATATGCATAGTTAGTGCCTGGGTGAATGCATGAGAGAATGGATAAGTTCAAGTGTAGTGCCTGGGTCATTGGACAAGTGTATGGATAGTACAAAAACAAAGATTTCAGCAGTGGACTGTAAATGTTGCACCTCAATCCAAGTACATCAAAGTAAACGTCCTGTGCACAGTTCTTCCAGCACCTGCAGCCGTTGAGTGCCACTGACAAACAGATCCAGAACTTTTTCAACAAAGAGGAGAAGGTGCACCAGAAAAGAAGTCCACATCAAATTTAATTATTCCAACATCTTCTTTTATTGATAATATATAAAGGTTAAAATCCAGCCAACGCGTTTTGTTCCATGTTACAAAGGAACTTCATCAGGGCTGAAAACAATCACATAAAAGACTACATGACTAAACACATATATACAAAAAACAACAATTGATGGACAGAATGCAGAACAATGTCATACATTCACCCCAGTACAGAGATCTGGGCCTAAATCCATCGTTTTTTTGCTCACCATGCCGTTCCAGTTTGAACCCAGCCATATGCAAATCAGTCTTGACCCTGTGCCTCATGGGAACAGTCCAGCCCGAACTGCCAAGCCAGGTCCTCCCTGTACTGGAAACAAGCATCCTAGGACCGGTTTCGGGGTTTCACCCCTCTTCAGCCAGGATAGCTTAATTCCAGTGGCATGGAGAGCACGGGACCCACGTCTGGGCATACCCGTCCCACTCGGGGTGACAAATGCAAAAACAACAATTGATGGACAGAATGCAGAACAATGTCATACATTCACCCCAGTACAGAGATCTGGGCCTAAATCCATCGTTTTTTGCTCACCATGCCGTTCCAGTTTGAACCCAGCCATATGCAAATCAGTCTTGACCCTGTGCCTCATGGGAACAGTCCAGCCCGAACTGCCAAGCCAGGTCCTCCCTGTACTGGAAACAAGCATCCTAGGACCGGTTTCGGGTTTCACCCTCTTCAGCCAGGATAGCTTGATTCCAGTGGCATGGAGAGCACGGGACCCACGTCTGGGCATACCCGTCCCACTCGGGGTGACAAATGCAAAAACAACAATTGATGGACAGAATGCAGAACAATGTCATACATTCACCCCAGTACAGAGATCTGGGCCTAAATCCATCGTTTTTTTGCTCACCATGCCGTTCCAGTTTGAACCCAGCCATATGCAAATCAGTCTTGACCCTGTGCCTCATGGGAACAGTCCAGCCCGAACTGCCAAGCCAGGTCCTCCCTGTACTGGAAACAAGCATCCTAGGACCGGTTTCGGGGTTTCACCCTCTTCAGCCAGGATAGCTTGATTCCAGTGGCATGGAGAGCACGGGACCCACGTCTGGGCATACCCGTCCCACTCGGGGTGACAAATGCAAAACAACAATTGATGGACAGAATGCAGAACAATGTCATACATTCACCCCAGTACAGAGATCTGGGCCTAAATCCATCGTTTTTTTGCTCACCATGCCGTTCCAGTTTGAACCCAGCCATATGCAAATCAGTCTTGACCCTGTGCCTCATGGGAACAGTCCAGCCCGAACTGCCAAGCCAGGTCCTCCCTGTACTGGAAACAAGCATCCTAGGACCGGTTTCGGGGTTTCACCCCTCTTCAGCCAGGATAGCTTGATTCCAGTGGCATGGAGAGCACGGGACCCACGTCTGGGCATACCCGTCCCACTCGGGGTGACAAATGCAAAAACAACAATTGATGGACAGAATGCAGAACAATGTCATACATTCACCCCAGTACAGAGATCTGGGCCTAAATCCATCGTTTTTTTGCTCTCCATGCCGTTCCAGTTTGAACCCAGCCATATGCAAATCAGTCTTGACCCTGTGCCTCATGGGAACAGTCCAGCCCGAACTGCCAAGCCAGGTCCTCCCTGTACTGGAAACAAGCATCCTAGGACCGGTTTCGGGGTTTCACCCCTCTTCAGCCAGGATAGCTTGATTCCAGTGGCATGGAGAGCACGGGACCCACGTCTGGGCATACCCGTCCCACTCGGGGTGACAAATGCAAAAAAACAATTGATGGACAGAATGCAGAACAATGTCATACATTCACCCCAGTACAGAGATCTGGGCCTAAATCCATCGTTTTTTGCTCACCATGCCGTTCCAGTTTGAACCCAGCCATATGCAAATCAGTCTTGACCCTGTGCCTCATGGGAACAGTCCAGCCCGAACTGCCAAGCCAGGTCCTCCCTGTACTGGAAACAAGCATCCTAGGACCGGTTTCGGGGTTTCACCCCTCTTCAGCCAGGATAGCTTGATTCCAGTGGCATGGAGAGCACGGGACCCACGTCTGGGCATACCCGTCCCACTCGGGGTGACAAATGCAAAAACAACAATTGATGGACAGAATGCAGAACAATGTCATACATTCACCCCAGTACAGAGATCTGGGCCTAAATCCATCGTTTTTTGCTCACCATGCCGTTCCAGTTTGAACCCAGCCATATGCAAATCAGTCTTGACCCTGTGCCTCATGGGAACAGTCCAGCCCGAACTGCCAAGCCAGGTCCTCCCTGTACTGGAAACAAGCATCCTAGGACCGGTTTCGGGGTTTCACCCCTCTTCAGCCAGGATAGCTTGATTCCAGTGGCATGGAGAGCACGGGACCCACGTCTGGGCATACCCGTCCCACTCGGGGTGACAAATGCAAAAACAACAATTGATGGACAGAATGCAGAACAATGTCATACATTCACCCCAGTACAGAGATCTGGGCCTAAATCCATCGTTTTTGCTCACCATGCCGTTCCAGTTTGAACCCAGCCATATGCAAATCAGTCTTGACCCTGTGCCTCATGGGAACAGTCCAGCCCGAACTGCCAAGCCAGGTCCTCCCTGTACTGGAAACAAGCATCCTAGGACCGGTTTCGGGGTTTCACCCCTCTTCAGCCAGGATAGCTTGATTCCAGTGGCATGGAGAGCACGGGACCCACGTCTGGGCATGCCCGTCCCACTCGGGGTGACAAATGCAAAAACAACAATTGATGGACAGAATGCAGAACAATGTCATACATTCACCCCAGTACAGAGATCTGGGCCTAAATCCATCGTTTTTTTGCTCACCATGCCGTTCCAGTTTGAACCCAGCCATATGCAAATCAGTCTTGACCCTGTGCCTCATGGGAACAGTCCAGCCCGAACTGCCAAGCCAGGTCCTCCCTGTACTGGAAACAAGCATCCTAGGACCGGTTTCGGGGTTTCACCCCTCTTCAGCCAGGATAGCTTGATTCCAGTGGCATGGAGAGCACGGGACCCATGACTGGGGGTGAGTGTTTGCCAATGTGCAACATTCCGTCCATCATCTTGTGTGTTTTGCATTTCGCCCTAAGTGGGAAGGGTATGCCCAGACGTGGGTCCCGTGCTCACCACGCCACTGGAGTCAAGCTATCCTGGCTGATGAGGGCTGAAAGCCCGAAACCGGTCCTAGGATGCTTGATTCCGGTCCAGGGAAGACATGGCTTGGCAGTTCGGTCTGGACTGTTCCCATGAGGCACAGGGTCAAGACTGATTTGCATATGGCTATGTCTGAACTGGGGTGGCGTGGTGAAGCAAAATAACGATGGATTAAACCCAGATCTGTGACTGGGGGTGAGTGTTTGCCAATGTGCAACATTCCGTCCATCATCTTGTGTGTTTTGCATTTCGCCCTAAGTGGGAAGGGTATGCCCAGACGTGGGTCCCGTGCTCACCACGCCACTGGAGTCAAGCTATCCTGGCTGATGAGGGCTGAAAGCCCGAAACCGGTCCTAGGATGCTTGATTCCGGTCCAGGGAAGACATGGCTTGGCAGTTCGGTCTGGACTGTTCCCATGAGGCACAGGGTCAAGACTGATTTGCATATGGCTATGTCTGAACTGGGGTGGCGTGGTGAAGCAAAATAACGATGGATTAAACCCAGATCTGTGACTGGGGGTGAGTGTTTGCCAATGTGCAACATTCCGTCCATCATCTTGTGTGTTTTGCATTTCGCCCTAAGTGGGAAGGGTATGCCCAGACGTGAGTCCCGTGCTCACCACGCCACTGGAGTCAAGCTATCCTGGCTGATGAGGGCTGAAAGCCCGAAACCGGTCCTAGGATGCTTGATTCCGGTCCAGGGAAGACATGGCTTGGCAGTTCGGTCTGGACTGTTCCCATGAGGCACAGGGTCAAGACTGATTTGCATATGGCTATGTCTGAACTGGGGTGGCGTGGTGAAGCAAAATAACGATGGATTAAACCCAGATCTGTGACTGGGGGTGAGTGTTTGCCAATGTGCAACATTCCGTCCATCATCTTGTGTGTTTTGCATTTCGCCCCTAAGTGGGAAGGGTATGCCCAGACGTGGGTCCCGTGCTCATCACGCCACTGGAGTCAAGCTATCCTGGCTGATGAGGGCTGAAATCCCGAAACCGGTCCTAGGATGCTTGATTCCGGTCCAGGAAGACATGGCTTGGCAGTTCGGTCTGGACTGTTCCCATGAGGCACAGGGTCAAGACTGATTTGCATATGGCTATGTCTGAACTGGGGTGGCGTGGTGAAGCAAAATAACGATGGATTAAACCCAGATCTGTGACTGGGGGTGAGTGTTTGCCAATGTGCAACATTCCGTCCATCATCTTGTGTGTTTTGCATTTCGCCTAAGTGGGAAGGGTATGCCCAGACGTGGGTCCCGTGCTCACCACGCCACTGGAGTCAAGCTATCCTGGCTGATGAGGGCTGAAAGCCCGAAACCAGTCCTAGGATGCTTGATTCCGGTCCAGGGAAGACATGGCTTGGCAGTTCGGTCTGGACTGTTCCCATGAGGCACAGGGTCAAGACTGATTTGCATATGGCTATGTCTGAACTGGGGTGGCGTGGTGAAGCAAAATAACGATGGATTAAACCCAGATCTGTGACTGGGGGTGAGTGTTTGCCAATGTGCAACATTCCGTCCATCATCTTGTGTGTTAAACACATATATACAACATGAATCCACATCACATGATAAAACAAACTAATCAGACAGTTCTCAAAATGTATACAAACACACATTCCAATTTCAATGGATCCAATGGAAAGTGGACCAATCACAAAGACAAAAGAGAACATTTACCTATAATAAAAATGTAAAACACCATACATAAGGATGTAAATAGACTAACCTCCACGTCGTGAGGTTGCCCATTAACATCTTCACACAATTTAAATAATATGCATGCATATGTAAACAAAAAACCTGACTGTATAGCCAACTAGACCCCCAAATTTTGTTTTATACAACAGATCCCATCTGTCCCCTTATCTCCCAATCCATATACACATGTGTGGTTGCTCTCACCTCAAAAGTAATGTTGCGAATGAATAATATATGCCTTTTTATGGTATAGTATCATCACATATCGGGAAACATTTTTCTCCTTGTAATCAACATCATTTTCAGGTCACAAACGGTACCCAGGGACCCTATTACGTCCCATATCTGATACCTATACAAGGGAAATATTTAAGAGCCTATTTCAACCAAATTCAAAAGTCAAAAGGTCCACTTCCTCATGAGCATTAGATCCCCAAGCAAGTAATCTAAAAAATGGGATAAGGCCAATTAGAACAGAATTATAAGGCACTAAGATATTAGGAAATTACAGCATCCAGGATCCCAGGATCCATTTCCTATATACAATAAAAAAAATCCTGTTTATAATCTAGCCACCAATTATAATTTTAACATCTACACCTGTATGACCACATCGTATTTGTCTCACATATATATCATATACCAAAATATATACTTTAATGATATGCGATAGATTGGGGAAAATCAGCATACCTATAACCATTTCACCTGTATAAGATTATAATAACAATAACTGTTTCAACATCCTTGCACCTGTATTCCCATATCGCATATATTCCACGTGCACCGTATTCAAATCCACATGAACATTACCATGCGGGCATTCAAATATGAACGAGCGCTACTGGTCCGTGTCATTCAATTTGTCCCGTAACTATACGCCCATCTGTAGAACACTCAGCATTGTCCATCAATAGCACTGCCACATCGTATACATCCTACATTTGCTGCATCCCAATCTGTGCAACTGTTACCATATGAGTGGTCAAGCAAGGGCAAGCCTCAATGGTACACACAGCCCGAGTGTACTCCACAGTCACACACCCATCCATCAGAAACAAAAACCCTCCATCAAAGCACTCACTCACCAAAATCCGGATATCGAAAGATATGGCATGCTGTCTGCTTTTGAAAGACCTGTGCCGTGTTTCACAGTATTTCACAAAAAATCTAGCTAGTGCATGGGTAGTGCCTGGGTGAATGGATGAGTAGAAGTGTAGTATTTGGGTGAATGCATTAGTGCAACTGTAGTGCCTGGGTGTATGAATGAGTGCGTGGGTAGGTGCTGGGGGATTGAATGAGTGCATGGGTCCTGCCTGGGTGAATAGATGAGTGCATTGGTAGTGGCTGCGTGAATGGATGAGTAGAATGGTATTGTCTGGCTGATTGGATGTGTGCATGTGCAGTGCCTCAGTGAATAGATGAGTTCATGGGTAGTGTCTGAGTAAATGCATGAGTGCATGAGTGAATGGATGAGTGCAAGGGTAGTGCCTGGGTGATTGGGTGGGTGCATGGGTAGTGCCTGAGTGGATGGATGAGTGCATGCATAGTGCCTGACTAAATGGATGAGTGCAAGGGTAGTGCATGGGTGATTGGATGTGTCCATGGGTTGTGCCTGGGTGAATGGGTGAGTGCATGGGTAGTGCCTGAGTGGATAGATGAGTGCATGGGTACTGGCTGAGTGGTTCGATATGTGCATGGTTAGTGCCTGGATGAATGCATGAGTGCATGAGTGAATGGATGAGTGCAAGTGTAGTGCTTAGGTCATTGGACGGGTGTATAGATAGTGCCTGAGTGAATTGATGAACACATGCATAGTGCCTGAGTGAATGGATGAGTGGAAGGGTAGTGCCTGGGTGATTGGATGTGTGCATGGGTAGTGCCTGGGTGAATGGATGGGTAGAGCCTGATTGAATGGATGAGCACATGCGTACTTCCTGAATGAATGGAGAAGTGCAAGGATAGTGTCTGGGTTATTGGATGGGTGCATGGGTAGTGCCTGGGTGAATGGATGAGTGCATGGATAATGCCTAAGTGAATGGATGAGTGCATGCTTGGTGCCTGAGTGAATGGATCAGTGCAAGCATAGTGCCTGGGTGATTGTGTGAGTGCATCAATAGTGCCTGGGTGATTGCAAGAATGTATGAACAGTGCCTGGGTGATTGGATGAGTGCATGGGTACTGCATGGGTGATTGGATGAGTACATGAGTAGTGCCTGCGTGAGTGGATAAGTGCATGGGTACTGTCTGGGTGAATAGATGATTCCATGGGTTGTGCCTAGGTGGATGGATGAGTGATTATGTGTGTGAGTGCATGGATAGTGCCTGGGTGATTAGAAGAATGTATGAGTAGTTGCTGGTTGATTGGATTAGTGCAATAGTACTGCATGGGTGGGTGGATGAGTGCATGGATAATGCCTCAGTAAATGGATGAGTACAAGGGTAGTGTATGGGTGATTGGATGAGTGCATGGATAGTGCCTAGGTGATTGGGAGCGTGCATAGATAGTGTCTGAGTAAATGGATGAGTGCATGGGTACTGCTTTGATGATTGGATGAGTTCCTGGGTAGTGCCTGAGTGAATGGATGAGCTCATGCGCAGTGCCTCAGTGAATGGATGAGTGCAAGGATAGTGCCTGGGTGATTGGATATGTGCATGGGTAGTGCCTGGGTAAATGGATGAGTGCAAAGGTAGTGCCTGGGTGATTGGATATGTGTATGGTTAGTACCTGAGTGAATAGATGAGTGCATGGGTAGTGCATGAGTGAGTGGATCATTGCAAGGTTAGTGCCAGAGTAAATGAATGAGTGGAAGGGTAACACCTAAGTGATTGAATGAGAGCAAGGTAGTGCCTGGGTGATTGGGTGAGTGCATGGATAGTGCCTGGGTGATTGGGTGAATGAATGCATAGTGTCTGCATGATTTGGTGAGTGCATGGAGAGTGCCTGGGTGATTGGATGACTGCATGGGTAGAACCTCAGTGAATGGATGAGTACATGGGTAGTGGCTGAGTGAATGGATGAGTGCATGCGTACTGCCTAAGTGAATGGATGAGTGCAAGGGTAGTGTCTGGATGCATGGATGAGTGCATGAATAATGCATGGGTGAATGATTGAGTGTACGGGTAGTGCCTGGGTAAATGTATGAGTGCATGGGAAAATGGCTGAGTGAATGGATGAGTGCACGGGTAGTACCTAGGTGAATTGATGAGTAGAAGGGTAGTGCCTGGGCGATTCAATATGTGCAAGGTTAGTACCTGGGTTAAAAGATAAGTGCATGGGTAGTGCGTGAGTGAATGGATCAGTGCAAGGGTAGTACCTGAGTAAATAAATGAATGGAACGCCTATGCCTGAGTGATTGGATGAGTGCAAGGTAGTGCCTCGGTAATTGCATGAGTGCAAGGGTAATACCTGCTTGATTGGGTGAGTGCATGGATAGTGCCTGGGTGATTGGGTGAATGAATGCATAGTGCCTGCATGATTGGGTGAGTACAATGATAGTGCCTGGGTGATTGGATGAGGGCATGGGTAGTGCTTCAGTGAAAGGATGAATGCATGAGTAGTGGCTGAATGAATGAATGAGCGCAAGTGTAGTACCTCAGTGAATGGATGAGTGCAAGGGTAGGGCCTGGGTGAATGGATGAATGCATGGGTAGTGCCTGAGTGATTGAAGGAGTGCATGGGTAGTGCATCAGTGATTGGATGAGTGCAAGGGTAGTGCCTGAGTGAGTGGACGAGTGCATGGATAATGGATGGATGAATGAGTCAGTGCATGGGTAGTGCCTGAGTGACTGGATGAGTGCATCGGTAGTGCCTGGGGGAATGGATGAGTAGAATTGTAGTGCCTGGGTAAATGCATTAGTGCAACTGTAGTGCCTGGGTGAATGGATGAGTGCATGGATAATGGCTGGGTGAATGAGTCAGTGCATGTGTAGTGCCTGGCAGAATGGATAAGTGCATGGGTAGTGCCTGAGCAACTGGATGAGTGCATGGGTAGTGCCTGGGTGAATGGATGAGTAGAATTGTAGTGCCTGGGTAAATGCATTAGTGCAACTGTAGTACCTGAGTGAATAGATGAGTGCATGGGTAGTGCATGAGTGAGTGGATCATTGCAAGGTTAGTGCCAGAGTAAATGAATGAGTGGAAGGGTAACACCTAAGTGATTGAATGAGAGCAAGGTAGTGCCTAGGTGTTTGGGTGAGTGCATGGATAGTGCCTGGGTGATTGGGTGAATGAATGCATAGTGTCTGCATGATTTGGTGAGTGCATGGAGAGTGCCTGGGTGATTGGATGACTGCATGGGTAGAACCTCAGTGAATGGATGAGTACATGGGTAGTGGCTGAGTGAATTGATGAGTGAATGCGTACTGCCTAAGTGAATGGATGAGTGCAAGGGTAGTGTCTGGATGCATGGATGAGTGCATGAATAATGCATGGGTGAATGAATGAGTGTATGGGTAGTGCCTGGGTAAATGTATGAGTGCATGGGAAAATGGCTGAGTGAATGGATGAGTGCACGGGTAGTACCTAGGTGAATTGATGAGTAGAAGGGTAGTGCCTGGGTGATTCAATATGTGCAAGGTTAGTACCTGGGTTAAAAGATAAGTGCATGGGTAGTGCATGAGTGAATGGATCAGTGCAAGGGTAGTACCTAAGTAAATAAATGAATGGAACGCCTACGCCTGAGTGATTGGATGAGTGCAAGGTAGTGCCTCGGTAATTGCATGAGTGCAAGGGTAATACCTGCTTGATTGGGTGAGTGCATGGATAGTGCCTGGGTGATTGGGTGAATGAATGCATAGTGCCTGCATGATTGGGTGAGTACAAGGATAGTGCCTGGGTGATTGGATGAGTGCATGGGTAGTGCTTCAGTGAAAGGATGAATGCATGAGTAGTGGCTGAATGAATGAGCGCAAGTGTAGTACCTCAGTGAATGGATGAGTGCAAGGGTAGGGCCTGGGTAAATGGATGAATGCATGGGTAGTGCCTGAGTGATTGAAGGAGTGCATGGGTAGTGCATCAGTGATTGGATGAGTGCAAGGGTAGTGCCTGAGTGAGTGGACGAGTGCATGGATAATGGATGGGTGAATGAGTCAGTGCATGGGTAGTGCCTGAGTGACTGGATGAGTGCATCGGTAGTGCCTGGGGGAATGGATGAGTAGAATTGTAGTGCCTGGGTAAATGCATTAGTGCAACTGTAGTGCCTGGGTGAATGGATGAGTGCATGGATAATGGCTGGGTGAATGAGTCAGTGCATGTGTAGTGCCTGGCAGAATGGATAAGTGCATGGGTAGTGCCTGAGCGACTGGATGAGTGCATGGGTAGTGCCTGGGTAAATGGATGAGTAGAATTGTAGTGCCTGGGTAAATGCATTAGTGCAACTGTAGTACCTGAGTGAATAGATGAGTGCATGGGTAGTGCATGAGTGAGTGGATCATTGCAAGGTTAGTGCCAGAGTAAATGAATGAGTGGAAGGGTAACACCTAAGTGATTGAATGAGAGCAAGGTAGTGCCTGGGTGATTGGGTGAGTGCATGGATAGTGCCTGGGTGATTGGGTGAATGAATGCATAGTGTCTGCATGATTTGGTGAGTGCATGGAGAGTGCCTGGGTGATTGGATGACTGCATGGGTAGAACCTCAGTGAATGGATGAGTACATGGGTAGTGGCTGAGTGAATGGATGAGTGCATGCGTACTGCCTAAGTGAATGGATGAGTGCAAGGGTAGTGTCTGGATGCATGGATGAGTGCATGAATAATGCATGGGTGAATGAATGAGTGTATGGGTAGTGCCTGGGTAAATGTATGAGTGCATGGGAAAATGGCTGAGTGAATGGATGAGTGCACGGGTAGTACCTAGGTGAATTGATGAGTAGAAGGGTAGTGCCTGGGTGATTCAATATGTGCAAGGTTAGTACCTGGGTTAAAAGATAAGTGCATGGGTAGTGCGTGAGTGAATGGATCAGTGCAAGGGTAGTACCTGAGTAAATAAATTAATGGAACGCCTACGCCTGAGTGATTGGATGAGTGCAAGGTAGTGCCTCGGTAATTGCATGAGTGCAAGGTTAATACCTGCTTGATTGGGTGAGTGCATGGATAGTGCCTGGGTGATTGGGTGAATGAATGCATAGTGCCTGCATGATTGGGTGAGTACATGGATAGTGCCTGGGTGATTGGATGAGTGCATGGGTAGTGCTTCAGTGAAAGGATGAATGCATGAGTAATGGCTGAATGAATGAATGAGCGCAAGTGTAGTACCTCAGTGAATGGATGAGTGCAAGGGTAGGGCCTGGGTGAATGGATGAATGCATGGGTAGTGCCTGAGTGATTGAAGGAGTGCATGGGTAGTGCATCAGTGATTGGATGAGTGCAAGGGTAGTGCCTGAGTGAATGGACGAGTGCATGGATAATGGATGGGTGAATGAGTCAGTGCATGGGTAGTGCCTGAGTGACTGGATGAGTGCATCGGTAGTGCCTGGGGGAATGGATGAGTAGAATTGTAGTGCCCGGGTAAATGCATTAGTGCAACTGTAGTGCCTGGGTGAATGGATGAGTGCATGGATAATGGCTGGGTGAATGAGTCAGTGCATGTGTAGTGCCTGGCAGAATGGATAAGTGCATGGGTAGTGCCTGGCGACTGGATGAGTGCATGGGTAGTGCCTGGGTGAATGGATGAGTAGAATTGTAGTGCCTGGGTAAATGCATTAGTGCAACTGTAGTGCCTGGGTGAATGGATGAGTGCATGGGTATTCCCTGAGTAAATGAATGAGTGCATGGGTAGTGCCTGAGTGAATGGACGTGTGCATGGATAATGGCTGGATGAATGAGTCAGTGCATGGGTAGTGGCTGGGTGAATGGATGAGTGCATGGGTAGTGCCTGAGTGACCGGATGAGTACATGTGTATTGCCTGGGTAAATGCATTAGTGCAACTGTAGTGCCTGGGTGAATGGATGAAATGAAATGAAATGAAATGAAAAAGAGACTTGTAGAGCGCAAATCATTCACCCAAAGGTATCATGGCGCTAGCTCAGCACAAAACAGATAAGAACGATAGAGACAGCTCAAAGATTAAACAGCCATGTCTTTAAAGCCTTCCTGAATGGCAACAGTTGATTTTCTTTTTTAATCTGCACCGGACGTGTATTCCAAAGTCGGGTCGTACTGACCAGAAAGCTCTTTCCCCCCAAGCACACTTTTTAAACCTGGGAACTACCAAGTTGTGAGAATGTGCTGAGCGGAGCTGGCGGGCAGGAACATAAGGCTGCAAGTTCTTTTTAAAAAATACTGGCCCCCGCATTGTGAGGTGCCTTAAATGCAATGCAGAGCGCCTTAAATTCTATCCGCCTTTTCACTGGCAGCCAGTGCAGCTTTTTGAGCGCCGTGGAGACCGATTTATATTTTGGTATGTTTAGCAATAGACGCGCTGCGGCGTTTTGCACCATCTGCAACTTGTTGAGGCAGTTTTTGCGGAGGTTCATAAAGAGCCCGTTACAATAGTCAGCTCTGGACAATACAAGCGCCAAAACCACTAATTTCCTCAAGTCAACTGGAATAAATGGAAGAATCCTTCTTAGTATTTTCAAAGTATAGAAGGAGGCGGAAGTGACCTGATTGACATGACCTTCAAAGGAGAGCATAGAGTAAAATGTCACCCCCAAGTTTTTTACCTTATCTTTTGGATAGGGAAGCGGACCAAACTCTGGGGGCCACAGCGCGGGAGCCCAGAAGTTGGTGTTTTTGCCAAAAAGTAGAACTTCAGTCTTGCTAGCATTAAGCTTCAGACAATTAGCGGACAGCCAGTCCCCCACCTGGCGAAGACATGTGTGGAACTGGGCCGCCGTTTCGTCTGGAGAGCCTGTCACTGAAACCACAATCTGGGTATCATTTGCATATGAAATAGCAGAGAAACCCAAGGATCTAATTAGCCTTGCCAGTGGGGCAACATAAACGTTAAAAAGGGTAGGGCTCAGCGATGAGCCCTGTGGCACCCCACATGGCAGCGTGAAATTCAGCGACTTGTGCTCAGCGAGAGCACAAACTGTTCCCGCCCTGACAGAAATGATTTTAGAAGAGCAAGCGCTTTTCCTCTGATACCAATACCCTCCAAAACTTGCAATAATTTCTGATAGTTAACTGTATCAAACGCTGCAGAGAGGTCAAGCAGCACAAGTGCTGCATTGCCTCCTGCATCAACGGTCTGCCTAATCGTCTCAGAGGCAGAAATCAGCGCCAGTTCCGTACTGTGTTGCTTTCTGAAACCAAACCTCATATTGCTGCGCTGGTGCAATATTGTGTTTTATGAGGTGGAATTTTGGGAATAGGGGGCATACTGCTGTTGGATTTATCTTTGTGTGGTTTACTCAAGTCACTTATTAGGTGTTTTTACAGGGGTCTTCGGGGGGGTGGGTCGGCACTGCCTGAGATGGAAGTTCAGTTGCCATACCTAGGTCATGGCTGACCTAGCTGCCTGTAAGGGGAGCAGGGGGGGGTGGGGGTTGGGGGTGCGGGGGGCGGTTTTTTCATGGAGGTTGGTTTTGGATCAGCACAATGGGAGGTTGTACGATTAGCAAGGGTTATGGAAAAGCTGAGTAGGACGAAGCAAGTTTTTTTGAAGTGGTTTAATGATGATGGGCAAAAGAGAGTGACGGATGCTAAAGTAAACATAATGAGCTTTAAAGCGGATGGTATGGTGAGGATTATTTATAAGGAAAGTGAGAACCTTAAGGTATGAATTTACGGATTGCGACAGTAAATATCTGTGGATTGAATGATCAACATAAGAGGTATAAGGTGGCTATCTGGCTTAAAACTCTGCGGGTAGATTTTATCTGTGTTCAAGAGACGCATATAGAAAGTTGCAGAGCTCTAATACTAGAACAACTAGGATATAAACTTCTGGTACACACAACGCAAGGCTCGCGTACAAGGGGGGTGGCAATCCTTACTCGGAGGACTGATGTTAAAGTTATAAGAAAGTCTGGAGATCAATGGGGGCGGTGGGTGCTACTAGAATGCTCTTTAAATAGCAATAGATTTACATTGTGTTCTCTTTATGGATCTACTAGGGACGATCCGGAAATGTTTGAATTTCTAGATTCAAATTTAGCTCTATGGCCCTCACCAATGGTTATTTGTGGGGACTTTAATATTAATGGTTTGGGGGTTCAGTGGGGCACTTTAGGAAGTAATTACTCGGGTAGGAAAAGAAGGACTTGTAGTGCGTTAGATAACCTAATAAGGAATAATGGTTTAACTGATATGTGGGCACATTTGAAGCCTACTGAACTTGGCAGTACATTTTTTTCCGCACCACATAAGATTATCTCTCGCTTAGACTATTTTTTTGTCTCTCATCATCTTCTCCCCAATTCCAGTATAGAATTGCTCCCTCGGATATTATCAGATCATAACCCATTAATCCTTACAGTTAGCTTTTTAGGGGGAGGGAAGCAACCTCGGGGATGGACCTTCGAGCGGAGGTTGTTATATGATCCAGAGTATGTCCTATATATGAAAGGCTGGATTAAAGAATTTTGGGAGTTTAACCGAGGGAGTGCAAATATAGGAATCGTTTGGGACGCTTTTAAAGCGGGGGTTAGAGGGGAGACGACCAGCTATAGATTTTATCGACAGAAAAAGGAGCGACAACGGGAGGAGGAGGTTAAAATTAATCTAATAAAATTGGAAGAGGTATTGGCTGCTACTCTTAGTCAGGGTAGGTCGGCTGATGAGGTTATACTTCGACTTGCTATAAAAAAGCCTGAGGCGGGCGAACATATTGCTGCAAAGGCTGCAGAAATTTATCTGGCAAAAAAAGAGCACTGCCATGAATACAATGAGCGGGTGGGGCATACATTGGCAGTAAGAGCCAGACAGAAAACTGTGGCTGGCCAGATTTCAGAAATTTATGACAAGAATAAGAGGGTAATAACAGACCCCTCCGGGATCCGAGAGACGTTTAGGCTTTTTTATCATCATTTATATACCGAAGATCCACTAGAGACGCCATTGGAAACACGAAAATACTTAGACAGAATAGCTGTAAATAAAGTTAACCCGGTTGATAGGGAGAACTTGGAACGTGCCTTGTCTCAAGAAGAGATAATGAGAGCCTTATTAGATTTACCTTCTGGCAAGGCAGTCGGACCAGATCAGATCCCGTTGGAATTTTATAAAATATTTATAGATATTATTGGACTGGATCTGTGTGAGGTAATTCTGCAGGCTCAAAGGGGGGGCCCCGCACCCGAGTCTTGGGCTGGTGCGGACGTTGTGGTCTTTTTAAAAAAAGATAAGCCACCGAGGGAGCCAGGCTCTTATCGCCCCATAACATTATTGAACAGTGATGTAAAAAAAATTTCGAAAGCTATCGCTACAAGGCTAAATAAAATTATAAAGAAAAGTATTCATCCATGTCAACATGGGTTTATAATAGGCCGTGGGACCACCCAGCATGTACGGCGAGTGATAACACTCTTTGATGCAATGGAGGCCTCAGGGGACCCTATGTCTGCCTTGCTGCTTGATGCTGAAAAGGCATTTGATAGGGTCTCCTGGGGGTTTTTATGGGAATCATTGAGATGGTTTGGGTTAGGGGAGGGCTTTATTAAAACTATTCAGGTACTTTATTCAACACCCACGGCTCGCTTAAGGCTAAATGGTGTATATACACAATCTTTTGCTATACAACGGGGGACGCGGCAGGGGTGCCCAGCTTCTCCCCTGCTATTCGCTATATATCTGGACCCTTTAATTCGGCTATTTGTGGCTAGTAATGGAATATCCCCAATTATTTGTCAGGGTATTGAATCTAAAGTGTTAGCTTACGCTGATGATGTAGCTGTTCTCACAGCAGATCCCTCTTCGGCAATAACTACGGTTGAGCATATTGCGCAAGAGTTTGGTAGATACTCTGGATATGCATTAAATAGCACTAAAACACAAATTATACTAAATCAGTTTGTTAATTTTGAGGACCCTCGTGTTACAAAGTCAGGTGTATATCTGGGAATTTCGATTATGTCTGATCTAGACAGCTTAGTTGCCATGAATATCGGACCAATACTTAGGAAGGCGAAAGGGGATTTTCATAGGTTAAATAATCTTCATCTCTCATTGGTTGGGAGGCGTAACTTGGTGAAAATGATGTTTCTGCCAAAAATTCTTTATTTGTTTAGGGCAATCCCATTGGAATTTTCTAAACATTGGTTTATAGCTTTGGAAAATTTAGTTAATCGCTTTATTTGGGCACAGGGTAAAACCAGGAGGGCTCTTCGTTTTATGTGTTTACCATGAGAGAGAGGTGGATTCGCAGTTCCGGATTTTCGCACTTATTATTGGGCTGCTGCTCTTCAATATATGGGTATACTGTTTGGTGCACCTCCCCGGGATAAAGATAGGGAAACTGAAATCCCGGATGTTTATAAGTTGTTATTGGGGGATCAGGCTGAAAATTGCTTTTTTTAATTTACAGAGCATAGCTACTATAAAAGGACTAAATTTAAGACCCTTGTTGCTGCATCTAATATTTGGTGGGCGCTAAAAAAAATGATTGGTGTGGGGAGATTCAACTATTATACCCTGCTTTACAAAAATCCTATGCTTCCGGACATTTTTTCAGATGGGGTAATGGCCTCTTGGGCAACGAAGGGAGTACGGATTGCTGGGGATTTAATAACGCAAGTAGGGGTTCGTCAGTTCTGGGACATTCAGCTGGAGTATGGGTTGGAAAGGGGGAGTTTTTTTAAATACTTACAGCTGCGCAGTTTTTTTGGCTTCTATCACTTCTTAATTCTTAAAGTAAACTACACAGTTGTGAAGACATTCTTATATCTACCTTTTCTTTAATAGAATTTGTAAAATGAGGCAAATGATATTATACATACATTTAACACTACATTTGCATAAGAGTTCACTCCAGATTTATTATCAAAGTGATAGCCTTGTATTTCCTCATTGTGCTCTAGTTTTCTTTTCTTTCCTCCTTGATGATTTTCTTTTTGTTCCTCTTTCTGTTCAACTCTGATAGACTGTTTAGATATTTTCCACTTTGGACACAGTATTGCTTTTTGAAACACAGAATACTAGCCTAAATGAGGTGCATATTGAGCTCTTAACCGATTATACTCAGTTGCACAGCTCACATCAGCACTTACTTTCTTCTCATCAAAATCAATCAGAAATAAACCAGACAATGTTCTAATTCGCAACAAAGCAACATATGACATTCCTTCTTTGAATACACTACTACCAATATTAACAAGACCTGTATCTACACTTAAACCTTGCGATTTATGAATAGTTACTGTACATGCTAAAGACACTGGGAACTGCTTTCGCTGGACATAGAAGTCTTTTACAAGTGGGAAACGTACAAGACATCTACCAATCTGCTTAACTTCAGCAATATCATCAAATTTTATGGCTAAGTATTCCACATCATTTCTATTTGGATAATTAACAAATTTCATAACTTTACCCATTGCACTATTCACTAGCCCTTCTTCAAAATTTAAATTACGACATAAGATTACACTACAATTTGTTTCAGATACGTAATTGTTTTTCTAATCCAGCAGTTTTCGACACAGACTTTTCTAAACTATCCAATTTCAGTTAAAGTTTTTCTGTTAGTAGCACTGTAATTTATTGATGTTACATGTCATCATTTGCTCTAATTTCTCTAATTTCGACAATCTCTTCTTTTGCCAGTTGCAATAATTGTTTATTGAATTTACTACACTCCTCAAGAGTTGGCATCAAACAAACTTCTCTTCCTTAACCAAATTGTACATTACTTCAGCAGCTGATACATTACTTGGAAACAAATTTTTGATGAGACGGGTTTGTAATACTGTCTTTCCCTCTTTTTTGAGGACACCCACTCTTATATCCTTTAGTTTATCTGCGTAATGCATATCAGAAGCTTGGCGCATATTTTGGATTAACTCGTTGTTTTGAACGTTTTCCCAAACATTTACATTTCCAATACTTCCTAGTGAATTCCTTGTTTCAATATATAGTAGTTTCTTGAATACAGGGTGTCCTTTTATGGGAGTTAGTTGTAGCAGTTCTCCAAAGACTATTAAGTGTTTTCCTCTAAAAAGTACATTGTAGTCAGTTTTTATTATTAATAAGGTAACAAGCATGGAATAAGCAATGAAAAAATTCCTATAAAGAGAAACATAACAGGTTAAAAAGAAATAAATATTTTAACAATACATCACATCAAGGAGGTTTAGGCACCTCTTCAATTCGTGGGTTATGGGAATTTGTGGAAAGAACAGAATTATCTAAAAAGGAGGTGATTGGGAGCCATAAGTAGTCTCTTTTAATGGCTAACGAAACAGGTTGAACATAAGCCCTATCAAGCCTATGATGATAACAAACACCGTACCACCATGCCTGAAAGGAGATTTGAGAAGAATCCTTCCAGGATTTAGTGATCTGCTGAAAAGCTACTGCTAGTTGCGGGTGGAGGTTATCCGCGGCCCCAGGGGGTCCAATTTCGATCGACCGTGCACCAGCCTGCTATTCGGTTAGCGCTATCCAATAGATTTTCAGCTTTATCAAGGTTGGATGAGCAAGACTGACTGAACATGAACACAGAGCCCGTTGGAGAGTTATCGCATCAACAGGGGTCCCCATCAATCTCTGTGCGAAATATTGTGCCCAGCGCCGGGGAGCCGTCTGGGAGGATTAGCCCTCAGCAGCGGGTGCTTTCATTGATTGTACAACAGGGGATGATCGAAAGGGCAGACATTTATAATGTCTTGTCTTGGAACATTGCAGGGTTGTTAGGAAAATTCCAGGATCCCGTATGGATGCAGTTCGTTAGACAATTCTCCGTGATTTGTCTCCAGGAGACTTGGCTTGTGAACTGCAACCTGTTTCTGGAGGGATATAAAGCATTTTTGTCCCTGCAACCCCGTCACCTTGTGGCAGAGCGAGGGGTGGTTTAGTGACCTACATATCGTTGGCTGTGACCTGTAGGATTCAGCAACTTCCTACTGCTAATAAGGACTCTCAAGTAATTGTCCTAGGGAGAGGAAATGACTGTATGGGCATTATCAATTTCTATAATGCACTAAGTGTGCTGGGGAGTGTAAGATTGCCCAGCTAGGCTGCCTTATAAGACAGTCCTGTGGTTCTGTTGCTCATAATCTTATGGTGGCAGGGGATTTTAATATTCATCCTTGTGGAGACCCTAAAATAAGATGTATGGCTGAGATGGGATGTGCCAGGATGCGGGGATTCCATTTTGAGCATTCCGTTCAGGGGATGCATTGAATGGTCTGCTTAATGAATTTGATTTGGTATCATCAATGTCTCTGGTTAACCCCCTTAGCACACAGTCCGTTCCTTCTTTTAAAGGATGTAGTGATGGTTCATTTATAGATTACATCTTGATTTCCACCGGACTCCAGTCTAGTTTCCGTGGGTTTACCCTCATGGATAGCGCTTTTAGCGATCATAATCCCATCTGTGTCCACCTTGGAGGTAGACTGTTGATAACACAAGCTAGGGTGACATTCCCAGGCATGTTGAGACCGGTGGATGGTAAACGCCGCCTAAAATGGTCACAGATATCCCCAGACTCATTTTATGGCAAGGTACAAGTATCTTGTGCTACCGAATTAGCTTCTTGTGTGTCACTTGGTTTCCACCCGGGGTGTCCTTGGGGCTTTTGATGTTATTGTTTTAAAGATAGGGGCACTTTTAAGTGCCCCTTCTCATGGGACGGTGTTATCTGACCCTAGATGGTTCAATCCACAGTGTTCTAAGGCAGCTAAACTTTTGAAAGATGCTTTAAAAGCTACCCCGAGAAATCAGTCTCTGATATGTGCCCGCCGTCGCGAATATAAACGGGCATTGGTTAACCGTAAGGGCGAACTGAAGGAGGAAATGTGGAGGGACTTACTGGAGGCAAGCACTTTGGGGAATAGTGCAAGGTTTTGGGGCATTATTAATCGACCTTTATTTGAAAAGGCTAGGGATGGAGAAGTAGGCACTAATATATCTGAGGATGAATGGGTGTCTCATTTTAAATCTATTTTTAGACGCCCCATGGAGCCTCATCAATCCCAAAGTAGGGTTAATATTACTGCTCCAATAGTGTTTGAGCAGAAAGAGGTGGAGAAGGCCATCTTAGGGCTGACGTGTAATAAGGCCCCAGGTCCGGATGGTATCCCTCCAGACCTTTTCAAATCTAATCCATCTTTTGGGCCCCAGTATTGATGGCTGTCCTTAACGCGGCGGCCAGGATTGGTTGTCCGGACTCCTGGAGCATCTCAACCATTGTGCCGGTATTCAAGAAGGGCGATCGCAATAGCACTTTGTGTTATAGACCGATCTCCCTTCTTGACTCAGTGGTCAAGGTTGTGGGTGGGGTATTACTGGGAAGATTATCCTCTTGGGCGGCAGAGAATGAGATCATCTCTGATATACAGTATGGGTTCCGCCCAGGGCGCTCCACCTTGGCCCAATGCCTTAATTTATATTTGATCCTGGGAAAGTATACAATTGCCCGCCAAGGTACAATTTACATGGCCTTCATGGATCTTTCCTCTGCCTTTGATTGTGTCAACCGGGGAAACTGTGGCAATCCATGCGGGCCATGGGGGTGGAGGAAAATTTGGTTGACTTCCTGGAGGATCTGCACAGGGATACAAAGGCTAACATCAGATATGCACAGGATCTCCGTGTATCCAGAGATTTTAAAATAGAGAGGGGGTTCGGCAGGGGTGTATTTTGGCCCCCTTTTTATTTAATTTATATATCAATGACCTGGAAAAAACTTTGATAAAAACAGGGGTCGATTTCCCATATGTGGGGCAAAGAGGTCTGCCCGTCCTGCTATATGCGGATGATGCGGTCCTCGTTGCTAGGACGGCAAGGGGACTTCAGACATTGTTAGACACCTTTCGGAGTTTTATGGAAGCCCGTGATTTGGCAATTAACAATTCCAAATCCTATATTATGCAGGTTGGGATTCGCCCGAAGAAATTGTTCCCTTTCAAAGTGGGTAATGAGAAAGTACCAACGACTTCGGTATTCTCTTACCTGGGTGTTCTAATAGATGACCGTTTGAATTGGGGGGCCCTGATTCAGAGGAAAAAAGGGGAGGTGACAAGGGCGAATGCGGCAATCTTCAACTTTGCAGCGAAGATGGGTAAGCGCCCAATTGCCGCAATGTTGAAGATATTTCAGGCCAAAAGTGTTGCTATAGCCGGCTATGGGAGTGAAATCTGGGGCTATGTAGCAACCGATGCTCTACAGGTGGTGGAGAACACCTTTCTAAAACGTCTCCTAGGAGTGCCCACTGGAACATCAAATCTGGTGGTACATGAAGAACTGGGGTTGCCATTTTTATGTGACACCTTGGCCATGCGCCCCTTGTTGTTTTGGCTCAATTGTTGGTTAAACAAGGAGTTAGTTCTCACCCATCAGATTTTAAGAGAAACTATGAGTCTTGATTACATGTCTCGTATTCCATGGTTAAAATATATTAGGGGTTGTTTTGAAGAGCTGGGGCGGCCGGACCTTTTTTAAAGCCTGATTCTATTACCATGAAGGATGTGGAATTTGTAAAGAAAACCTTTATTACCTTAAAAAGCATGGTAGAGACGATTTAGAAATTGGGAAATCAAGCGTCCGTAAATATGTGATGCTTAAAACAATCCCATCTATTGAGCCTTATCTTCTGTGGCCATTGTCGCCCCATGAGCGGTTTTTATTAATCAGGTTTCGATTGGATTATTTTCATTTGCTATTAGCTGTCCCAAAAGGGAGCTGCAGAGGCCAGGTGTTAGCATCCTGTGGCTGCGACGGAGTGTCTCCTCAGGATTTGCTACACTTTATGTTTTTTGTAAATTTTATGATGTACCTCGCAGATATTTTTTAACACCCCTTTTAAAGAAGTTGAATTTTACTCAGGTCCGCCCAGCTCTTTTTATTTACAACTGTTGAAATTAGACTGTGTGACTTTTATAGTAGGCTTTCTGAAATCCTCTCTGAGATCTAGGATTTGTATGGAGAGTTAGTAAACTTCCAACGTTGGTAGGTACTCCCCATTACTATCCATATTGATGTAATTTGGTCCTCTGGTGTAGTGGTTCCCCCCTATATAATTTTATGTATTAGATGTATATATCTTTGTATTTTAGGGGACAATTTGTTTTAATATTATTGTTATGAATTACATGTCTTAACTGTTATATGGAGCTGTGTAACTTTTATGGTTTTAATCCTAAAGCTGAATAAAGTATTTTGATTGATTGATTGATACTGCTAGAAGTAAATCAATTATGTAAAAATTATTAGATTGAGATGACCAATACTCTGAAGCACTACCCAGAAAAATATTAACAAAATTAAAAGGAGAATGAGAATTAAAAATTAAATTAATTTGTTTCCAGACTTTTAATCAAAAGTCATAAATAAGGGAGCATTCAAATAACATATGTTTATGGTCTGCAAACGGGTGGTCACAAGACCAGCATTTAGGAGAAAGTGTTGGGTTTAATGTATGAAGCTTAACAGGTGTAATAAATAATCTATTATATGTAAAAAATAATGTTTGAGTAGTGTTAGCCGCCCTAGAGGACCTCCTTATTTTAGACCATATCATATCCCACAGGGAAATAGTAAAGATAGATTGAAGATCAATTTCCCAGCAAATTTCAACATCGGCATTGTCTCTATCTACTGGAACTGGAGTCAAATGTTTATAAATTTGAGACGCAGAGGGCAGAGTGTCTAATAAACTGGGAAGAGGAGAAGGAGAAAAAGCAGAGATTTGTTCGGAAGAAAGGCTGTGATAAGACATTTGTATCACTAGAATGAGTAGGTTATAATTATTTTCATATGAGGCTGGAAAAGAAAAGATTGATTGAGCTTCGGAAAAGGAAAGACTGGAGCCATCCTGGCATAATTGAGAAACGTGTTTTAAACCCTTAGAATGCCAATCTTTCTAAAAAATGACTCTATTTTTTATTTTAATCAAAACATTATACCAAACAGAAGAGGCTAAAAATTTCTCTCTAGATGATTTGAATGACATAAAAGCGGGAGAAAGAATTCTACATGTGTTTTTGAAAATTGGAGGAGATAAGAAAGATGGTTTAGAAGAAAAAGATAAACATTCTAGCAAAGAGAAGGGGCTGAAAAAAGATTTCTCCAGCTCAGCCCATAGGGGAATAGGAGTATTCTCATTATTTTGTAATAAAAAGGCCGACTGTTTAAGACAGAAAGCCTGATGGTATTTGATAAAGTCCGGATAATTAACACCACCCAGAGACTTTGGTTTTGTAAGTTTACATAAAGACATCCTAGATTTTTTCCCATTCCATAAAAATTAAGATAAAATTGAGTAAATGTTTTTAAAATAATATTTAGGGATATTGACAGGTATGTTAGAGATATAAAATAGTACAATAGGAACAAGCATCATCTTGATGGAGTCAAGACGACCCCACCAAGATAAGAACAGGGGATTCCATCGAGAAGCGAGGTCACGTAAGTTTGTAGACAAGGAGTTAAAATTCAGAGTGACGGAATTTTTAACAGAATCAGAAAACAATAAGCCAAGGTATTTAATGTGATTTGGATTCCAATGAAAGGAAGATGCCATGAAATCCGCGTGGAAACAAAACTTATTTAAAGGAACTATTTCGCATTTATCTGTGTTCAACTTGTACCCTGAAACCTTTGCAAAACTATATACCTCCGACAAAAAAGCAGGTAAAGAACATTGAGGATGTGACATAAAAAGCAAAATATCATCAGCATAAGCTGAGACTTTAAGCTGAGAATTTCCGTAAGAAAAACCAGTAATTTGGGGATTGGAACGTATTTTAATTAAGAAAGGTTCCAAGGCAAGAATAAATAATAAGGGGGACATAGGGCATCCCTGACGTACACCCCTGCGTAAAGGAAAGAAGGGAGATATGAGACCATTAGCGAAAATAGAAGATCTGGGAGAGGAATGAAGTAAAGATACATATTGGATGAATTTGGGACCAAACCCAAACCAGGAAAGAGTAGCAAAAAGAAAGGACCAATTAACTCTATCGAACGCCTTCTCTGCATCCAAGGCAATCACTGCAAGCGAAGATTTATAGGATTTGGACTTACTAATAACATTAAAAAACAGACGAATATTGCCTGAAAGAAGCCTACCTTTAATGAACCCACATTGTTCTCTGCCAATTAAATGCGGTAAAAGTTCTCTAAACGTAGAGCTAAAATTTTTGCTAAAATTTTATAATCTAAATTAATCAAGGAGATAGGACGGTAGTTCTTACATAATTTAAGATCTTTTCAGTCTTTAGGAAGGAGACACATTAATGCTTCTTGAAAAGAACCGCAGTTTGAGTTAGTTGAAATAAAGTAGAGAAAGAGTTGATGTAATTTGGGTACAAGGAAAGAGGAGAAGAATGAGTAAAATTCAATAGAGAAACCATCGGACCAGGAGCTTTACCTTGTTTGATAGAGCGGATGGCATTAGAGATATCGTGAAGCCGAATGTCTTGTTCTAATAAAGAGAAGTCTAAGTCAGAGTGAGAAGGCGGTGGAATGGAAGATAAATAAATAGAAGCATCATGAGCGTCCGACTGGACTTCTGGTGAATAAAGAGTTTGATAGAATTTAGTAAATTCTGAAAGAATATCTTCACTTTTATGAAAAGTTTGATTGGAAGGAGATAGAATGGAATCAATAACAGTACGCTCTTTTTTGATTTTAAGATAATTCGCAAGAAGTTTGCCTGATTTATTCTGACCACCGTAATATTTCGAACTTGCTTTGAGGAGAAAAGAGTTAGCATTTTCAGTAGAAATCCGATTGAATTCAAACTTGGCTTTTAGCAAATCATTTAAAACGCTTGAAGACTGGGAATTATAATAGGAACATTCTAGCTTCTTAATCTGTGAAGTAAGGATTTTTAACTTATTAGCAGCCGATTTTCGTTTTTGAGAGACAAAATTAATAATAAAGTCCCTAGAGGCGGCTTTAAAAGAGTCTCAAACAATTTGAGGAGTAATCCCAGGGGTTTCATTTTCCTTGAAAAATGTTTGAGCAAACTGTTCAAATGAACAAGTAAAATGGGGATCTGAAAGAAGAGTGTTATTGAACCTTCATCGTCGAGGACCATGGAGAGGGGGAAGGAGTTCTAAAGTTACTGGAGCATGGTCTGAAATCAATATAGAACCTATATCAGAATTAATGATTCTCTGGGCAAGGTTATTGGAAATAAAAATATAATCCAACCTAGATTGTGAGAAATGGGGAGGGGAAAAGAAAGTATATTCTTGAAGAGTGGGATAACACAATCTCCATGCGTCAACAAGAGATCTTTGGGAAAAGGTTGATGTAAATTGAGAATGTATATGAGACGGTATAAATTTAGTTTTAGATTTTCTATCTAAGATAGGGTCAAAAACCATATTACAATCCTCACCCACAATTAAATAATCATCAGAGCAAGTCATCAACTTAGATAAAACTCCTGGCCAAAACAACTTATCAGGTATGGTAGGGGCATACAAATTAACAATAGTTACAGGAATTTTATCAATAGATAAAGACACAGAAATCCATCTTCCATCACAGTCCACATCTTGGGTAAGCATTTGTACATTTAGACGTTTATGACATAAAATAGCCACCCCATTACGTTTTCCTGACCCTGGGGAAGCAAAGACCTGACCAACCCACTGACGTTTTAATTTAGCAATTTCCTTATCAACAATATGTATTTCTTGTAACAGAACAATATCCCCATTTAAAGAGGAGAGATGAGACAAAACCCTTTGACGTTTTATAGGAGAACCTAAACCTTTAACATTCCATGAAATGATTCTTAAAGTCATTTATCATATAACAAAAGTATAATAACATTACCATATACCAAAAAAGCAATAACTGGTGTAATATGAGAATAATAGAAGAAATAGAATAAAAGATAACGTTGAAGCAATGAAAGCAAGATGAGGAACTTTGCAAATAGGAAAAGGAAAAAAGATAAAGAGTAAAAGATAGAAAAAAGAGAAGAAAAAGGAGAGTGTGTGTAGGAGAGTAGGATCTGCTTCACATGGGTACCCCCACTTTTTGCTGATGCTTCACTGGTTTTCGACATTAGTCTGGCTGGGGCCCTGCTATTCAGAACCCCAGCCTAGCTGTTTCCTCTTTAAAAGGGTCTCCATGTGCCTTAGGCACATCACTGATTGGGATCTGGAGTGCCCTTGTAAGTCCCTAGTATATGGTATACTATGTACCAAGGGCATAGGTACCTCAGAGGCCTGCCAGGGGCTGCAGCATGTATTATGCCACCCCTGGTAGGCCATCCAAACTGACACCACAGGTCTGCTACTGCAGCCTGGGTAAGGTGGTGCATGCACCCCTTGCTGTGGTTAGGTTACCTATATCACTAAATGCATACACACATATAAGCCTATAAGTCACTCCTAAGGCAGGCCTTATCAATCCTAAAGGCAGAGTGCATGGTTCCTATGTGAGAGGGTGCCCCTGCATGAGCAGGGCCCCTCTGCAGCGTTCGGAGGCCATCTCTGATGCTGTTTGTAGTGCAGCCTGACCATATACTCTTAAACGCATTATATCCTCGCGGTAAAATGCTAACTATGGAATGGCTGCACCTAAACATGTCATGTTTGGTGTCAAACATCTTGGAATACTACCCCCCACCAATCCTGGTGGCGGGGGTAGCATTCCACCCTTCTAGAGGGAAAGGCATGTTAACTCTGACGAGTCCGGTAACTTCTTTCCAGAGCCCTGGCATCACAAAATGGATGCTGCTGCCACAGACACGAGTCTGGCCTCCTGCTGCTGGACGAAACTCCGGCAGGGGAGGCCTGGACAATAGGTTTCCTGTCCCAGGGAGGTGTGACCACCTCCCCAGACAGGACAATGTGTATTGGGGCTGGGCGGGAGCACTTTCGGGTGCTTTGAAGTCCTGCACTGGGGGCACATTTGGTGTCCCTGTGCATACCCCAGTTCAAACCGGATCAGGGGCTTGCAGCCCCTGCTTTGGCGCGAACTGGACAAAGGGAAAGGGGTGTAGCCACCCCTTTGCCCTGACCCACCCATAGGTGGGGCCACAGAGTAGTCCATCCCCTATTTTTAGAATAAAGGTAGGAACCCAGTCCCTAGGACTTTAGATTATACCTGGACGAAACTCTGAAACAGAATCCTGGACCTTCGACGCTCTACTCACGATTAGAGGACTGAAGAATCTCCCTTGGGGTCAAGGAGTGACTCCCCTGCTTGGCAGGCACCAAAGAAGCATCTGTCCGGTTCGCATCACTGAAGCTCCCGTTGGACGCCAAAGTCATCGCATCACCAGAGGTGGATTCTCAGACTTCCCGAGGCTACCCTGAGTCCCCAGCAAAGCTGAGGCCCGTGGCTATCGTGGGTAACTTGAGACCGTGACCCCTGGACACCGAGCACATTTGCAAGTGCACCATCTTCTGGGTCTCCCAAGAAGTCGTGCTTTGGGCTCCGAGTAGCCCTAGCCTCCAGCACCACCTGCACCGAAGATCACTGGCCCCCACTCCACGAGTGTCCTGTAAGCCAGCTCCACGTGCGGCGTCACGAGGCTCCTTCGCGGTCGCTAGCCCGTTGGCTAGTAGCCCTTAACGAAGGCCAATCTTTTCTTTACTTGGCAGTCTGGTTGCTCCAGGCCTGCCCTCACTTACCCTTGCTGGGTGAGTTCCCCAGACCTTGCTGGTCTGCATCATCGACGATCTACATCTTACTCGAGACTTGCCGTTGCCAAGGCTTGTTGGGTCCAATCTGGTCGCCGACACCTCTGCACTCGACAGACATTGAGCAACAGCCCGAATCCTGCTCCTGGTCACCGACAACGCCTTCCGGACCTCGTGGCTGAAGAGTCAAGACGACCGTCATCAAACCTGAAGCACTCGACATCGGTGGGCATCTGTCCATCACCTCCCTGGTCACTGGCTAGTGACCCAGACTCTGTCCCCTCTGCTTTCAGGTTCTTCAGAACTCCGATCCACTCTTGGATCCACCCGGACACTTTTCTCCTGGTCGCCAGCAGCACTTTGCAGCAGATCGCCATAAGAACCGACGACGAAACCCGACCCCGAAAGGCACCTATGCACCCGGCTTCCCTGGGTGAGGTAACACGAGTACTCCGGTGCTCCCGTGGGTAGAGACTCTTCAAAGTCCTAGATCTCAAAGGGTTTTGTCCTAGTCCTCTTTTAAGTGTCCCTTTCCTCTATTTTCCCGATCCCGACTTTCTCCATAGAAGTTAACGGCGTATCGCGGTTGTGTATTTACACTGCACGCGTCTCCCGTGGGTCCCCTGTGTCACTACCTTGGGTGGTTCCTTGTGGTCCAAGCACTTCTAGAGGCTCTAGGCCTAGTGTCTAGTTCAGTCGTGGTTCGCATACCACTTTATTGGTATATGGTTTGGTACGCCCCTAGGGCCCAAACGTGTATTTGTGCTATTACTGTGATTTAAGATCTTATAACCTATGTACTTCGAACTCTAGCCTCATAAAGAGACTAGAGGGGTGTGTTTAGTAATAAATACATATATTTTGAATATATACCTGGTGTGGTGCTCTTTCATTTGGTCACTCAAGAGATTATAGACTGGTAAAACAAGCTGCTTTACATTCCTTCAAGACTTAGCCTGAAGGCTGCTCTCCATAGCTACCACTAGGATAGCTTTCAATAAGGTTATCTTTAACCTACCTACCATAAGAGTCGATTTGGACTGGTGCACGGTGCCCACTATAATTAGTGGACAGCATATGCCAGGCCAACTTCTCACATTGGTGTGCAGCGTGTGGGATTCCAGCTTGCTATTGTTTTACCAGATAATCTCAATTGAATTGATCAACTGAAAACCACTAAAGGTACCTAAGGTACATATAATTTAAGCTTAGAATATCAGTAAGTTCTACTGAACTTAGAGTTGTGTGTTAAGGGATAGCACAACCCTTTCTACAACTCAAGAGAGTTTAGTAGGCCACACTAGAGTAGGTAGTGCATACACCACACCACATTAGTAATGTCTTTAAAAGCAGGATCCAAAGATGCCCTGCAGGAAGCCATTGAGCTTCCCCCTCCAAGTATGACACACTCCCATTCTTGGAACTGAGAGCTTTGTGTAACGTGAGGAAATTAAGGACAGGCCAAAGTCCCACCACCCAACACCTCCAGGAGTTGTTGGTGGCTTATGATCTTAGTAAGTCTTCAGAGACTGAAGGGGTAGGAGCAGAGGGTGGGCCAGCAGATGAGGAAGGGGCCAGGGGTACCACTACCCCCAGCCCCCTCTGAAACTGACCAGGAGGGTGACAATGACCCTGACCTGGAGAACCCAATCCCTTCTGGGGAAGATGAAGATGAGGATCTGGAGAACCACACCTTTGTCCCCCAGGAAGGATTATGAGTGTGCTCAGAAAGTCTAGGTCTCCTTCTCAGGAGTCTAACCACTCTGGCACCTCCATAGGGAGCTCTGTTTCTTCTCACAGGAGGGAATCCTCTCATGAGAGAAGAAAGAGACTGGTCCAGTATGAGGAAACTCAACTGGAGATCAGGAAGAAGCAATTGGCTTTAGATAGAGAATCCCTAGATCTCCTTAAAGAGAGAAGAAAGTTGGGACTAGAGTCCCATGGTGGCAGCCATGTCCCTAGAGATAGGGAAAGGTCCTATGACCATAGGAACCTGAGCAAGATTGTTCCTCCCTACCAGAGTGGGGATGATATCCACAAATGGATAACTGCTTTAGAGAGGGCCTGTAAAGTACAGAAGGTCCCTCAGGAGCAGTGGGCAGCAATCTTGTGGCTCTCCTTTGCTGACAAAGGTAGAGACAAGCTCCTCACTGTTAGAGAGGAGGATGCTAACAATTACAAGGTCTTGAAGAGTGCTCTTATTGATGGGTTTGGCCTAAACACTGAACAGTACAGGTTGAAGTTCAGAGACACCCAAAAAGCACAGACTCCAGACTGGGTAGACTATGTGGATTGTTCTGCCAAGGCTCTGGAAGGCTGGTTGATGGGCAGTAAGGTGTGTGACTTCTCAGGATTGTATAATCTGATAATGAGGGAGCAGATTCTTAATAACTGTCAAAACCAGCTGTTGCATCAGTACCTGGTTGACTCTGATCTGACCTCTCCCCAAGAATTGGGAAGGAAGGCAGACAAATGGGTCAGAACCAGGGTGAAGCAGAAGGTACAGAACCAAGGTGGGGAAACCAAGAAGCAAGATGCTAAGAACTCTGACAAGGGTGGGGAGAAGGGTAAAGATCAAAAGTCTTCATCAGGCCCCCAAAAATCTTCTTCTGGTGGGGATTCCCAGTCTACCAAGGGTAAAGGCCAAAGAAAACCATGGTGCAAGGTCTGTAAGCAAAAGACCCACTGGACCAGTGATTGCACCAAGTCCAAAGACTCCAGTCCAGCACCCACCAATGCCCCTAAGGCACCTGTTCCCCCTAGTACAGTTGGTGGAAGTGCTCCAGCAAAGGGTTTAGTAGGGTTCACCCTGGGAACTGAGTTGGGCTCTGACCTAGTTAGAGAACTGACTCAGGCTGTGTTAGTCTGTGATGGAGGCATGGATGTGCCCTCCTCTATGAGTCCCAGTAATCTGGGCAAGTACAGACAACAGCCTTTAATCAATGGACGAGAGGCTTTGGCATTTAGGGACACAGGGGCAAGTGTCACAATGGTGACACAAGACCTTGTGCTACCTGGGCAAGCTATGCTTGGTGAGATGTACCAAGTGACCAATGCTAGCAATGTCAGAACAGACCATACTCTGGCAGTTTTTAACTTCTCCTGGGGAGGGGTAACTGGCCTTAAGAAGGTTGTGGTAAGTGCAAACCTACCAGTCGAATGCTTGCTTGGCAATGACTTAGAGACTTCTGCTTGGCAGAAGTGGAGCTCAGGACCCATGCAGAAATGCTGGGGATCCCTGCAGATGTGTTTGCTGTGACCAGGTCACAAGCTAAACTGTCTAAAACTGAACAGGCCTTGGATTCTGGAAGAATGGACCAAGTGCCTTCCAAGAGGAGGAGTAGTAGGGTTAAGGCAGTGCCTTCCCCTTGGCTCAGGAGGAAGATCAGTCCCTTGAGGGGGATGATCTCAGCCCTGAAGAAGGAACTGTCCCAGAGGAACTTGAACCTGACCAGGTTGAGTTCTTGGGGACAGGGGGACCTTCTAGGGCAGATCTGAGCCAGGAGCAGCAGAGCTGCCCCTCCCTTGAACCCCTCAGACAGCAAGCTGCTGCTGAGGCTGCTGGGAAAGCTAGTGGTCCCCATACAGTGTATTGGGATGATGGACTCCTGTACTCAGAGAGTAGAGACCCCAAGCCTGGTGCTACCAGGAGGTTGGTAATACCTTTGAAGTTCAGGGGCTTCCTATTGACCCTAGCCCATGATATTCCCTTAGCAGGACACCTGGGCCAGAACAAGACTTGGGACAGAATTGTCCCTCACTTTCACTGGCCCCACATGTCTGAAGACAGTAAGGAGTTTTGTCGCTCCTGTGTAACCTGCCAAGCCAGTGGCAAAGCAGGTGGCACTACAAAGGCCCCCTGATACCACTACCGGTGGTGGGGGTGCCCTTTGAGAGGGTAGGGATTGACATTGTTGGTCCCATGGATCCCCAAACAGCCTCTGGGCACAGGTTTATCCTGGTGGTAGTGGATCATGCCACCAGGTACCCAGAAGCTATTCCCCTAAGGACCACTACAGCACCTGTGGTGGCAAGGGCCCTCCTGGGAATCTTCTCAAGAGTGGGCTTTCCTAAGGAGGTAGTATCAGACAGGGGTGCAAACTTCATGTCTGGGTACTTAAAAGCAATGTGGAAGGAGTGTGGAGTTACTTATAAGTTCACCACACCCTATCACCCACAATGCAATGGTTTAGTTGAGAGATTCAACAAAACCTTGAAGGGCATGATTAAAGGGCTCCCAGAAAAGCTTAGGCGTAGATGGGACATACTCTTGCCCTGCCTTTTATTCGCATATAGGGAGGTGCCTCAGAAGGGGGTTGGTTACAGCCCTTTTGAACTTCTGTTTGGCCACCCTGTGAGGGGTCCACTGTGCTTGGTGAAGGAAGGATGGGAGTTACCTCTCAAGCCCCCAAAGCAAGATATAGTGGACTATGTACTTGGTCTCCGCTCCAGGATGGCTGAGTACATGAAAAAGGCAACCAAAAACCTTGAGGCTAGCCAGGAACTTCAGAAGGCCTGGCATGACCAAAGGCTGTTCTGACTGTTTACCAGCCAGGACAGAAGGTGTGGGTGTTGGAGCCAGTGGCCCCAGCAGCTCTCCAAGACAAATGGAGTGGACCCCACACTATTGTTGAGCAGAAGGGTGAGGTCACTTACTTAGTGGACCTAGGAACACCCAGGAGTCCCCACAGGGTTCTCCATGTCAACAGACTTAAGCCATATGTGGACAGGGCAGACATGGGCTTGCTCATGGCTACTGATGAAGGGCAGGAGGAAGAGAGTGACCCACTCCCTGACCTGCTCTCACAGAACCCTGACGATGGGTCAGTTGATGGTGTAGCCTTGGCAGGCAGCCTCACTACCCAGCAACAAACTGATTGCAGGCAAGTCCTCAATCAGTTTAGACATATGTTTTCACTGACACCCAGTCAGACCACCTGGTGCACTCATGAAGTGGACACTGGGGACAGTCTGCCTATTAAAAACAAGATTTATAGGCAACCTGACCATGTCAGGGACTGTATCAGGACTGAAGTCCAGAAGATGTTGGAATTGGGAGTGATTGAGCCCTCAGATAGCCCTTGGGCTAGTCCAGTAGTCCTAGTACCTAAACCTCACACCAGTGGTGGGAAAAGAGAGATGAGGTTTTGTGTAGACTACAGAGGCCTCAATGCAGTCACTAGGACTGATGCCCATCCAATACCCAGGGCAGATGAGCTCATAGATACTTTGGCCTCTGCCAAATATCTCAGCACATTTGACCTAACAGCTGGCTACTGGCAGATCAGACTAGCTGATACTGCAAAGCCCAAAACAGCATTTTCAACCCCTAGTGGGCATTATCAATTTGTGGTGATGCCCTTTGGTCTGAAAAATGCCCCTGCCACTTTCCAGAGGTTGGTGAACACAGTTCTCACAGGACTGGAAGCCTATAGTGCAGCTTATCTAGATGATATTGCTGTCTTTAGCTCCACCTGGGAGGATCACCTGGTCCACCTCAGGAATGTTTTACAGGCCCTGCAAAGGCAGGCCTGACTATCAAGGCCACTAAGTGCCAGATAGGGCAGAGTCAGGTTGTGTACCTGGGCCACCTTGTGGGTGGAGGCCAGGTTCAACCTTTGCAGAGCAAGATCCAGACCATCATGGACTGGACTGCTCCCACTACCCAGACTCAGGTGAGAGCCTTCTTAGGCCTGACCTGGTACTATAGGAGATTTGTCAAGGGGTATGGATCAATAGTGACACCCTTGAATGACTTAACTTCTAAGAAAATGCCCAAAAAGGTTCAGTGGACAGCTAGCTGTCAAAAGGCATTTGATGACCTCAAGCAGGCCATGTGCACTGCTCCAATTCTGCAGAGTCTTGATTACTCCAAGAAGTTCATTGTTCAAACAGATGCATCTGAATTGGGGGTAGGGGCTGTACTGTCACAATTGAATGAAGAAGGTAGCTTTTATTAGCAGAAGGCTGACCCCTAGAGAGAAACGTTGGTCAGCCATAGAGAGGGAGGCCTTTGCTGTGGTCTGGGCTCTGAAGAAGTTGAGGCCATACTTGTTTGGTACACACTTCCTGGTTCAGACAGACCATAAGCCCCTCTTATGGCTAAAACAAATGAAGGGTGAAAACCCCAAACTGCTTAGGTGGTCCATTTCCCTACAGGGGATGGACTTTACAGTGGAACATAGGCCTGGGAGTAACCATGCGAATGCAGATGGACTCTCTAGGTATTTCCACTTAGAACATGAAGACTTAACTGGGCAAGGTTAGTTTAATGTCCCTACGTTTGGGGGGGTTGTGTAGGAGAGTAGGATCTGCTTCACATGGGTACCCCCACTTTTTGCTGATGCTTCACTGGTTTTCGACATTAGTCTGGCTGGGGCCCTGCTATTCAGAACCCCAGCCTAGCTGTTTCCTCTTTAAAAGGGTCTCCATGTGCCTTAGGCACATCACTGATTGGGATCTGGAGTGCCCTTGTAAGTCCCTAGTATATGGTATACTATGTACCAAGGGCATAGGTACCTCAGAGGCCTGCCAGGGGCTGCAGCATGCATTATGCCACCCCTGGTAGGCCATCCAAACTGACACCACAGGTCTGCTACTGCAGCCTGGGTAAGGTGGTGCATGCACCCCTTGCTGTGGTATAGGTTACCTATATCACTAAATGCATACACACATATAAGCCTATAAGTCACTCCTAAGGCAGGCCTTATCAATCCTAAAGGCAGAGTGCATGGTTCCTATGTGAGAGGGTGCCCCTGCATGAGCAGGGCCCCTCTGCAGCGTTCGGAGGCCATCTCTGATGCTGTTTGTAGTGCAGCCTGACCATATACTCTTAAACGCATTATATCCTCGCGGTAAAATGCTAACTATGGAATGGCTGCACCTAAACATGTCGTGTTTGGTGTCAAACATCTTGGAATACTACCCCCCGCCAATCCTGGCGGCGGGGGTAGCATTCCACCCTTCTAGAGGGAAAGGCATGTTAACTCTGACGAGTCCGGTAACTTCTTTCCAGAGCCCTGGCATCACAAAATGGATGCTGCTGCCACAGACACGAGTCTGGCCTCCTGCTGCTGGACGAAACTCCGGCAGGGGAGGCCTGGACAATAGGTTTCCTGTCCCAGGGAGGTGTGACCACCTCCCCAGACAGGACAATGTGTATTGGGGCTGGGCGGGAGCACTTTCGGGTGCTTTGAAGTCCTGCACTGGGGGCACATTTGGTGTCCCTGTGCATACCCCAGTTGAAACCGGATCAGGGGCTTGCAGCCCCTGCTTTGGCTCGAACTGGACAAAGGGAAAGGGGTGTAGCCACCCCTTTGCCCTGACCCACCCATAGGTGGGGCCACAGAGTAGTCCATCCCCTATTTTTAGAATAAAGGTAGGAACCCAGTCCCTAGGACTTTAGATTATACCTGGACGAAACTCTGAAACAGAATCCTGGACCTTCGACGCTCTACTCATGATTAGAGGACTGAAGAATCTCCCTTGGGGTCAAGGAGTGACTCCCCTGCTTGGCAGGCACCAAAGAAGCATCTGTCCGGTTCGCATCACTGAAGCTCCCGTCGGACGCCGAAGTCATCGCATCACCAGAGGTGGATTCTCAGACTTCCCCGAGGCTACCCTGAGTCCCCAGCAAAGCTGAGGCCCGTGGCTATCGTGGGTGACTTGAGACCGTGACCCCTGGACACCAAGCACATTTGCAAGTGCACCATCTTCTGGGTCTCCCAAGAAGTCGTGCTTTGGGCTCCGAGTAGCCCTAGCCTCCAGCACCACCTGCACCGAAGATCACTGGCCCCCACTCCACGAGTGTCCTGTAAGCCAGCTCCACGTGCGGCATCACGAGGCTCCTTCGCAGTCGCTAGCCCGTTGGCTAGTAGCCCTTAACGAAGGCCAATCTTTTCTTTACTTGGCAGTCTGGTTGCTCCAGGCCTGCCCTCACTTACCCTTGCTGGGTGAGTTCCCCAGACCTTGCTGGTCTGCATCATCGACGATCTACATCTTACTCGAGACTTGCCGTTGCCAAGGCTTGTTGGGTCCAATCTGGTCGCCGATACCTCTGCACTCGACAAACATCAAGCAACAGCCTGAATCCTGCTCCTGGTCACCGACAACACCTCCCGGACCTCGTGGCTGAAGAGTCAAGACGACCGTCATCGAACCTGAAGCACTCGACATCGGTGGGCATCTGTCCATCACCTCCCTGGTCACTGGCTAGTGACCCAGACTCTGTCCCTTCTGCTTTCAGGTTCTTCAGAACTCCAATCCACTCTTGGATCCACCCGGACACTTTTCTCCTGGTCGCCAGCAGCACTTTGCAGCAGATCGTCATAAGAACCGACGACGAAACCCGACCCCGAAAGGCACCTATGCACCCGGCTTCCCTGGGTGAGGTAACACGAGTACTCCGGTGCTCCCGTGGGTAGAGACTCTTCAAAGTCCTAGATCTCAAAGGGTTTTGTCCTAGTCCTCTTTTAAGTGTCCCTTTCCTCTATTTTCCCGATCCCGACTTTCTCCATAGAAGTTAACGGCGTATCGCGGTTGTGTATTTACACTGCACGCGTTTCCCGTGGGTCCCCTGTGTCACTACCTTGGGTGGTTCCTTGTGGTCCAAGCACTTCTAGAGGCTCTAGGCCTAGTGTCTAGTTCAGTCGTGGTTCGCATACCACTTTATTGGTATATGGTTTGGTACGCCCCTAGGGCCCAAACGTGTATTTGTGCTATTACTGTGATTTAAGATCTTATAACCTATGTACTTCGAACTCTAGCCTCATAAAGAGACTAGAGGGGTGTGTTTAGTAATAAATACATATATTTTGAATATATACCTGGTGTGGTGCTCTTTCATTTGGTCACTCAAGAGATTATAGACTGGTAAAACAAGCTGCTTTACATTCCTTCAAGACTTAGCCTGAAGGCTGCTCTCCATAGCTACCACTAGGATAGCTTTCAATAAGGTTGTCTTTAACCTACCTACCATAAGAGTCGATTTGGACTGGTGCACGGTGCCCACTATAATTAGTGGACAGCATATGCCAGGCCAACTTCTCACAGTGTGAACAACTATATTTAAAAGGCATCGAAATGAGCGCATGATATGAAGAATTGCAAAATAAAATGTGAGTCAAAAACAGAAGGTAAGAGAGAGAAAAGAAATAAGAAATAAAGCGATATACAAAATTAGTGTTGAAAAGCAGTAAACAAGAGAAAAGAGAGAGGAAAGGTGAGTAAGTATTTAATGAAAAGCATTGTGAGAAATGAGAAAGAGATAAAAGGAGAGAAGGAAAAAGTACAAGAAATAGAATCATGTAAAAAGAAAAATACCAAAACCATGGATAAGATACAAAAAATGACATACCAAGAAAAAACACACAAAGGGATCGAGGGTGGTGGCGCCACAAAAGGAGATGGAACATCATCCGGAGCACTCGCGACGAACACGGAGGGAGATAAAATATCATCAGACGAACGAGCAATCACATAAACAGGCATGAGAGGGATGAATCTAAAGAGATAAGAAAATAGAACAAGTTATAAACACAATAACAAGAACATTATACCAACAAATAATTGGAATATTCCAATAGAACATAGAGAATCAATAAAGTTCAAACACTGGATCTTGAAACATCCATATCTTCCTGTCTGCAACTCTCCAGAAATTTTTGAAGTAGACGAGGGTCCTCATAGGCTGTAGTTTTATTTTTATAGGTGACCTTAAAAAGGCATGGGTGGATAAGTCCAAATCTGGCATTAATATTCCGTAGAGCCGGCCTCATGTCCAAAAATTGTTTTCTTCTGTCCGCCGTTGCTTTAGCATAATCCTGTGAAAAGAAAAGAGTAGAGCCCTGCCAAGAGATTTTGCCTTTGACTTTTGCAGCCTGTAAAACTTTCAACAAATCTGTGTATTCTAAAAAATACAATATCAGTCCTCTTGGTTTAGATGATGAAGACGTTGAATTCGAGACATGGCCCAGGCGATGAGCTCGCTGAATGTTCAAAGGTGGAGAGATCGGGATGTCCAAAAGTTTCGGAAGAAAAGATTGAAAGAAGGCGGGGGGATTGGATCCCTCAAGTCCCTCCATCAAACCATAAATACGCAGATTGTTGCGCCTGTTGTGATTTTCAAGATTCTCAACTTGTTTTTGAAGACTTGAAATCTGAGACTGCATAGAGGGAACTTGCACCATAGTAGTATGAAAAGATTCCACTTTATTTTCCAACTGGACAACCCTACTCTCCATATGTGACCATTTGTCGTCCAAATGTTGAAGGCGGATATTAGTCTCCTCCATATAGGGTTTAAGAGCTCGAATTTCTTCCAGAATTAACTCCATTGAGGTTGGGGGAGGAGACGCTGTTGGAGAAGGAGGATCTTGTTTGACCCTCTTCACAGAAGGTTGTGCCGATGTACCAGGCAGCTTTGATAAAGGCTTAGAAGAAGCATTAGTCAAGGGAGCGCTTAATGAGACCTGTTCTGGATCAGTCATATTATCCTGAAGAACACTGAAAGGATTATAATCCACCACAGAAATAGAAGACATTGCCTTAGGACGTTGAGCTGATTTTGTTCTCCCCATACATAAAAGTCACCGAATAGCAGAAGAAAAAAAATGTTGAGGGAAAGTACAGCCGGATAGCATATATTTCCAAAAATGCCAAAGTTATCAGAGGATAACCTCAAAAATCATTCAGGATATGTCAAATAAAACTCTCCAAAAGAAACCAGCATTAAAAGTCTGAAAGTTCATGCCCAATGTTGCTAAGAGCGTGTTGCTGCGTTTTATGATGAAACACAGAAGGTTGAGGAGAGGTACAGCAGGGCAATATAATCTCCCTGTCAGAAAAGCCAAAAGATGTTAGAGATTAAACGAGCCCACCTCAAAACTCATGTAAATGACGTAAAATAGGCACTTCTAAAGAAAGCAACATGAAAAACTTAAAATTTGAGTATCAAAAATTCATATCCCACGACTCTGAGAGAATGCTGCATCATTTTGAGGTAAAAAACGGCATTCGCGGGAAAACAAAATGGCGGACGTGAGTCTCAATTCACTCGCGTCTGCATACAAAAGAGAAAAAACTCCGTCCGCTTACCGCTGGGACCTCCTGGAGCATGGCAAATTGATGATACCAAGTTCATATACGTTGCGGCTGCATTTCAAGCCGTTCATCGCGGCTTCAAGTGCCGAAAAAACGGAAGAAAGCTCCCGCGCTGTCACGGAGCTCACGGAAGAGCGTCCATTCCCGGCGGCGCCTAAGCCACGCCCCCCCTATTTGCTGCATTCTTAAATGTATAAAAGCAGGCATTAGGTTAGACACCATACTGACTTCATCGATAATTAGTAGCTTTCATGTCTTTAATACTCTTGCCACTTCATGACAAGCATCACCAGATAATTTGCTGTATTGTATTTGTTGTCATGTTCAACAGGAAGCATTAATAATTGAAGAAGGGTAACTCCTTTAACATTATGAGCAGCTAAGCCTGTTGGTGCAGTGACTACACACAATAATTTGGAATCTGTTGTCTTCTGTAGGTAAGTTGTCAGTACCTTAATCAAAAAGCTTTTTTCCTGTTCCAGCTTGACCACTTACGTACAATAGAACTGGTTTATATGTAGAACATGCACAATTTTAATTCTCATGGAGAAATCCATGTTCTATTTTACCTTTTACCTCTTCAAAAATTTCTTTCTGATCTGCATTTAATTGCTGTATTAGTAGTGCTAGATCCACAGTTTCCTGTCCTACTTGCTGCATTGCATTCTCCACCTCATTCATAGCTATTGCAGCTTCATTTTCAATGATCGGCTATTCTAGAGGATCTTGACTTCCAGGTGCTGAACTTTGATTGCTCTGAGAACTCTCTCTTACTATCTCAGCAGCAATTGTTTCTTCTTGTTCAATCTCATCTCTCAACTTTTGAGGATACACTGGAAACACAGAGCACTCAATGCTGTCTTTCACAACGTTGAATGAGACTTCATAACAGTCGAATTCTCCAAGTAGCTCACTTTCAGTTCACCATAGCTTAAACAACTGTAACAAGGCTAAATAGAAAAACCATCTTTTGTCTGGAGTTTGGCAACTTAGCTTTCGATGGTTGATTACATTTCCTTTGTTATGTCTCACTAAACATCCTTCACATCCAGCCACAGCAAATTTACCTACATCTATTTTTTCACTAACATTACTTCTGAAAGTAAAATGTTGAAGTATTTCATAAAGACATCCTTTCCAGATGACGACTTCTTCTTGGATAGTATGTATCTAGCATGTTACTCTTCAGAATATATGTACTGTGTGGCTCAAATTCTGCAAGAAATTGAATTTCAGGGAAAGACTTCAGTACTCTGTGACGAGTATCGGCAAGCCCTAAACTCACCCTCAGAACTCCTCTAGATTTAGAAAACAAACTAGCTGAGCTTAACCGGTCTACAAATTCATAGGAGCCTAACACTCTGTGAGAAAGCATTTTCAAACTAAAACTGTACAATTTCTCAAAAGACTCTTTTCTGCTGAAATCTCCTCCCACATCTCTTTCATCTCAGTTTTCTCTGACTTTGCTATATAAAATGTAGCGTACCGAGAAACAGCAATTGATTTGTCTGCAACAAACTGCACATCCATGTTTGCATTCCACATCTTCAGAATCACAGAGTTGTAGTCATTAATGTACTTGGAGGCCTCTGTTCTTCTTAGGCTGTATGTACTTTACAGTGATTCCCTTGTAAGTGTATGTCTGACTGCAGACAAAAAGCTGTTGACTCTTCCATGTGAGATGACAGGTCGTGGGAATCCGAAACGACATCTTGTATAAAAATTTCCCTTGTGCTCTGTATTTTCACTGACAATATTTTCTGCATCTATGATTTTGGAACTGTAGAACTTGTTCTCTTAATATGGTGTCACTAGTCTCCTTTAGGAAGGAGCAAGTTACATACTGCTCAATAAAAGACAACACAGGCTCATCACTGTCTGTTCCAAACTTTGGGGCATCTTTTACCCACAACAGAGTGTGAATATGGGAAACAACTCTGGCTTGGTACTCTTTACGCCAAAATAAATCTATCACTTCTCCAAGAAGAGGTTTTGTTTTGTTCAAGATGAAAACCATCATTGCTTGAAATCTGTGATTAAAATATCTGCAAACATTTGCAGGATTTAGTGAGCACAGTTCTCTTGCCGTCTTTATATTAATGTCTTTTATATTTGAATTTGCCTCCTGCAAGATTTCTAGCAGGTCATCCCATGCATGTTCAGCACAACTCAGCGTCAGGAACAAGTAGGTGGTCCAAGGTTCCTCAACATGCACTTGAGGTCACTATGACGCCCATACCAATATTCTTTAGTCCCACGCTGACATGCCAATAGGTTTATTAAATTGTATTCCAAGTGCTCATCTTTTCCTTGAACTTTTTCCAAAAATTCTCTTGCTGATATATTATGGAAATGAACTCCTGTTTTTAGAATATGATTCATGGCATATGAGAGGCCAGACAAGTCACTCTCAAATAATAGGTGAAATATATATGAAATACACTGATGAAATCTAGGATATTCTGAGTAAAGTCTACTACATCTATACTCAGCTGCTGGTATTTGCACAGGCTGCTCATCATACCTGCCACGTACTCCAGTAGGAAAAAGATGTTTGAAACACCAAGCTTCTAAAGTTTTTTCCCACACATGTAATGGATCTCCTTTTGCTTCCTTCATTTGAAACAGCTCAATGGCATCACCAATAACCTCTTTAGAATGCAAATGGTGGATGCTATAATTTTCATCAATTTCTTCTGTCCTGGACTGATCCACCTTCTCAACTTGACCCATTGATGGAAATGTCTGATCCTCCATATGTGAGATATCTTGCAGGCTTTCCACATTTCTATAGTAAAGTTTGTTTTGTACCAGATATAAAGTTGCTTTTTAACTTTGGTAGCATCTACTAACTCCTGCCATATCTTCTTGCTCTTGGAAGGCACACCTTTTACAAGAATTTCTAGTCATTCCTCTAAATCTCTATCTACCCCTTCTGTTTCAATGTTTTTCTTGGCATCTCATGGCAAATACACTACTCTACCTTTTAGACCTTTTTGCAGCTCTGTTGGGGGTAACTTGCCTGTCTTTGGCACTACTATAACGTACTATAGCCTGAAATGGATATATAGTTTGGATAAGAATGGACTCATAAATATTTAAACCTTGAAGTTCTTCTGGAATGGGAACCAGTTCCAACTTGTTATGCACAGCTTTAGCAGGTATTTTATTATCCTCTAAGTTATTATAGCAGTACTTACATATAACTTGTCATGTGGACAAGTCAAATCTTTCTTCTACAAATAAGTACAGTGCAAACTTTTGCCAGTTATCATTATTCTCTATTTCACTTTGTAAATATAAGTTAACAATCACCGTTTGATTCTGGTAGTGAGTGCGTCGACAGCATATACAAACATACTCTGGTTTTTCAGCACATACTGTCTTAAATTTTGTAATCTCTTCTTGAAAACGATCAACTGTAGTACCTGTGTCCTGTTCTACAACTCCTCCTGTTACTAACTTTTCAGTTTCCCTACAGTCCTGTTCTGGACCAAAGAAACAAAACTGCACATCATCACAAACCTTTTCTACCTCTGCCACAGTACCATGCAAAAGTGCCCTATTTATTTCTCCTAAACATAAAGCAGGAGTTTCACATAATACAGCCTCCTAACTAAAGCTCGCATTGTTGAGTGATGTAAGCTAACATCCTAAAATGATGAAAGGTGCTTTGGCACACTTTCTTTGATAAGCAAGCTAGTGAGTTCCCCTGCAAATCTGTATGCTTTCTCAGCTTGCAAGGATCCAAACCTTGTAAAGTACTTATTTTGTGTTTTAAACTTTGCCTTGGAAATGTATGTATGAATGTCCTTAATATATCAATGGATTGCTGTATAATACTACAAGCACTACTACAATTCCATTTGTATACAGGAGCCTGACTACGCCTCCCTTGTACCTCTTCTGAAATAACTTCTTCTACATTTCTAGGTACCATCGCCTCTTTTACGATAGGACTGCCATTCTTCATTTTATAACATCGTCTGCTTTCATCAATAGCATGAACTAATCTGTTATCCTGAAGATAGCTTTCTTCATTTAAGAAAGGCTCTGTACCAGAAGTATGCATCCATTCTCCACTAAAAACTGTACAAAAGTTACTTCTATTCACCAATCTTTTCTTCTGGTTTTGTCTCTACATGCACAACACTATGGGGTCGATTCCGATCTCGGGCGGAGGCGCACCTAACACTATTCGTCCGGAAAAAAATCGAGCCGAACGCGTGTTTCCCGACCGATTCGAACATTCATACGAACGAGCAAGTACGATGCGCATAACGGCCTAGATCCCGACCCAGCCGTACTTACCCAATCCAGCTCCTGTTCCCCGCCCGAGCCGGATCCGTAAACGCAGAATCGAGTCACACGGAAGCCAAAATTCAGCACCTTCCGGCCGGACCAGTACGATGCGTTTCCGTACGCGCCGAACCCGTCGCTACGTCCGGCACGTCAGAGCATCCGGGAGAGCTGCACATAAGCTCCGATTCGCGCCACAAGATGATCCACGGCTACGAGACGAACACGCCAACCACGAGTACGAGTCGAAGCAACGAGAAAGCCGAACGAGATGAACCAACCATGAATCCCATCGCGCAGGTCCTACCAATACTCTACATCTATTACCGGAACAGGTACGGACGCGTACGGCGCAGAAGGTAAGTTAAACACCCACTACACAAACAAACGACACGTACCCGACATATAACACACACACATAGGGATGCAGAAATGACTTACACTAGCAACAGCAGAACCATAGGGGCGGGATGTCTATCACCAATGCCATATACACCCATAGGGGCCTGGATGCCAACCACTAACACCACCCCTACTCATGGGGTGCTAGATGCCTGTCACTACTACCATCCCCACTCATAGGGGGATGGATGCCTACCACCAACACCACCCCTACTCAGGGGGGGCTGGATGCCTGTCACTACCACCATCCCTACTCATGTGGGGCTGGATGCCTACCACTACCACCACCCCTACCCATGGGGGGCTGGATGCCTACCACTACCACCACCCATACTCAGGGGGGGCTGGATGCCTACCACTACCACCACCCCTACTCAGGGGGGGCTGGATGCCTACCACTACCACCCCCCACTCATGGGGGGCTGGATGCCTACCACTACCACCCCCCCTACTCAGGGGGTGCTAGATGCCTGTCACTACTACCATCCCCACTCATAGGGGGATGGATGCCTACCACTACCACCACCCCTACTCATGGGGGGCTGGATGCCCACCACTACCACCACCCCTACTCAGGGGGTGCTAGATGCCTGTCACTACTACCATCGCTACTCAGGGGGTGCTAGATGCCTGTCACTACTACCATCCCCACTCATGGGGGGCTGGATGCCTACCACTACCACCACCCCTACTCAGGGGGTGCTAGATGCCTGTCACTACTACCATCCCCACTCATAGGGGGATGGATGCCTACCACTACCACCACCCCTACTCAGGGGGGGCTGGATGCCTACCACTACCACAACCCCTACTCAGGGGGGGCTGGATGCCTACCACTACCACCCCCCCCCCCACTCATGGGGGGCTGGATGCCTACCACTACCACCCCCCTACTCAGGGGGTGCTAGATGCCTGTCACTACTACCATCCCCACTCATAGGGGAATGGATGCCTACCACTACCACCACCCCTACTCAGGGGGGCTGGATGCCTACCACTACCACCACCCCTACTCAGGGGGGCCGGATACCTACCACTACCACCACCCCTACTCAGGGGATGCTAGATGCCTGTCACTACTACCATCCCCACTCACGGGGGGCTGGATGCCCACCACTACCACCACCCCTACTCAGGGGGTGCTAGATGCCTGTCACTAATACCATCCCTACTCAGGGGTGCTAGATGCCTGTCACTACTACCATCCCCACTCATGGGGGGCTGGATGCCTACCACTACCACCACCCCTACTCAGGGGGTGCTAGATGCCTGTCACTACTACCATCCCCACTCATAGGGGGGTGGATGCCTACCACTACCACCACCCCTACTCCGGGGGGGCTGGATGCCTACCACTACCACAACCCCTACTCAGGGGGGGCTGGATGCCTACCACTACCACCCCCCTACTCATGGGGGGCTGGATGCCTACCACTACCACCACCCCTACTCAGGGGGTGCTAGATGCCTGTCACTACTACCATCCCCACTCACAGGGGGATGGATGCCTACCACTACCACCACCCCTACTCAGGGGGGGCTGGATGCCTACCACTACCACCACCCCTACTCAGGGGGGGGCTGGATGCCTACCACTACCACCACCCCTACTCAGGGGGGCTGGATGCCTACCACTACCACCACCCCTACTCAGGGGGTGCTAGATGCCTGTGACTACTACCATCCCCACTCATGGGGGGCTGGATGCCCACCACTACCACCACCCCTACTCAGGGGGTGCTAGATGCCTGTCACTACTACCATCCCTACTCAGGGGGTGCTAGATGCCTGTCACTACTACCATCCCCACTCATGGGGGGCTGGATGCATACCACTACCACCACCCCTACTCAGGGGGTGCTAGATGCCTGTCACTACTACCATCCCCACTCATAGGGGGATGGATGCCTAACACTACCACCACCCCTACTCATGGGGGGATGGATGCCTACCACCAACACCACCCCTACTCATAGGATGGGTAATGCATGACACAACCAGCATACTCCAACATAAGGAATGTCAGAAAAACACATCCCCCAACACCATGACAAGCGTGTGTAGACTGTGTCAAATGCCTACAACACTGAACATGACATTGAACATACAATGTGACCCCCTATCACATGTGTCACACATAAATGTGTGTGGCCTCCACAATGCAAGCAGACCATGACCACTGTGGCAATGGAGTCTAAGCCCCCATCATCACAGTGACCAAAAGGTAAGTGTGGGGTCCATAGCTGAAGCACATTTTGAACATTGTGGCAATGGGGTCTAAGCCCCCATCATCACAGTGACCAAAAGGTAAGTGTGGGGTCCATAGCTGGGGCACATTTTGAACATTGTGGCAATGGGGTCTAACCCCCCATCATCACAGTGACCAAAAGGTAAGTGTGGGGTCCATAGCTGGGGCACATTTTGAACATTGTGGCAATGGGGTCTAAACCCCCATCATCACAGTGACCAAAATGTAAGTGTTGTCATGGAAAAAGGTGCAAATGCCAAACAGCATGGATGATTCCTGGTCACAGGACAACAAACACATCAGTGGCATAGTAGTGCTTGTGTCCCATTGCAACATAGATTGGGTGAGGCAAACAGTGCAGTGCAAATAAGACATACCTTTGGCCATGTGCAGACAGACATCACCCATGGGGGCTGACATTGTCAACATTCATCAATAACACAATGACAGAAGTGACCATCATAATGCAGAGCCACATATCTGCACCAATGGGCACACAAATGTAGATATCCTGTGGAGACTATAGATGTGAGGTGAACAAATACCATACCATGGCAGCAATGGGACATACAAACCATGATCACTGTGCCTACTGATGACCTAGGAGTCCCAGGGACAGCAGGGGGAACCCACCAAACAACATACAGCCAATGGCACACTAAAGATATGCCAATGCAGTGGTGCAGATGCACAAACACAAACAGGCAGCCCCACACTGCATATCAAACACAACAGGTGATGGGGGGGGTGCCAGTGTCCCCAGGCAACCACACAACACATGAGGAGGCCTGAATCCCAATTACACAGATGTGCATACAGTGCCACACAAAAGTAACTCATGGATCGGATTCCCCTATGTGGGCAATCAGGCATTGTTAGATGAGAGGGAGCCCAAATTACACATGTCACACAAGCTTGTAGGAACAGCAACTAACACAGCAAGACACAGACCCACCACAGCACTACCCCCAGGGACCCCACATTGTGGTGACACCGGCCTGCATGATAATCCCACTGTGATGACAAAGCTAGATGTCGTTCACACTGTGAACCACAGTCATGTGTCCTGAGCAACAAACTACCATCACACCTACACAAGCACAAATCAATCAGCACGGCCTGTCAGCCAAGGCCAATATGGAGGCAGGGGTCTAGCCGTGCAACAACTCTCATCTGCACACACTCAACACCACACACCTTGATCTCCACCAATGTGCAGCAGTGAAGCTCACATGGACTGGTGACATTGCACATGCACCCATGACAATCCCAGGGGTGGTGGTGGGAACTAAGGTGCAGAAACCCATCACACATGGCCAGTCAACAAGACTTGTGAATGTCTGACACACTGCACAGTACGCCGTACATGGGCATGACGTCAAATCCACACCAACCAATGGGATCCCGGACACAGTCACACACCAATGAAGAAGCCAAGGTCACCCACAAAGAACACACATAGACAACTTCCAACATTGCAGCTCTGACCCTGAGGAGTGGCAGCAGTCACACACACAACGTGTCACAATCACTGAAAGCTAACACAAACTGTAAATTACATGACAGGTGTAACCAACAGGTGCCAAGGGGAATCCTGACTGTGTCTCATCTGCGTTTGCCCACAAACTCAGCCCTGACAGCAAACACACCTATGGGTGACACCCTGATGACCAGTAATGTGCCATGCACCCACATCACAGAGAACCCAGGGAGAAGACTTTGGGGGAACATAGGTCAACTCAGCAAGCATCACAAACAGGAACATCACTTGGGATCCCAGCCTGCCTAGCAAAATGGAAGTGAACACACACAGATATGCTCACACAACACACACCTTGGGCTCAGGCAATGTCACGGAATTACACACTGCCATGAGGGGACTCCACTCCTGTGTAAGGAAAGCTGTGCCATACGTTGTCTCTGCAGGGCTCTATCATGTCAGCAGAACACTTGGTCACTCAGTCAACAATTAGCACAAAATGAAGGCTCTCGTCATATCAGCCTGGTCATGGGAGTGTCACCGAAATCATCTGCACAGATCCAACACACATGTATAGCAAGTTGCACTGATAACACAGATGAGTCCTTCCCCATTGATGCCCAAACTTGCATGTCCAGTGGAGATGGTCACACGGTCAGGGAAATAGACAAATTGAACAATGGCAAGCACAACAGATGTGCAGGGGTGTAAGCCACAGATGTGATATTGCAAATAAAAGTAGGAAATCCCATTGCCAAATATTGAAGACATGACACCCTCATATTGCTGCAAAGGATGACATGGATACACACCAGTATAGGACGCATTCCCCCTGGACCACATGGGGTCCTGCACAGTAACACTTCATTTTCCTGATATCAAAAATAACCATCACTGCAGCAAGGGCATGGTTAGCATCATCAACATCATGTACATCAGAAGCAAAACCACTAGAGAACAGAAAGTAGCTTTATTCAGCATGTGTGTTTTTAAAAAGTGAAAGTCCTGAAAAAACACAAAGGCCAATGGCCAGTGCATTATCAAAGTCCAAACAGGGTGACAGTGGCAGATGTCACCCTTTGCATGCCTGCACTGCTACACACCAGGGACATTCCCCTCGGAGGGGCATACGGGGGGCAGGCCAGGCACCGCAGGGACAGGATCAGGGCTCACCAGAAGGAGGCAGGGAAGGGGTGGTGGGTGCTGGAGAGTCACTGACAACTGCAGTGGAGGTGTCTGACATGGTGTGTGCCGGCACAACTGGGGGGCATGAGTCAGATGGTGTGGGTGCCGGCACGACTGCAGTGGGCTGGGCAGATGGAGTGGACAGGTTCCCCGCTGCAGTGCCCAAGTCAGACGGGGTGGTAGTGGACTCCACCGCAGTGCCTATCTCCAGGGGAGTAGAATGGGGTTCAGGTAAGGTGGGCAGGACAGAGGGGAGGACACGGTCTCCACACCAGTGGCACAAACATGCGCAGCGGGGGTGTGGTGCTGGAAGAGCAAGTGGTAGGGGGAGAAGGCCGGATCATTTTGGGGATGGTGTATCTGTGGGTGGGGGAACCTGGGGCAGGGTGTGGTGGGGGAACCTGTGGAGTGGGGGCCTGAGGGATGGAGGAAGGAGACTTGGTGGTTGAGCTGCAGGGCGGTGGAGGGGTCTTGCTCTTCCGGGTCCGGGGGGACTTGCGGATGGGGGCCTCAGTCTGTCTGTGCCTGGGGGAGGGTGTCCGGGGGTGAGGGGCACTCCCCTCTGTGTGGGTGGACTTCCTCTTCCCCCTGTATGCTGGATCAGCTGTATCGGAGGGGAAGAGGCCGAGGTCACAGAGGAAGAGCTGCTTTGTAGGTGGGGTTGCAGGTGAGGCAAGGGAAGGGGCCTTGGAGGGAGAGGTATCGGAGGACTGCGGAATGACTGTGGATGACTGTGTGTGTGTCTGTTCCCCATCCCCTGTGGGTGTGGTATCAGTCCCCTGAGGATGCCTGCGTGCACGTTTTGTTTTTGGTTTGGATGTTCCTGTGCTGCTCGTGTCTGTGTGTTTGGGTGATTGTGCAGGTGTGCATGTGCTTGGGACAGGTAGGGTGCCAGGAAGTGTGGATGGGGCAGAGGTAGGAGGGGTGAGGGACTGTTGGAGGAGGGACACTGCTGCCATCAGGGAGGAGTCCATGGACCTATTGCTCCTCTGTAGGGCAGACATGCCCGATGAGATGCCCTCCATAAACGACACCAGCTGTGTCAACAGAGTGGTGTGGGCATGGAGGACACTCAGCATTGCTATCTGCCCTACATGGAGCTGGCGAAGTAGGTACACAGACTCCTCACTCAGGGCAGCAGGGGACACAGGGGTAGGGGGTGCAGTGCCTGGCACGAAGGAGACACGCTCCAGAACACGGGAGCCTCCACGGACCTCTGGAATGGGAGCTGATGCGAGGGCGGTGGTGGTGGTGGCAGGGACAGCAATACTAGCTGGGGTGTGGTGGCTGCTGACACCCGCCTCCACAAGGGAGTCATCCTCCGAGCTGCTGTGGTCCTCAGCTGAGGTGGATGGTGCTGAGGACTCCTCGGTGTGGCTCCCCTCACCCTCCGTGCCACTGGGTCCCTCCGACCACTCATCGGCTGCTGACCCAGTCTGGCTCTGCGGCTCCTCCTGGTCCGTGGAGCTGTCCCCTCCTGTGGCCGTGGATGTATCTGCAAACAATTAGGGAAACAGACAAACATCAGTCACCTGCACTGACCGCACACCCCACAGTAAGTACAGCACATTACAGAGCAAGCCCTGGCATCCTTAGTTGAACATTGCCAAAAGTGCTCAAACAGAGTAGGAGAAGCCAATTGTCAGTCTGATGGTCAATCTCGGCACTCACATCCCTCCTGGCCTTGCACCCATCTGTCTGGTGCCTGTCTGATGGCAATACCCCAGTGTGGACACATGCACCACCTACACAGTAGTTGGACAGTGCAGGGTACACAGTGAAGTATGTGAACATGCACACATCACATCTCTTGCCACTGAGTCAGTACAGGTGTCCGGATAAAGGGATGGCCAGAGTCTATTTTGAAATGCATGTGATGCATACCAGCACCAGACACCATGATGCACCCATGTCCTGATAGTCAATGCCACAATGGGGTGCATGTAGCACATGTCACTCACCTGCAGAATCACTCTTAGGGAGTTTAATGCCATGGCACAGGCATGCCTGCAAAGTCATACATCACTGTCTCCAGTCGCATGGGCAGGGCAGCCAGCCAACAACAGTCTGCACTGTGTCACAATCCTAGGTCATGGGGAATGCAAGTTCTGTAGCTGACAAGTGCACATGTCCATCCCCACAAACCACATCATCTGAACTCTTATTTGTCCACGTCATACCAATTGGACATATGGGAGACATGAAACACAACCCTCTGAACCTGAGCACCTCACAATCTGCTGTGAATGGGAAACAGCTGCCTGAACTTCACAGTCGCATACCCCAGTCTGCACAGTCAAGTGATCAAACACCTATATGTCACACAAGTATCGTCTCCTATGGTCACATCTCAGGTGGCATGCTGAGCCCTAACCGATAAACACCCCATTAGTCCTGACAACGGAGCCACAGCACAATGACACAGAGGCAGACACCTGAGGGAATATTTCACTGAGCACAACGTGTCAGCTGATACACGGCAGTGGGAGTACAGAGTGTATTGTATGGCCTGGAGTAGGCATGACTGTCCTGCTCCACGTGAAAGAGGGATGAGCCCTGGACAGTAGGCAGGTGGCTAAGTATGTGTGACACACTTGATATACATACTCCTGAGGCCCAAACATTGTTCCCACCCGCAGCATGGGTGTGTGCCAAATACCCCAGGCACATGGTGGTGAGTCAGATCAGCAATTGGACCACATATCAAAGTTACACGCAGATTACATGTCAGAACTCAGGCCTTGTGTAAGCAATGGACCCACCCATGAAGCCCACCACAACGTTACGGGAACAAATGCTGTCCCCCACCCTGAGCTAAGCAAAATGTAAGGAAACAGTACCCAAGTGACACAATTTCCTGACTGTAAGGGCCACACCGGGGTATCAGATGAGGAGTGGGCAGGTCACAATTGAGGGACATGGGTCCTGGACCACAAGACTGATGTACTGTGGAAGTTTAACCAGGCCAGAGGAGGGCACATAGCATGTCAGACAAAGTTCACAGTGCAGTCATGGACTCACCCCATCCTTGCTGCTGTCTGGCCTTCAGCTGCCCATCCAGGTCAGGGAAGACCACCGCCAGGATCCTGAGCATGTGGGGGGTCAGGGTCCGGTGTCCGCCCCTCCTGCGAGGAGGCAACAGCTTCAGCTGGACCCTTGCGATCCTCCGGGTCCAGCCCCGAAGGTCCTGCCACCTCTTCTGGCAGTTGCGGATCCGGCGCTTGTAGACCCCCACAGATCTTACTGCCCGGGCGATGGTCAGCCAGATTTCCTGCTTCTGGTGGGCATCAACCTGTGAGGATGACAAAGTGAAAAGGCCATTACTACACATGCAACATATCCGTGCATCACACATTTAGATATACATGTCTCAATCACAGGGGCACATGATGTACACAGGCAGTGCAACGATGGCTATGAACAGTTTGCCAGCAGTTACTACATGGTATCATTGCCTGGGAAGTAAAACCTTGTTGGAATGCACTGTTACTGCACTATACCTGTTCAGTGCATGTAACTACACACTATGGGGGTGACAACTACTCAGTGAGCATGCTAGCCAGTGGCGTGCACACTGTAAGTCTTGCTAGTCAGACAACATGCACATTTAGTAAGGCAGTGGACAGCACACTCACCTGCTCCCCTGGTTTCCCATACAGCTTGCTGTACTGTGGAAGGAGGCTGTCCAGCAGGGCCTGGTTCTCCTCAGTGCTGAAGGCTGGGGCTCTCTCCACAGTACGTGCCATTGCAGGAGTCAGAGGATGCATATACAGCTGCAGTGGTGGTGGCAGATGTCGTCCTGGAGCATGTAGTGCAGGCAAGTGAGCTCTCAGGGGAACAGCCAGCATTATATGTGTGCTGCAGAGGCAGATACTGTCCCATGTGTCCAAAGTGATAGGTCCAAGTCGTTTGCATCTTCTGAATCTGGCCAATCTATGGAATTGCACCACTTACACATGCCCACAGCATCCTTCAAAAGTTCAACTTCATGACACCCATGAATTTGCAACATTGTCGTGGGTGGCCAACTGAATTCACAGCATCAGACTCGTTAAAGGTTCGAAAACGCGTCCGTTGCCATGCCAGGCCATAGCCAATGTGTGCGCACCGATCGTTCCATTGCTGTACAATGCGTACCCGGTCACATCATATGCAATGGCCAATGCGTGCGCACCGATCGGTCCATTGCTGTACCACGCGTACCCGGTCACATCATATGCAATGGCCAATGCGTGCGCACGGATCGGTCCATTGCTGTACAACGCGTACCCGGTCACATCATATGCAATGGCCAATGCATGCGCACCGATCGGTCCATTGCTGTACAACGCGTACCCGGTCACATCATATGCAATGGCCAATGCGTGCGCACCGATCGGTCCATTGCTGTACAACGCGTACTTCTGTCCACATCATATGCAATGGCCAATGCATGCGCACGGATCGGTCCATTGCTGTACAATGCGTACTTCTGTCCACATCATATGCAATGGCCAATGCGTGCGCACGGATCGGACCATTGCTGTACAACGCGTACCCGGTCACATCATATGCAATGGCCAATGCGTGCGCACCGATTGGTCCATTGCTGTACAACGCGTACCCGGTCACATCATATGCAATGGCCAATGCGTGCGCACCGATCGGTCCATTGCTGTACAACGCGTACCCGGTCACATCATATGCAATGGCCAATGCGTGCGCACCGATCGGTCCATTGCTGTACAACGCGTACCCGGTCACATCATATGCAATGGCCAATGCGTGCGCACCGATCGGTCCATTGCTGTACAACGCGTACTTCTGTCCACATCATATGCAATGGCCAATGCGTGCGCACGGATCGGTCCATTGCTGTACAACGCGTACTTCTGTCCACATCATATGCAATGGCCAATGCGTGCGCACGGATCGGTCCATTGCTGTACAACGCGTACCCGGTCACATCATATGCAATGGCCAATGCGTGCGCACGGATCGGTCCATTGCTGTACAACGCGTACTTCTGTCCACATCATATGCAATGGCCAATGCGTGCGCACGGATCGGTCCATTGCTGTACAACGCGTACTCGGTCACATCATATGCAATGGCCAATGCGTGCGCACGGATCGGTCCATTGCTGTACAACGCGTACTTCTGTCCACATCATATGCAATGGCCAATGCGTGCGCACGGATCGGTCCATTGCTGTACAACGCGTACCCGGTCACATCATATGCAAAGGCCAATGCGTGCGCACCGATCGGTCCATTGCTGTACAACGTGTACTTCTGTCCACATCATATGCAATGGCCAATGCGTGCGCACCGATCGGTCCATTGCTGTACGACGCATCCCTGTACAAGTCACTGGCATATGTCACCATGGTTGTCACTGGTGAACGTATGCCAGCCACAATTACTTGCCAGGGACTCAGGGGCACACCTACAACACCACAGCCTGTCCACACTGTATCCTGAGGCATGTAAGGCTTCATTACCTGTGTGTGTATGGGGGTCAACATGTGGTTTTTTTGGTGTCACTTGGGGGCAGCCACTCCCAGGCTGTGCACGTGTTCATGGGGACAGAATCCTTTGTGTGTTGTGCACATGACCACTGTGATGTGCAACTGTTCAGTTCAGGGCATGTGGCATGGTCACATTTCCAGGTTGTGTATGTGTATGTCATGTCACATACACCCTGAGTCCCATGTGGGAAGGTATGTACGTCACAGGGTGACCCATTGCCACAATAGTGATGGCCCTCCACAGTCTGTGTGCATGTTGTGTTTCAGATGTCTCGGATTCAATGTGCACAATGGGAGACAGTCTCCACATCCACGTTGTTTGTGCATCGACTTTGATGTTGTGCGTGTGTGTGTCACAGACGTCCATGTCTGTCCTGCAGAGGCAACAGGGGCCACTACCTGTGGGAGTCATGGTTGTTTTGCTGGCGTGTACATGATATGCCATGTCATGCCAATGTCCATGTGGCAATACAGGGTCCCTGGGAATCTACCTGTCAATGAGCTGTGATGCCTGTGGCACATCTGTCCTCACTTGTCACTGCGGTGTGTGTTTGGAACGTGTCAGCAGTAAATGGGTACTGTGACACAGCCTAATGATTTCCCATAGCCCGACCTGGAACTTGTTGTCGACACATGTTGAACTGTGATGTTTGATGTTGGCCATGTAGGTGCCATATATGTCCATACAGAAAGGCACACACATCAAGTACTTGTGTCTTGTAATGATGTATCATGTGATATTGAGTATGGTCAATGCCACATATGTGGGGTGACTGACAATCTTTCTTTGTTCACCTATGCACTGCAGGGCACCAGCTGTCCATAGACCATTCCCTGACCTTGCAACGATGGTTGAACGTGACTGCATCCGATGGTACCGCTTCAACAGGCTGCTGATTGAGGAATTGACGGTGCGTTTGGCCCCACATTTGCAACCTGGCCGGACATACCCTACAGCGCTGACCCCCAAGGTGAAGGTGAAGGCAGCTCTACACTTCTTTGCCACCGGTACCTTTCAACACACTGTGGCGTCTGCTGGTGGGATGTCACAGACCATGTTCAGCCGTGTGCTACGCGATATTTTGGAGGCAATGTTGAGATACCTGAACCAGTACATCTATTTCCCTAAACGTCAACAACTCACTGATGTCAAGAGTGACTTCTATGCCCTGGGGAGGATGCCACATGTCACTGGCTCCATTGATGGGACACATGTGGCTTTGGTCCCACCACAGGCACATGAGCAGGCATACAGGAACCGTAAACATTACCATTCTATCAATGCTCTGGTGGTATGTCTTGCAGATATGACCATCTCACATGTGTGTGCACGTTTCCCCGGTTCTGCACACGATGCCTACGTGATGAGGAGTAGTCGCATCCCGAGGATGATGTCACAGATGCCGAACCAGCGTGCCTGGCTTGTCGGTGTGTACTGACTTTTTACCATTGTGTGTGTTCTGCAATGTTGTATTCCACCCTCTTTACCCAACTCAGCTAATGTGCAATTGTCTGTATGTAGGTGACTCCGAATACCCCAACATGCCGTGGTTGCTGACACCCCTCAGGAACCCTGTGACACCAGCCCAGATGCGCTACAATGAGGCACATGGTCGGACCAGGAGAGTGATCGAGCGGACATTTGGTCTCCTGAAGAGCCGCTTTCGCTGCCTGGACAAGACAGGAGGGGCCCTCCCATATGCCCCAGCAAAGGTGTGCAAGATTGTCATCGTCTGCTGCATGCTACACAACCTGGCAGTGCGGAAGGAGTTGCCTCTCATCCTGGATGACGATGACCGACATCTGCCACCTGTGGAGGATCCTGGCCTGGGCCACGATGCCAGTGATGATGATGATGATGATGGTGATGTCCGCACACAGCTCATCACCAACTTCTTCAGTTGAATGTGAGTATTCAGAGATGTTATGTCAATGATTTGAGTTTGCATGATATGTGTTGGTGGTGCTCTGTTGCTGTTTGAGTGTGGCCATGTGCTATTTGACTGGATGCATGCAGCGGTGTGTCCTTACAGGTAGTCTGTACTCCCCAACAGTGTTGACATGCTGACTTGGTTTTGTGTAGGTATCTTGTGACATGTATTGGGCATGAGTATTGCAGTTCTGTCCTGTTCTTCAGTGCTCTTGACTGTGTGTCATGTCTGTCCTTCACAGGGTGCTTTCAGAGTTGTTTGGTCCACTCGGATCCCCCGACACCATGGTTCAACTTCCAGGGTGGAAGCAGTCGTTTCCCTACAGGTGATGTGCCCCACACCCCTGGACTTTATTTCTTCTACAATTGTTGACTGTGTGGACACAGTCACGTGGGATTACCTTGCATCTGTAGTGGAAACAACATGTTGCAAATGTGTAATAAACCTGTGCTTCACTTTGGGATGTGCGTTGTCTGTGGTCACACATCTGACTGACATTAGCTTACTTCACCTGTGGGCTAGTTAACACAGACTGTGAATAGGTGTGGTGTCTGTGCATTCCACTGTATTTCCTGGCAACATCAGTGTAGGCGATGAGTCAGATGGCCCTGGTGTGTATGTGCTGTGTAGCCCTAGTGGTGTGTCTCCCTCATATGTGTCACGTCGCCATGACTCACATGACGGTGTTGAACTTGCTGTAGCAGTTAGCATGCACAGTGTCATTTAGCAGATCATCATCTCCATGACAAAAACAACTTTGGAATCACAACAGAGGCAAGTATGGTGTATTAGTGATTTTATTTACATACATGTGTGAGGACAGTGCACAGGATGGTGGGTGCTGTACATTGGGATTGAAATCCAAAGTTCCCAGATGAGTTGGAAGTGTTGGTAGCAGAAATGTCCTGAGTAAAGTCCACAGTCATCTGATACATTGGTCCAACTTAAACTCCCCATGTCATGTGAGAGAGTTGGGTTGCATGCGACAGGGTGAACAGTTTGCACACAAAGGTGGATTTCCAGAACAGGTGTTGGGTTCCTGGGGGATGTACATGGCCATCGGCCTGTCAGTTCTCCTTCCTCGGATGACCCCTCTTCTTTGGGGGGGACCCTCAAGTGCAGGCTGCTGCAGTGCAGAGGACTCTCTGCCAGAGTCATCCTCCCTCCCTGTGGCAGTTGCAGTTGTTGCGGCACCAGATGTTGTGGGCACACAGGGAGGTGTGGCCATGTTGGTGCTAATCTGGCGGAGGCATGTCAATATGTCCCTATGCACCGCTGTCAGTTCTTGCAATGTGTCCCACTTGGACTCCATGCCAGCCATGTGTGTCTCCACACGTGACATGTGTGTCTCCACACGGGACATGTGTGAGTCCAAGCGGGCATGATGGGCAACCTGCTGCTGTTGAATGTCCTTGAGGATCCCCACTACCTGGCTGACCTCTCCGGTGCTATTCTGGTACGTATCAGCAATGCGTACCAGTTGTGGGTCATCATGCAGTCCAGACCCCTCTGCAAACAGCGAGCTCTGCCTACCACCCCTCCCACCACCCCTGGCCACACGTGCGGGACCTGCGGTGGCACGCACAGGTGACCCTAGGCCCCCTTGGGGGTTGGTACTGGGGTTGTTGTCCGTTGCTTCACGGTGGGCCGGGGTCACTGTGCTGTTGTCATTGCTGGTCCTTGGTCTGTCCGTGTCGGCGGGGGTGGTCTGTGTGTTGGCGGTTGTTGGAGGAGTGGGTGCAGGTGGTGCTGATGGTGGTCCTGCTGGTGCTGCATGATAACTCACACCGGAGGTGCCAGGTAGGTCTTCGCCATCCGAGGAGGGCAGAGGCTGTTCCACACCAGAGAGCTCAGGGGCCCACGGAGCCTGGGACAGGGACTCCTCATCGTCTGCTGCTGTGTCCCCATCATCACCTGTTTTTGGAAGAGACATACAATGTATGTTATGTTTCTACAGGCATCAATGGTTCAAACACCTGACAGTTGTGACTGTACCTCTGAATGCGGGCCTGTACATTGCATTGTCCTAAGTTGTCACAGTCAGAGGTTGGTATTGGTGTAGCACATTGTCCTGCAAACCTGAAGCATTTCAACGTGAATGTTGAGGTGTGTGCATGGCCAGCATTGTTGATATTTGGTTGACATCCGGCCCTCCTTCTCCCGCCAGCCCAGTTGTCACACCATGAAGCATGCCACCATTGCAGTGGGTGCAGGTTGACTCTCAGGATGTCAGTCAGTGGTGTCCTGCTGTTAGTTGGTGCACAGTTCTCAGCAGGGGCTTGTGCTCCCCACAGCAGTACCCAGTGTCAGCCATCTTGTCAGTTCTTTGCCACTCCCTGTGATGTGAGCATGGTTCAGAGTGGTGTTGATGGGCCAATTGTGAGGGTGACCAATATCTGTGACTACCACTCTCATCATGCTATTGCCTACACCCCCCTTCCCAGCATGCCCATACTTCCTTCCTTTTGAGTCGAATTCACTGTGTGTGAGTGTGACAGCAATGGCAAGATGGCTGACAGTGTGGTCCTGTTGTTTGTTGGTGCGCAGTTCCCAGCAGGGCCTTGTGCTCCCCACAACAGAGCAGCATTGTCAGACATCTTTGAAGTGGCTTTTCACTCCCTGTGAGGTGTGCATGCTTCAGTGTGAGCTTGCTGGGCCATGCGGGTGGGGGATGTTGAGCTGTGACTACCACTCCCATCATGCTATTGCCTACACCCCCCTTCCCAGCATGCCCATACTTCCTTCCTTTTGAGTGGACTTCACTGTATCTGAGTGTGACAGCAATGGCAAGATGGCTGACAGCGGTGTCCTGCTGTTGGTTGGTGCCCAGTTCCCAGCAGGGCCTTGTGCTCCCCACAACAGAGCAGCATTGTCAGACATCTTTGAAGTGGCTTTTCACTCCCTGTGAGGTGTGCATGCTTCAGTGTGAGCTTGCTGGGCCATGCGGGTGGGGGATGTTGAGCTGTGACTACCACTCCCATCATGCTATTGCCTACACCCCCTTCCCAGCATGCCCATACTTCCTTCCTTTTGAGTGGACTTCACTGTATGTGAGTGTGACAGCAATGGCAAGATGGCTGACAGTGGTGTCCTGCTGTTGGTTGGTGCCCAGTTCCCAGCAGGGCCTTGTGCTCCCCACAACAGAGAAGCATTGTCAGACATCTTTGAAGTTGCTTTTCACTCCCTGTGAGGTGTGCATGCTTCAGTGTGAGCTTGCCGGGCCATGCGGGTGGGGGATGTTGAGCTGTGACTACCACTCCCATCATGCTATTGCCTACACCCCCTTCCCAGCATGCCCATACTTCCTTCCTTTTGACTCTGCTTCCCTGTGGGATGGTGTGCCTGTGCTGACAGGATGGCTGACAGTGTTGTCCTGGCGTTAGTTTGGCTACAAGTCCCAAAAGTGTCCCTGTGCTTCACACAGCATAACCCAGGGTGGTGGTTCTTTGTGGGATATTTAATTGGAGTGTGAGGCAATGCATTCTCCCAGGTGAGTTGTGTGGAGTTTGTGTTAAGGGTGTGTGTGAGAAGAGCTGCTGGTAACTATGGTCAGTGCTGTCAGTCCTCCTTCCCACCCAGCCAGATATCCCACCATGTAACGTGCTTCCATTGCAGGGAGTGAAAGTTTGCTTTCAGGATGTCAGTCAGTGGTGTCCTGCTGTTAGTTGGTGCACAGTTCCCAGCAGGGGCTTGTGCTCCCCACAGCAGTACCCAGTGTCAGCCATCTTGTCAGTTTTATTCCACTCCCTATGATGTGAGCATGGTTCAGAGTGGTGTTGATGGGCCAATTGTGAGGGTGAGCAATATCTGTGACTACAACTCCCATCATGCTATTGGCTACACTGACTTCACCAGCATACACAGAATTCCTTCCTTTCAGTGAGCTTCCCTGTGAGGTGGTGTTCTGGTGGTGGCAAAATGCCTGACAGTGTTTGTTGGTTAGATTTGTGCGGCTGCCTTGCTCTATTTGTTGTTGGGTTTGTACATGTCATGACACAGTTACATTTCACTTTGGGATGGCAGGTATTGTGTTTGTGTAACTAACATACACATCTTGGGATGATTCTGTTTTGGTTACTGTGGCTTTGCTGACGGTGCATGGTTTGACTATCCCCTTGACAGTGATGTGTGTGTATTGTCACACGATATTGGGTATATTGGTTGTGTACTCATCAGGCTCTGGGATGTTTGCAAGTCCATGTATGCTCTCTGGTGGTAGGATGGCCCGCACCTTCTCCTCCCAGGGCCTGAGGTATACTGGTTTGGCAGGAGGGCCACTGCCGGTGCGATGGCTCAAGGCGTAATCCTTCTTGACTAGGTCCTTGACCCTCCTGCGCACATCATACCACCTGTTCTGGATGTCTTCCTTTGTGCGCAAACATGGTGATTGTGCGTTCACCCTGTCGACGATCCTCTCCCACATCTTGGTTTTCTGCGACATGGGGGTCTGTTGGACCAGTGTACCAAACAATTGTGGCTCTACCCTGAGGATTTCATCTACCAACACTTCCAATTCACTGTCTAGGAACTTTGGATTCTTCTTTGGGGGCATGGTGATGGGTGGTGGTGGGGATTGATGTGTGTGTGAGTGTGCAAGTGAGGGTAGGTGAGTGTCAGTTTTGCTGGGTGTATGTGAGGGTGCTATTGGGGAGTTGCTAATGGTGTGTGGCTTGTGTGATGGATGAGTTGTGGGTGTGTCTGTGGTTGCTGTCTGATGGTGTTCTGTGCTGGCTGGTCATTAGGATTTGCAAAGGATCATGGTAGGGATTTGTGGCCTTTATATGGGTGGAGTTGTGGGTGTGTCTTTGTTCCATTTCCCCCCAGTATTTATTGACTTTGTCATTGCTTGTTTGGCCCTTTTTTTTTTATTTGTTCCTTTGTAGTTTCTGGGCATGTAGGAGACGTTCTCCTGACCGAGTCGGATGCTGCAGTTGTCTCGTGCGAGCTTCTCCGACTCTTTCAGGCTGTATTTCTGCTGTATTTTATGTGCGGCGTCCGCGTCGGTCGCGGAGTATTGTGTTGCTTCGGCTCCGTTTTGTATGCGTGTCGGTCGTATGGCTTGAGCTCTGTGCGACTCGGTTTAGTTTAGCACGCATTGCATCGTACTGCGCGGGTCGGAGTTCGCGGGTACGTTTCTGTCGGGTTCTTTCCTGGTGCGTGTCAGTCGGTTCGATTTGCGTGGTTTTCCGGACGGATAGCTGGTTTCCGTGCGGTTCGGTTGTTCGGCTTGTGTTCCGTACGAGTCAGTCGTACTTCACATGCATTGCATCGTACTAGGCGGATTGGGCAGCACCGGTACGTGTCGGTCGGACTAAATTCCCGTACCGAGTCGGTCAGTACGTTTTCCGGCCCGAATCGGAATCGGCCCCTATGTTGTCAAGAGTCTTCATTCTAATTAGACTCAAAATGAAAAGCTTCCTCTTCAAAGCAAAGACCTTATCAACTACTCTCTCAACTTGTTCGTTCTGTTTCAGTGCCTCTCTGCTTCTTCTATACTTCTTCATAGTTCTCTGTAGATTTACAACCTCTCTACTATGAAACATTCTGGCTCAGATTTCCTTAAACTGCTTCTGTCTCCTGGTTAAGGTGTCTTTTACAATCTTTTCTGTTCTTGCAATGTACACTTTCTCCACTCTTATTGTTTGTCATAGTCATAATTTAATTTTCTTTATTTTGTAATCTTTGCAAATGTGCGCATATATTTTTAAGAAATGACTTTGTCTTTTTACCAGTAGCTCTTTTTTCTTTCACCACTTTTTCTGCATTTTGCCCATTTTGTAACTCATTTCTGCAAACATACTGTAGTTGCTTCTGTTGCTTTTCGGCCGAGCTTTTGTAGGCATTGTAACTGTGTGTAGTTATGTAGATATTGTTCTGTAAAAAAAAACAAGTATATTTTAATTTTTACCCTAGCCAATCTACCAACTACTTTACTACTAACTTACACATAATACAAAAAGAGTTTTCATGTTATGTTGCTGTATTAAATCTACAGATATACCTAGATATATCACTACATGCACTCACTTCAATATAACAAATCCTGAGCAAAACACAAACTTTATTTATTAGTTACCTTTTAACATTTTAGCACCCTCTTGTACAACACAGCTACAGCATATCTAACTTCTCACTGATATATGGTGAAAGAACAGTTTATCCCTTCTATAGTAAATTTTTAAATTAACATCAAGGCAAGGAGGCCTCACTTTTTTTGACACGCCTGCGCCGTAATGTGGTGCTCTATATTTACAAAGCCACGTATAGCCACTCTGCGTAGCTTTTCATGGCCTTATAAATACAGGCGCTTTTCAGGCAGCACTTTGCGTGAAAAAAGCATGCCATGGGTGTTGCTGTGGGAGTCCCTATGCAACACTCATGGATTCTGCCACATACCCAAATTTACAACAATTCGTAAACCTGGCAATACATCAGAATGCTACAACTCCCCAGAGGAGGTGTAGGGAGATGCAACGAGGAGAAATACTTTTCTTTCTCCTCATTTTTCCTGTTTCTATGCATGCTGCATTTTACAAAGAGGAAAATACCTCTCGTGATTGTTTTTTGTACAGGAAGGTGTCCCTTCCTGCACAAAACCAATCATCCCAAATTCACAGGCACCCTTGCACCATGGTGCAAGGGTGCCTCCATTGGCGCATAGCAGCCAGTTGTGCGCCAGAACTGGGGAGAGCATAGGGATCCGTCATATTGTTGTAAATATGATGCGTCCCTGTGCTTTGAAAGTAATGCAGCGTGGCACAGCCAAATGGCTTGCATCTCCGCACTGCATTACTTTCTTCTAAATTTAGCCCCAAGTGTACAAGTAAATACAATGTCTCAACAGTATAAACACAAAAACACAACATAAGACCTATTGGATGCCTCTCTACTACTGTGTTAGTGCTCTATTTACTATCTCAGTGCTGGTCTACTTAAATGTATCAGATTTAAATTTTGGGAAACGATGCATATAACAATCTGCACGTTAATGTCCATCAAAGCGTATGTCTCACTAATTCGTCCAACTACATGCAAAGAGTATGTCACAGCTTGCATATATAATTCACCAGATGGTTCTAAAAGACTACATAATACTCAGTAAAACATGTGTTTATGGTTGAATACATGAATACTCCCTTGACGATTGAATTGGTGCATACATAGTACCTAGGTGATTCTTAGAGGATACAGGTAGTGCCTAGATAATTCCCTGAGTATATCAGAACTCCATAGGTAACTACATATCTGCATAGTTACTGCCTGCATGTTTACATGAGTATATCACTACTATCTGGGTGTTTGGATGAGTGCATGAGTAGTGCCTGAATGATTAGATATGAGCATGACTAATGGCTCTATAATTCAATACATGCATACATACTGGCTAAATGATTAAATGAGTGGAACTTTAGTGTCTGGATGATTGCAGGAGTGTGTAGATAGTATATAAATGATTTATAGAGTGCATGGATAGTGCATACATGATTAAGTACATGCATAGCACCTAGCAGATTGGATGAGTGCATGAGTAGTGTTTCAGTGATTGCATGACTACATGGCTGCTGCACATGTGTTTCTGGTTCAGTGAACAGGTAGTACCTGGGTGTTTAGATAACTACATGGGTAGTGCCTGGATAATTCAATGAGTGTATCAGTAATGCCTGGCTGACTACATGGTTGCATGACTAGTGTCTGCGTGATTCCATGACTCCATTGTTAAACTTTGAGAGATTGGATGAAGGTATGTGTACTGCTGGGGTGATTCTATCAGTGCAAGAGTATTCTGTCAGTAATTAAATGAGTACATAGCTACTGGATGAATAACAGGTTTACTACAATAGTACTCTCTATGTAATTAGATGACTGCATGAGTAGTACCTGAGTGTTTGCATGAGTTCATGCATGTGCCTCAGTATTTTAATGGCTGCATGGATTGTAAATGTGTGCTTAGATGACTGCATAGCTTCTGCGTCAGTGTTACAATGACTGCAGAGTTACAGCCTAGTTAATTGCATAAGTAAATTGTTACTGTCTGAGTGATTAGATGAATGTATAAGTAGTGCCTCCATAGTTCAATGACTACAACATTTCTGCATGCCTGATTCGAAGAGTACATGTGTAGTGTCTAGGTAATTGAATAACTCCATGAATACTGAATCACTGATTTGATGATTGGCTCACTAGTGGTTGGGTGATTGCATGAGTACCTGACTACTGCCTGACTGACTATGAAAGTATCTTCATTACTGTTAGATACATAACAATTGTGCTTATATATGTGACTGATTGGTTATCTCCTTCTGTCAGTATCAAACTACCTGTTTTACTGTATACATGCTTGTCTACTGAGCTATGTGTGACTGAAGTCTAGATATCACACTTGGTATATAATTGCATACATGGCTCTCTAGGAGCATACATTGCTTTGTTACTGAGCATGCTCATGCATCAGTAAGTTTCTAAAATGGAAAACAACATTTTAAAATCTTTCAAAGCACAAAACCTTTTGTGAATGGTATTGCTACATCATTTCTCAAATATTTCTTCTGCTTCTAAAACATATATTCAGCATTTTCCAAACAAAATTTACACTCCAAATGAAACTAGCACAAGAACTCTCAGGGCATTCTGCACTATTATTCCTTCTCAATTTTAAATAAACAATGTTTAAAGAAAAAACACCATCCTCACCATATACATGATATTTTCATCAGCCTCACTGAACATAGATCACCATGTAAACATATCTGCAATTTCTTAATAGATGTACATCTTCAATCCATCTTTCCAAAAATGTATACCTCTCTGCATCTTAACTAAACTCAAAAGTCCCACCGTATATATAGCTATCTGCAATCACAAGAACCATATCTCACCATCTAAGCACATGCTAAGCTATCATATAAGTTAAAAACCACATTGACAAACACTTCCCAATATATATGTAACAAGTATTACTTCTTTCTAATTCATATACAGGCAGACAACATGTTCTCATCTTTTATTTGTGACTACACTACTCCTGTTTAATAATGCTGCTAAAAGGACTACAACTCCCAGAATGCAAATGACAGATGTATATCTTCTGCACATGATATTTAGACATTTAAAACATTCTTAGTTCCTCATTGCAACTTTCCACAATACTATACTATTATTTTTCAATAAAGTACACAATGTAATAAAGAGGCACTAATCAATTTTCCCTTACTTCCCAAAACATTCACCACTAACCTCTTAAACATATACCCTCTAATACATAGAGTTCATCTGATGTATTTTTTCATATCACTGTGATGCTCTTTTGTATCAAACTCCCATATACATCTTCAATTCTAATGTAATTTTTATAAAGGATTAAAAAGGTATGTGCATACCAGTGAATTCAGTTTGTAGATCATATTGTGGTTTTAGCTCTTTCTGGATAGTTTTCACGGTGCAGAGACAGAATATCGACGTGGAAATATCGATTCGCATTAATATCGAGTCAAGAATATCAATGGTGTAAAATATTGAGGTAAGTTTTTTCGTAGTTAAAAATATCAAATTTTGTGTAATGCAAAAATATCGATTGTATAAATTTGGATGTCAAAAATTGTTGTCAATAATATCGATTTTTTTCTGTTATTTTTTTTTCATTTAGTATTACTTATTATATGCTTTATAGATTAAGAAATATATGTTGAAAAGTTTGTTTTCTTTTTTGGTAATTAAGTTTTAGGAGCGGAATGTTGGGTTTATAGGGGATAAGGGTGGGGTGTAATTTAAAAATTTTGGATTAACATTTAAAAATTTTGAAAATTTTGTTAAGTTTTAGGAGCGGGATGTTGGGTTTATAGGGGATAAAGGTGGGGAGTAACTTAAAAATTTAGGATTAAAATTGAAATTTTTTTAAATTCTTGTTATGTTTTAGGAGTGGGATGTTGGGTTTATAGGGGATAAGGGTGGGGAGTAATTTAAAAAATATATATATATATTTTCTAAAAATGTAAAAAATATTTAAATATGTATTTGTAGGATGTATTTAAAAGCTATAAGTATGTGGAGTATTTTTTAAATTTAAATTAAAATAGAAAATTTTTAAAACATTTGTAAAGTTTTTGTAGTGAGTTGTTGTGTTTCTAGTGAATTAGGGTGGGGAGTAATTAGAACATTTAATTCATAAATTTTTGAAATTTTTTAGATTTTTTTGAGAGAATTTAGTAGTGCGATGTTTATTTTATAGAGAATAAGGGTAGTCAGTAGTTTTTAAATGTTGTTTACATTTTTTTTTCAAAGTAGAAATTACAAAATTAACATTTTATTTTACATTTTAAAATTTAAATTGGAAATAAAAACTTTAAAATATTGAGTTTATTTTTTTTAGTACATATTTTTATATTTTTGGTAATTTTGTTACAAAAATAATAAATTGTCAAAAAATAATATACATTTTTAAAATTAAAAATGTAATATAAATATAAATTTTATGATAAAATGTATGTTATTGATTATACATTTTGAATTGTAATAGTTATTTATTATATTTTATTCTCCGGAATTTTCTTTGCGTTTTTATAGTTTTGGAGATGGAATAGTAATTTATAATGTTTTATTATCCAGCACTTTCCCTAAGTTTTGTTAGTTTTGGAGTTGGAATAGTAATTTATAATGTGTTATTATCCAGCACTTTCCCTGAGTTTTGGTAGTTTTGGAATTTGAATATTATTTTAATTAGGTTTATTATCCAGCACTTTCCCTGAGTTTTGTTAGTTTGGGAGTTGGAATAGTAATTTATAATGTTTTATTATCCAGCACTTTCCCTGAGTTTTGCTAGTTTTGGAGTTGGAATAGTAATTTATAATGTTTTATTATCCAGCACTTTCCCTGAGTTTTGTTTGCTTTGGAGTTGGAATAGTAATTTAGGGGCTCATTATGATGTCGGGCGGAAAAGCACCCGGACCGCCATGGTAGCGGGAATCAACCGTCCGCATGTACCACGGGAAAACCGGCAGTCCGATTAGGATCAACCACCAGGAAAATCCGACCGCGGCGGAACGATGCCAGGAAAGACCGCCGGTAGCGTGCGGAGCAGGCGAAAATCAGTCCACGGCGGTCGGATTCGCGGCAGAAAAAGCCCAAACCGCCGCACGGCCAGCGGATTGACCGCATGTGGAATTAGGATACCATTGAGGTGACAGCGGAACGATCCGCTGTTTCTGACCACCGCGATCGCAACCAGTGATGTATGGGAGAGCCGGCGGAAGGGCGGTCGTATAGCCACCACCGCTGGCGCACCTGAAAATTCATAGCGTCCGAACAAAAAATACACACAACATGCACACCAAGTGTACCCAGCAACTTGCCGCAGCCCCAAAAAAAACCTAATACACCCCAATGACACATCCCCATGGCAAGTTAAAAAACCACAAATCCCAGGTCAACCCACACAACACACCTGACATCAATACACCATTTTGACACACCCACATAGCTGAGTATAAAATCAGCCCCTTCCCTGCCCACAATTCTTTGCAATACTCCACCACTGAAGGAACCAAGCCTACAGCACAAAGGAGAGGCAAACCACCACACAACTCACCAGCACAACAACACACACACACACCACTTACATCACCACCACCACTCACACACCTGCACTTTCAACCCCTTTGCACACCACACACCATGGCACAGAAGAAAATGCCCAAATTCACTGACAATGAGTTCTCAGTCATGGTAGACGAGGTAATCAGAGTAGAACCACAATTGTTTGGAAGCATGGTCCAACAGACACCATTAGCCACCAAAACACTAATGTGGGAAAGGATAGTCCGCAAGGTCAATGCAGTAGGGACTGTCCCACGCAACAAGAATGAGATCGTGAAGCGGTGGCATGACCTCAAGAAAAAGGTGAAAGAGAGGAACAACAAGACCCGTGAGCTGTCTCAGAGGACTGGCGGTGGCCCTCCCATTCCACCAAGAACATTCACCGCATGGGAGGAGATGGTGCTTGCCATACTGCATCCAGAGAGTCTCACAGGAATACCCGGGGGAGTGGAGGCTGGTAAGTAACAACACATGTCCACCATCACACTGCTATGTACTGTCTTGCACAACCACAAAGCTACACCTCCTAGGCCCAAATGCATCCATGTGCACCACACACTCCCCAACACATGTTTCACAGATCTAACATTCACTCCCTCTGAATCATCCCAAAGGTAGCTAGCAACATTCCCAGGGTTGCATCTGTACAGGCAACCAGCACTACAACTCCCACCAGTCCCCCGGTCCCAAAGCACACCAGGATGGAGCACTCCCCCACCCCACCCAGAAGCAAGTGGCAGACATTGCATTCCCCTCATCAAACTAACAGGTAGGTAGCCATCTTGACAGGGAGGGGGTGGTTGTGTTTGTGAAGCCTGCACTACAACTCCAACCAGGCCCCCTTGTCCCAAAGCACACCAGTATGGAGCACTCCCCCACCCCACCCAGAAGCAAGTGGCAGACATTGCATTCCCCTCATCAAACTAACAGGTAGGTAGCCATCTTAACAGGGAGGGGGTGGTTGTGTTTGGGAAGCCTGCACTACAACTCCAACCAGGCCCCCTTGTCCCAAAGCACACCAGGATGGAGCACTCCTCCCACCCCACCCAGAAGCAAGTGGCAGACATTGCATTCCCCTCATCAAACTAACAGGTAGATAGCCATCTTAACAGGGAGGGGGTGGGTGTGTATGTGAAGCCTGCACCACAACTCCCACCAGGCCCCCTGTCCCAAAGCACACCAGGATGGAGCACTCCCCCACCCCACTCAGAAGCAAGTGGCAGACATTGCATTCCCCTCATCAAACTAACAGGTAGGTAGCCATCTTAACAGGGAGGGGGTGGTTGGGTTTGTGAAGCCTGCACTACAACTCCAACCAGGCCCCCTTGTCCCAAACCACACCAGGATGGAGCACTCCCCCCACCCCACCCAGAAGCAAGTGGCAGACATTGCATTCCCCTCATCAAACTAACAGGTAGGCAGCCATCTTAACAGGGAGGGGGTGGTTGTGTTTGTGAAGCCTGCACTACAACTCCCACCAGACCCCCTTGTCCCAAAGCACACCAGGATGGAGCACTCCCCCACCCCACCCAGAAGCAAGTGGTAGACATTGCATTCCCCTCATCAAACTAACAGGTAGGTAGCCATCTTAACAGGGAGGGGGTGGTTGTGAAGCCCTACACTACAACTCCAACCAGGCCCCCTTGTCCCAAAGCACACCAGGATGGAGCACTCCCCCACCCCACCCAGAAGCAAGTGGCAGACATTGCATTCCCCTCATCAAACTAACAGGTAGGTAGCCATCTTAACAGGGAGGGGGTGGTTGTGTTTGTGAAGCCTGCAGCACAACTCCCACCAGGCCCCCTGTCCCAAAGCACACCAGGATGGAGCACTCCCCCCACCCCACCCAGAAGCAAGTGGCAGACATTGCATTCCCCTCATCAAACTAACAGGTAGGTAGCCATCTTGACAGGGAGGGGGTGGTTGTGTTTGTGAAGCCTGCACTACAACTCCAACCAGGCCCCCTTGTCCCAAAGCACACCAGGATGGAGCACTCCCCCCACCCCACCCAGAAGCAAGTGGCAGACATTGCATTCCCCTCATCAAACTAACAGGTAGGTAGCCATCTTAACAGGGAGGGGGTGGGTGTGTATGTGAAGCCTGCACTACAACTCCCACCAGACCCCCTGTCCCAAAGCACACCAGGATGGAGCACTCCCCCACCCCACTCAGAAGCAAGTGGCAGACATTGCATTCCCCTTATCAAACTAACAGGTAGGTAGCCATCTTAACAGGGAGGGGGTGGTTGTGTTTGTGAAGCCTGCACTCCAACTCCAACCAGGCCCCCTTGTCCCAAAGCACACCAGGATGGAGCACTCCCCCCACCCCACCCAGAAGCAAGTGGCAGACATTGCATTCCCCTCATCAAACTAACAGGTAGGTAGCCATCTTAACAGGGAGGGGGTGGTTGTGTTTGTGAAGCCTGCACTACAACTCCCACCAGGCCCCCTTGTCCCAAAGCACACCAGGATGGAGCACTCCCCCACCCCACCCAGAAGCAAGTGGCAGACATTGCATTCCCCTCATCAAACTAACAGGTAGGTAGCCATCTTAACAGGGAGGGGGTGGTTGTGAAGCCTGCACTACAACTCCAACCAGGCCCCCTTGTCCCAAAGCACACCAGGATGGAGCACTCCCTCCACCCCACCCAGAAGCAAGTGGCAGACATTGCATTCCCCTCATCAAACTAACAGGTAGGTAGCCATCTTAACAGGGAGGGGGTGGTTGTGTTTGTGAAGCCTGCAGCACAACTCCCACCAGGCCCCTTGTCCCAAAGCACACCAGGATGGAGCACTCCCCCACCCCACCCAGAAGCAAGTGGCAGACATTGCATTCCCCTCATCAAACTAACAGGTAGGTAGCCATCTTGACAGGGAGGGGGTGGTTGTGTTTGTGAAGCCTGCACTACAACTCCCACCAGGCCCCCTTGTCCCAAAGCACACCAGGATGGAGCACTCCCCCCCACCCCACCCAGAAGCAAGTGGCAGACATTGCATTCCCCTCATCAAACTAACAGGTAGGTAGCCATCTTGACAGAGAGGGTGTGGTTGTGTTTGTGAAGCCTGCACTACAACTCCCACCAGGCCCCCTTGTCCCAAAGCACACCAGGATGGAGCACTCCCCCCACCCCACCCAGAAGCAAGTGGCAGACATTGCATTCCCCTCATCAAACTAACAGGTAGGTAGCCATCTTAACAGGGAGGGGTGTTTGTGGGTGGAAAGCCAGCACTACAACTCCCACCAGGCCCCCTGTCCCAAAGCACACCAGGATGGAGCACTCCCCCACCCCACCCAGAAGCAAGTGGCAGACATTGCATTCCCCTCATCAAACTAACAGGTAGGTAGCCATCTTAACAGGGAGGGGTGTTTGTGGGTGGAAAGCCAGCACTACAACTCCCACCAGGCCCACTTGTCCCACAGCTCAGCAAGATGGAGCACTCCCCCACACCCAGAAGCATGTGGCAGCCATTGCATTGATCACCTCCACCTAATAGGTAGGTAGCCATCTTAACAGGGAGGGGTGTTTGTGGGTGGAAAGCCAGCACTACAACTCCCACCAGGCCCCCTTCTTCCACAGCTCAGCAAGATGGAGCACTCCCCCACACCCAGAAACATGTGTCAACAATACCCCTCAACTGTGTCACAGAACAGGTAGGTAGACAGTGCATGCACCCTGCCATTCCTCTCAAAAAGCATGGAGCCATATGACCACACCAGCCCTCACATCCCACCCAACTTGGCAGAGATCCAATAGCCACTCCCAGTGTGCAGACAGCTTAGCGTATGTAACTGTCACAGAAATTGTAGTGTGACTCACCAAATCACATGTTGAAGTAACTCAGGGCACAATCATGCACAGCAGTGAATGCTATGTGTAAGTGCCATGGTGGCAGAGCATCAAGGCCCATATGAAACCAAAACAAGCATGCTCATTTTCAAAAATAAAGCAAAGAACATGATATGACAGAGGGATGCATGAGATAACAATGGCTAGTACATGCCCAGAATGAAGATCTTCCATGCAGAGCAAACAACAAAGACGACTCACAAAACGTTGTTGTGCTGCTAGTCGTTAGATGACGACATGTCCTTGTAATCACACAATCTGTACGTGGAGCATGGTATCTATTGACATGTCACACCATGGACAAGTAATGTAGGTACCTACACATCATGTCATGATGCTCAGTACCGTGCAGCCATACAAAGTGATCTCAATGTAAACTGTGTGGTGTATAACATGTAACATCCAAACATCTAACACCAAGCTTGTGGGGTACACTTCAATGACCATTTCTCCTCTGTTCTACAGGTGACCAAGAATTGACTGCTGCAAATGACAACACCAACCTGCAGAGCCAGTCTCCACCCCCGGAACATGGAGGCCCAGATGCAGACTCCCTAAATTCCTCGGATGCGGACACAGAAGCTGGCCCATCTGGCATGCCAGGGCGCAGCAGGTCCCAGGCCCCCACTGTCCTCACCACCACCACCTCAGCAACATCAACTGCTTTGACCACTGCTGTAATGACTTGTGTGGCCGCCACCACCACCACCACCAGTTCTGCCTGCAACACTGTCCCTGCCTCAGAGGATACCCACCCCACCCCACAATCTGAGGAGGGCAGGGAGAGTCAGCGGGTGCGTCGATTGGTGATACCACAGGTCCGGGACAGCAGGGCAGGTGGGAGGGCAACTGGGCACCAAAATCAACAGGACACTGAGACCGAAGCCCTGGACAACATCGCCAGAGTCCTTGGGGCATACGAACAAGCCCAGGGACACACGGGCCAGGCTCTGGAAGAATCGCGTGAGCTCAGCCTGCTGCTGAGGTCCATAGACACGCGCATGGGCCAAATCGTGGACTTCTTGGGTCAGCTTGTGGGTGTCCTGAGGGACCGGCCTGCAGCCCAAAGGACAGCTCAACCTCCCTCCAGTGGCCCGCAGGATGACAGTCCCACCTCCTCACCTGCGGCCACAGAGACGCGTGAGCTGGAACAGGATGTGTCCTCAGACACCTCTGATCCCGCAGCAGAGGCCCCCCCTGCCAAACACTCAAGGGGCCGTCCGAGGAAAAACAAGGGAGGATCACGTGGCAAAGCACCAGCCAAACGTCAGTCAAAGAGCCAGCCATGATGGCACCTCTCTTCACCTTCCCATTGACTCTGTTGACTATCCTTACCCACACTGCCATGTTGATGGCAGGCGTCTGTTGGACTGTGTAACCACATCAATGTGGTGACTACTCTATTGTCTCGTCTACCATCACTGACAACTCATTGATTCACTTACCACCTATTTGCAAATAATCACTTCCCTGTCACATGTACTTATTGTAAATAAACACTCTTTGAACACCTATGTTTTTGTGTCAGCTCCATGTTTATCACAGGATGTACAATCTTGACTCAGATTACAATGTACCAGGTGCACTGATTGTTGCGAGGCATTGAGAGGTTGAAGGGACCTAGGAAATCACAAGAGAACAACATTCACCTGTCAGTTGATGGCATCACACCCATTACACAACACTTGTCATCAAGGTACTCAAACCTGCACACATTACAATGAGCAACGATATCGACATAGACATCATGTAGCTGTGCATAACTACCCTGTCCCAGAAACATCAGCCCTCAGCACAGAGCCAACAACAGGCAGCTGTCACATAGCTCCCCTAGGCATTTGCTACAACTACAAAAACACCATACAATGGCACCGTTGTACAATGTCACTCACCTTCAAGGGAAGTAGCGGGCGATGAGCTGGTGACGCAGGTCGACACCTTCCTCCTCTCCACTATCCTCATCACTGGACATGTGTGGGTTTGTAGGCGTGGGCATCTGTTGCTCATCATCATCAAGGATCAGGGGGATCTCTTTGCGCAGGGCAAGGTTGTGGAGCATGCAGCATGCTACCACGATCTGACACACCTTTTGGGGAGAGTACATCAGTGCACCTCCGGTCCTGTCCAGGCACCGAAATCGAGACTTGAGAAGCCCAAAAGTCCGCTCCACCACACGATGTGTCCTCCCATGGGCCTCATTGTAGCGGACTTCACTCGGGGTCCTGGGATTCCGCAGTGGGCTCAGCAACCAGGGCCGGTTGGGATATGCAGAGTCACCTAGGTGCCAGACACACAGAACAATTTAGTAAAATGACTGTAGCTGCGGACAGCATGTCATACATACAGCACAATACTTAACTCAGCTAACTCACCTACAAGCCACGCAAGGTCAGGATGCATATTTGCCATCATCTGTGGTACGATGCTATTATGCAGGATGTAGGAGTCATGGGCTGAGCCAGGGAATCTGGCATAGACATGTGAGATGATCATATCTGCCTGGCATACAACCTGCACATTAATGGAATGGGTATGCTTCCTATTCCTGTATATGTGCTCCCGTGCCTGTGGCGGAACCAGTCCAACATGGGTGCAGTCAATGGCACCAACTACATTAGGGATGTGGGCAACGTCATAGAAATCAGCCTTCACAGCTGGCAATTCCTGTCTCCGTGGAAAATGGATGTAAGTGTCCTTGCGGACAGGACATCCCGTAGCACCATGCTGAACATTGCCTGCGACATCCCACCCACCTGCACTGGCCACCGTGTACTGGAACGAACCAGTTGCGAAGAAATGCAGGGCCGCCATCACCTTACATGTTGGTGACGCAGCAGTTGGATATGTCCTGCGAGGCCTCAGATGGGGCTCCAATTGAGCACATAGGTCTTGGAGGTTTTGCCGATCCAACCGGAACTTAAGGATGATGTCCACATCCTCCATGTCCGCCAGCAAGGTGAATGGCCGGTGCACATTTGGTCGCCTCCTACATGAGATAAAAGCGGACACTTGTCAATTCAATTCACCCATGAGATGTGTCCAACAACTGACACAGCGCCAACGATGACTGGCCTGACACACCAGCTTACAAAACAAGTCACATGCAGAGACAACTTGACCCCAAGTAGTTGTACACGTGATCAGTATGTACGAACTGAGTGCACCCGAGACAGATTCAGACTATGTGAATGTGAAATGGGACATTCCGACATCTTGTGTCACCAGCCCTGAGAGTACTTGACACAGCACATGTCTGAAACACCAACACCGCTGTCTCCTACGTAGCTGCTGTACCTGCCACACCTTCTTGCGTGAGTCGGACAGGGCACACATTAACGACAAATGAGTACAGTGTGTGCATGAAGATCAAGTATCAACATGAGTTCAGCAATCTACACAGTGAAGTAGGCACATTGAGTAGTCAGTCCATCATCACTGTGTGTTGCTTAGCCATCTCACACATTGACATGTCCCCATATTTGGGAGTCCATCACACAACAGATCTGTGTACATGCACAACAACATCATCAGTGACATGTGAGGGACTACATGCCAATGCATGTACTCCAGTGCACTGACATGGCATGTGCAGACATCAGTGAGTAGAATGTCACACTAGCATTCAATTTAACAATCTGGTGCCATGACTCATTGTAAGTGTGGAGTGTTCAATAATGAGAACTGCCCATTGCCATTGCTACAGCATGATGTGTCCATAGGTGCCCTAAGCGTGCACCGCCACCGCAATCACGGTCATTGGCACCAATGTAATGATGTCAAATCGCGGTAGCGACCGCCTGGGCCCCGCAGTGTGACACCGCCATTGCCCATGCCCATTCAGCCAATGGGAACCGCAATCGCGCTAGTGGAATGCACTTTTGAAACTCGCGGTAGGCGTGCTCCGCTACCGCGGGGCCGGTCTTTGGATACAATTGTAAGATGCATGATCGGAGTAGCGACCGCCTGGGCCCCGCGGTGTGACACCGCCATTGCCCATGCCCATTCAGCCAATGGGAACCGCAATCGCGCTAGTGGAATGCACTTTTGAAACTCGCGGTAGGCGTGCTCCGCTACCGCGGGGCCGGTCATTGGATACAATTGTAAGATGCACGATCGCGGTAGCCACCGCCTGGGCCCCGTGGTGTGACACCGCCATTGCCCATGCCCATACAGCCAATGGGAACCGCAATCGCGCTAGTGAAATGCACTTTTGAAACTCGCGGTAGGCGTGCTCCGCTACCGCGGGGCCGGTCATTGGATACAATTGTAAGATGCACGATCGCGGTAGCCACCGCCTGGGCCCCGTGGTGTGCCACCGCCATTGCCCATGCCCATACAGCCAATGGGAACCGCAATCGCGCTAGTGGAATGCACTTTTGAAACTCGCGGTAGGCGTGCTCTGCTACCGCGGGGGCGGTCATTGGATACAATTGTAAGATGCACGATCGCGGTAGCGACCGCCTGGGCCCCGCGGTGTGACACCGCCATTGCCTATGCCCATTCAGCCAATGTGAACCGCAATTGCGCTAGTGGAATGCACTTTTGAAACTCGCGGTAGGCGTGCTCCGCTACCGCGGGGCTGGTCATTGGATACAATTGTAAGATGCACGATCGCGGTAGCGACCGCCTGGGCCCCGCGGTGTGACACCGCCATTGCCCATGCCCATTCAGCCAAAGGGAACCGCAATCGCGCTAGTGGAATGCACTTTTAAAAATCGCGGTAGGCGTGCTACGCTACCGCGGGGCCGGTCATTGGTTGCATTTGAAAAATAGCTGACCTGGACCACCAATTGCAGCAGCTGAGTACCATTGAAGCAACCCAGGGGGCTATATATGTGTGTGAGAGAGCCACACATTTTCACTGCATCCAGACACTGCTGCCTGCCATTCTTCATCCCCAACTGCTGCTATTCCTGTCTCCTGGACCCAATGATGGCGAGAACTGAGAAGATCAGGGCCCGTCCCTTCACCACAGAGGAGCTGGAGGTCCTAGTGGACGAGGTGCTTACACACTACGGGAGGCTATATGGTGCTCCTGATGTAATGGTAAGTGTCTCAGAGTGAAATTTGGAGAGTGCAAAGAGTGCTCACATGATGTTGCTCTGCAGTAGTATGGGCCTGTGAGTGCAAGTTTGTGTGATACACTGCCTGGCATGCTGACTTCATGGCAATGGGGTGTGTAGCCTTATTACCACAGATCCATGGCTGCATTGGAAGATGGGAGGGACGTGCAGTGTCTTTGCAGCCATACAGTGACACTGATGGTTTGGAAAGTGGAAGTCAGAACAAACATTGCCTGTGCTAATGGATGTCAGAGTCCTTTCACTCTTCACATGCTCATTTGGGACATCACAAATGTGGTTCGTCCAGAGGGTACTGAAGGATGTGTGTACACTTTTCATGTCGTCACCATGGATATGTGAGCATGTGCCTGAGGGTGACACTCTTGGTGGAAAATCGCATATGACACATCAGAGTGATGTACTTCTGAGACATCCTCCTTCCATTGATTTAATAATGTGTACTGACTTGCATGTGTAGGCACTGTCTGACCTCTCATATTGTACATGCATGTGATTGTTCAGATGGGCCAGGTTTAACCTCAGTGTGAGTCCCCCTGGCCTGCACAGATACTGCCCAATTTGACACGGACCCATCAGTAAATGAACAGTGTGAGACATATGTGTTGTCTGCCACCCTGTTTCTCAGTGAGCTATTTTAGGCCTGATGATTGCACAAGACAGACCTTGTGAGAAGGGTGTGAGAATGTAATATCATGTCCCTAGATGTGACATCCACGACACAGTGAGCCACTCACAGGCCAAGGACATTGAGGGGTGTGTAGTGTTGGACACAGTGAGTCTTCCACAAAACATCATTTGCGACATGATGTATGTCTTGCTCCCTCACATGCTGCATCACAGATGAGGGCCTTCTTCACATTGCTTTGTGTGCTGCCATTCTGCATGTGTGTGAGATGGCCAGGTCCTGTGTCCACCCTCATACCTAAATGCATTTCAATCCGGTTATCTGATGCTAATGTACTATGTGTTATGTTGTATGGCCTCTGATCAAGCTTTCTGTACAGCTGTGCTAAGTGTTTGCATGCACCTGTCCTGAGACACAGTGGAACATGGCCCAGTGTCCCTGAAACTGCCTCTTCTTGTCTCCCATGCCTGCAGCTCAAAGTCCGCCAGCGTAAGGCCTTATGGAGGGCCATTGCACGCAAGGTGCGGGCTCTGGGTGTCTGCAACCGACGACACACACACTGTCACAAGAGGTGGGATGACATCTGCCGGATGAGCAAAAACGTGGCAGAGATGACGCTGGGGCTACTCCCACGGACTGGAAGGTTGTCGCGCAGGAGCATGACACCACTAATGGCCCGCATCTTGGCTGTGACACAGCCAGAGCTGGATGGACGTTTGAGGGCCCATCAGCAGCAAGTTGGGGGTGAGTATTCTGCGAAGGGTGACTTTGGGTGTGAGTGACTGCATGTATCCCAACCCTGCGCCAGTGTTGAGCTCTGTGATGTTTCCAGGGTGATGCAATGGCTTGTAAGTGGCCTCTGTATTGAGTGCAGCTGACATGCTTTTTTGCTACATGTACTTTCTCATGTGTTCAACATAATGGCCCGTGACATTGCAAGATAAGATGTGGCCTCATGCCATCTGCTGCATTATGGGTGTCATAGACATCACCGGGGAGTGAACAGCTGTGTTCCTCATCTGAGTGTGCTTACGTCGATGTGTGCAGTGTCTGACTTTGGAATTGTGAGAACTACACATCTGCCAACAGCAAGGGTCGTTGCACTTCAAAGCACAACATGGTGATGGTATGAGGACATCCTGGAGTCAGTATCTGTGTTGTCCCCTTAAAGTGACTCCATATGTGACTGTGACAACATGTTGAGATGTACATCTATCTCACCTACAGGCATGTAGGTATGCTTACAGGAATCAGGATGTCAGGCAACTGGGAGGCACGGGCCAGCTATTTGGCAGTGTGAACGTCACATGGGTCATTGATGCCAACTATGCTTGTTTCCATGCATCTTCTGACTTTTGCATGAGGCTTGCACATGCAGACCGCACAGGGTGGTGTGCTACATGGGGGTATCATGTTCGAGTTGTTTGCTTTGGTTGCATATGATGTTTGTGAGTATGGGACTAAACTGAACCTACGTCTCTGTCTCTTGCAGCATTTACAGAGGGCACAGAAGGACAGGGTACGGACACCGGGGATGAGGCATCTTGCTCGACGGCAACACATGGGCTCACTGACACTGATGTGACCAGCGCCTCTGAGGGGGACCGGAGTGCCCTTGATGAATCAGGCCTGGAAACACCAACCTCAACGTCATCTGATGCCAGCGGTGACTCCTCGATGTTGGAGGACACAGGGAGTGGGAAATCAGCCTCTTCTTCCACCACACATCGTCCAGTGCCCACCCTCCCAGCTAGTTCCACTAGTGCTGCCCATGCCTGCAGCAGTCAGAAGGGTAGAGTGTCCTTCACCCCAGGCACCGCTGCCCCTGCCCCTGACTCCCCTGCTGCCCTCAGTGTTGAGGCGGTGGAGCTTTTGCGCCAGCTGTGTGTGGGTCAGACTACTTTACTGAATGCCTTCCTTGATCATGACAAGAAGTTGGCACAGGTAGTTGCCTTCATGGAGGGCATTCATTCTGACGTGGGTGGGCTACACAGGACTGTCCAGTCTTTGTCCTCCACAGTGACGGCAGCCATTCAGCTGGCACAGGCTCAGGGTGCAGCTCCTGTCCCTTCGGCAACCACCCTGCCAGTGGCCACATCTGACGAGAGTGACCACACACCACAGCCCTCAGGCTCAAGGTACTCCACACGAAGCACAACACAGCAGCACTCCAAGCGGGCCAGGGCGCAGATACCATCCCCCAAAAAAAAGAAGTCACACAGGAACGCAAAGCCAAAAGCCCTTTGGGTGACACTCAGGGGCATCAAGCCAAGATGCAGGCCTCAGGCTCACATGCATCCACATCAGTCCAATCCAAGGACACTTCCATCCCAAAACCTGCTCCCACAGACAGGCAAAAAGTTGCCGTGCCTGCTGTGAAGCTGGTGCCTGCAAAGAGTACGCAGAAACGGATCTCTGAGGCAGGTTCACCCACAACCTCAACTCCCACCCACACCCCTGTGAAGCTGGGACAGGAGGGCACTGTGGGGGGTTCACCTGGTCAACAGGGGATGGAGGGGAAAAGGCAAGGCCAGGCCAAGCGTACCACCATACCCAGCAGTTCACCAGAGGGAGGGCCAACACCTGCACCTGAAGCACCTTTGGTGGGGAGTGAGGCTCTTGTGCCCGCCCCACTTCACACTCCTACCAAGACAATTTATCAGTATCGAATCCCCAAGAAGTGGAGAGGCAGCCCTCCACATTCTCCCTCACACACTGTGTCTCACAGCAGCATTTCTCCGCCTCCCCGTGCCACGCTGCCACCCGGTCCAAGCAGCCCTCAGGCTCACAAAGCCACTGTTGCCTCTACCTCAGCTGCTCCTCCCTCTCCCAGGTCTGGTCCGCCAACGGTCCCCGACAATCAGCCACCTCCCAGTCCTACTGACAGCCAAGTCTGAGGCAAAGTCCCCCTCCCAAAGCCGTCTCTCACACAGCGGTGCCTGGACTGTCCATCTGTATCCACAGAGCTGTGATGATTCCCATGCCAGTGTACGGTGTTACACATTCCCTGTGCACGTTCTCATGTTCACAGGTCCCTCCTTTGAACTAACTATGGACTGGCCACTGGCCTTGCTGTTTGTACCTTTGGATGCCCATTCCCTGTGCAGGTTCTCATGTTCACATGTCCCTCCTTTGAACTATGGACTGGCCACTGGCCTTGCTGTTTGTAACTTTGGATGCCCATTCCCTGTGCAGGTACTCATGTTCACATGTCCCTCCTTTGAACTATGGACTGGCCACTGGCCTTGCTGTTTGTACCTTTGGATGCCCATTCCCTGTGCAGGTTCTCATGTTCACATGTCCCTCCTTTGAACTATGGACTGGCCACTGGCCTTGCTGTTTGTAACTTTGGATGCCCATTCCCTGTGCAGGTTCTCATGTTCACATGTCCCTCCTTTGAACTATGGACTGTCCACTGGCCTTGCTGTTTGTAATTTTGGATGCCCATTCCCTGTGCAGGTTCTCATGTTCACATGTCCCTCCTTTGAACTATGGACTGGCCACTTGCCTTGCTGTTTGTAACTTTGGATGCCCATTCCCTGTGCAGATTCTCATGTTCACATGTCCCTCCTTTGAACTATGGACTGGCCACTGGCCTTGCTGTTTGTACCTTTGGGTGCCCATTCCCTGTGCAGGTTCTCATGTTCACATGTCCCTCCTTTGAACTATGGACTGGCCACTGGCCTTGCTGTTTGTAACTTTGGATGCCCATTCCCTGTGCAGGTTCTCATGTTCACATGTCCCTCCTTTGAACTATGGACTGGCCACTGGCCTTGCTGTTTGTAACTTTGGATGCCCATTCCCTGTGCAGGTTCTCATGTTCACATGTCCCTCCTTTGAACTATGGACTGGCCACTGGCCTTGCTGTTTGTAACTTTGGATGCCCATTCCCTGTGCAGGTTCTCATGTTCACATGTACCTACTTTGAACTATGGACTGGCCACTGGCCTTGCTGTTTGTACCTTTGGGTGCCCATTCCCTGTGCAGGTTCTCATGTTCACATGTCCCTCCTTTGAACTATGGACTGGCCACTGGCCTTGCTGTTTGTAACTGTGGATGTCCATTCCCTGTGCAGGTTCTCATGTTCACATGTCCCTCCTTTGAACTATGAACTGGCCACTGGCCTTGCTGTTGTGTACTTTTGATGCCTATCTTGGTGATATGTAATAAAGACAGTTACTCCTGTTGTCTGCTTTGTCAGTGTCCTTGCTAAATGTAAGTGTTTTCGGTATGTGCATGGTTGCATGTGACAAATGCTCTGTATGCCACCTTCACATTGCCAATTGCTTCTTTTACTTTTTCTGGGTTTGGCAGTGGTGAGGGGCACTTTGGTTCTTCTTTCTTCTGAGGTTTGTGGGTGCAATGATGGGTGTTTGTGATGATCTACGATTATCATACTCATCATATGGTCAAGTTTGCTAAATTGTCCACATGTCATGTTATGATGCAATTCCAGAACAGAGGTGTATTCTATCCACAGGATTAGTTGCGGGCTGGCCAGAGTCCTTCATATCTGTGTGATCTTTCTTGATGTGTGAGCAGCAGTGTTGTGATGGCCTGTCTTCCTAGTCACATGGGTACATTTGGATGTGTGCACTTGTGTGGTCATGAAGTGTGTAGGGGTGGTTTGGTTGTCAGTGTTGATGTGTGTGCCCCTGCAATGCCAACTGCACACATGTATGACACAGAAACTGAATGCCTGTTTGTTTCAATACTCTGCCATGTGTTTCTAATTGTGGGCACATGTGGGAGTTGTAGGTTGGGCAGTGTGCAGTGTGTTGTTGTGACCTTGCACTCCTGGGGGACACCTGCTTGTTGTTGCTGCCAGTTGTGAGTATGCAGAGTGTGTGACAGGCAAGTCTGTGTTGTGTTTTGTTGATCATCCATGTGTCTCGTTACTGTTTGTGCACACTGTACAGGACTGCTCAGCCACACTGACAATATTTGTGAGTTTTCTCATGCATTGCTATCACTTGACCCATTTTTGGCTCCAGTATGGTATGTGGTATGTGGAGTCATGCCATCCCCCATATGTGCTTCTGATGCCTACACATTGTGAGTGACTCCTCTATGTGTTTGTGTACTGTACACTGCTCACCTGTCCACTACTGCAGTACACAACACTTCAGTCTCATGTCTTCCACCCCATGGCTTGCCAGTTTGTGAGCCTCCCCACCACTTCATAGTGTGACACTATGCTGTGTGAGGCTGATCTGTGTCCAGGACCAATGTGCTACTTAGGACAGATTTCAAATTAGTTATGTGTTATTTCCTTGTACTTGTTTGCTGTCATGGTTGCTCATGTGCAGTGCAGATGTTTGGGCAGCACAGTCCTCTGGTCATGTTGTTTGCACCTGGATGTCCCTGAGTTGTGCATCTGTGGGTGATGGCTAAGCTGTATGTGTGTTTGCTGAGGTAGTGTTACACTTCCTGAGTGTGATGTTATGTTTGTGCTGTGGGAGTTCATGGTGTGGCACTCAGATGTGTGTGCTACTGTTTTGGTTGTTGTGCACACACTGCTTGGTGTGCATGCAGTGGTGTCAGTGTATGTTGCCTTGTACTTGCTTGTTGTGCATCCCCCTGATGTGCAGCTGAGTTTGCATTGTGATGGATTGGTCTGTGCATCTGTTGTATTTTGGTTGTGGATGTATGCAGTGTTTGGCCTGTGTTGACTCTTTGTACTGACTGATGCTATGTGTGTGTGATGTTCTATTTGCATGATGTTGTGTGTGTGTGGTTGTTTTAGCTGTGTGATACATTCAGATGTGTGTTGCAGGTGTGGTGTGCATCACTTGTGTGTCTGTCACATGCAGCAAGGGGATTCTTGTTGCTGGGCTTGTTTTAAGTGCACATTGGTGGTTAGTCCTCCTATTTTTGACCTGTCACTTTTCATGGTTGTGCATGTGCATGCTTCTGGTACAATATGGCACCTTGTCCACTTCATGGGTGTTGAGGTGTCTGTGTCTGTGTTAGCTGATTGTCCCATTGATCCCAGTTGGTGTTCATGGTAGATTTTTGATGGTACACCTCTTGTTCGTGTTGAGGTATGGTGTCTGTGCATTGGTCCTGAGTGACAATGTTGTGTATTCCTGTTCTGTCTAGGGTCACATTGCCTTTCCACTGTTTTCCTGCACATGTGTCGGCTTGTTGTACCTCTGTGTATGTTGTTTGTGAGCTTTCTGTTTGGCTATTGTTTTGGTGTCTGCATTGGTTCAGGCATCCCTGTGTGTTAGTGTGATGTTTGTGGGTGCACCACAGGGAGTGTGTTTCGTTGTCATTGCACTCACAGGACACCATTTTGGCCTTTATGTGTGCTTCTCACAGGTGTTGAGTGCTGGAGGTATGAGGTGGGTAGAGAATGGGTATGTGTGAAGGTCCTAGTTGTGTTTGACAGTCAAGGAGTGTTTGATGGTCTGGGTTTCCGCCATTTTGTGCTGAGGGAAGATATGAAGACGACCCGAGCCCTCCATCTTGATGGCGTGGATTTGTTTCTCAACTATCCGCCTCTTGCCGATCTCTGACTTTGTTTCCCCAGCTGGACTGCCCCCTCTAACGGGACGCCTTATCCTCTTATGACAATGAGGATCCGTCCGAGTCATCCACGTCGCCCCCCCTCTTCTGACCCTCTCCATAGCCAGGTTGCGCCAGCGCAGTGTTTTGAGGCCGGCCCCGGGTGCTGTGGATTCCTTGTCCCCGACCTGTTTGGTTTATTTGTTGACTTTGTGACCTCATGATGTTTAGTCGTTCTTGTTCTTGCGTTTCTTTTTTTCCCTGGTAGACTATGCAAAGCTGTGTTTTTTAGTACTCTGGTAACTTATGCAGTTCTGAACTACTGTTTGTTTACTGTGACTTTGCGATGTTCCCCTGATGTTCTTTCCCCCTGGCCGGTCAGCCTGACCCGATCAGCATGCTAACCCCTTCTATTCCCCCACTTCCCTCTATGCTCTATAGGACTGTTTCTATGTTCAGCTTCGCCTTGTCCTTGTTTTTTTGAACTGATGTAATGAAGTAACTCTGACCTGTTCCAACACCCCTGGTGACCGTCCCTGTGATACTGTTTGTACCTACCTGGGTGACCGTCCCTGTGATACTGTTTGTACCGGCCTGACCTTAAAATGGCGGCCGAACCCTCCCCCCGGACCACATCTTCACCTTCCCTCCGCAATCATTTGTTTCCTATGTTCTGCGTACTCCACTTTCAGCCTACGCTCTCTTCACCCTTTTACTCGCTTTTTACTGCTAGCCCTCCCTTTTTAGACCATGAGGGTAACTGATTTTGATTTAGCTACGTTCATATTGGCAGACTACTCATATTATTTCCCTGGCTTTTTCCTACTACCTCCAACGTTAGCTGCTCTAGGGCATTAGGCGGCTGTACCAGCGTACCTATTCTCATTTCCCCCATTCCACTGTATAGGTCGTCCCCTACCGCTCAACTGTCCCTAAACGGCCTCCATGAATGTGCCCCTTGCCAAAGCACTCCCTCTCCCCTTGTTGGGGAAGGATCCTGCATTTTTGCCCCGGAGTCTCAGATTCCCCTCTGAGAGAGTCCACAGTGTTTAGGGTTTCTCACATAGCGGAAAAAGGCCTATAACAGCCTCCTCTAAGGTGCCCCTTGCCAAAGCACTCCTTTTCCCCTTGTTGGGGAGGGATCCAGCATCTATGCCCTTGAGTCTCAGATACCCCTCTGAGAGAGTCCACAGTGTTTAGGGATTCACACTTAGCGGAGGTTTGGGATTGTTCCCATTATCGCTGGGAACTCAGCACCGTACACTGTGTAAGGCGCTCTCTTTGAAACCTTTTTGATGATCTCCCCTAGGCTGATACTTTTACCCTCTGATGTACTTCGGCGACCGAGCAACCCTTGGCTGATGACCGGTGGAGTTGCCCTACGCAACAATTGAGGAGTTTGTCTCTGGTTCCCCCCTTGGCCGGCTCCTACCCTTCTGATCGTCAGACACTGTTTCTTTTCTCGTCGCCCTGTTGTGTTTCTTACCCCCTCCCTCACCTCTTTCCTCCCTCACTCTTTATCTTCCTCTTCTATTCCCTCTCTCTCTCCCCTAATCTCTCCCCCCTGCCTGTTTTTTCTTCCCCATACCTGATCCATGCCTTTGTAACTCATGTATTCTCCAGTAACTACGCACCTGAAATTGTTGTAATCTATGTAACTATGTTTTGAAGCAACTGTACCTCCTCATGTAAAGCTCTCTGATACCTCTGGGTGTAGCCAGCGCTATATAAAACTTTTAAAATAAATAAATAAATAAATAAAATAAATAAGGAGTGTGACAATGGGCCATGTGTGTTGTACTGATGATGTGCACATGTCAAGTCAGTTGTGACAGATGTGTGGCTGCTCACTGTATGACTTCAGACACTTCCTATCATTCCTGTAACTAGGCATGGCTTGCCTTGATGTGTCCCTGAGTTGTTGCACAGAGGTCAGTTTGGTTTAATTTCACTCACTGTGCCACCCATGTCTGATTTGATGACCTAAGGGTGTTGTGATATGTTCCTTCTCTTGCATGTGATGTACAGATGCTATGTGTCTTGCTCCATGGTTTTCCAGCACTGTCCACTTCACTTTTGGCTGTCCCATTGATTGTCCTACATTGCTGCTGGCCTATGGTGTGTGTATGTGGCTGTGTGTCAGTGTGGGGTGTTTGTGAGTGACTTGACAGGCAGTGTGGACAGTTCAGTGGATGTTCTTATGCAGTGTGAGTCTTCATTTTATAGTTGGGCTCAGTTTGCTTCACATGAGTGGGAGATAGGTGTGAGGAGGAGGGTTGTCCAGCCCCTGAGCTTCTGTGCAGGGTGTTCCTCTTCACCCCCACCTTCCAAGACAGGTGCCCTTGTCCTTTGGTGTGTGAGGTGCAAGGTCTGGCTACACCTGAGAGATGAATTGTGCAGGGAGGGCACAGGGGGTGCACACAGCATGTGCCCCAAATGGGTGTGGGAAGCGTAATGTGGGAAGGGTGGAGGTGGAGCCCTGTGAATCTTTGTGGACTGCCCATGCCTGGCGCCGGCCCTGCCTACTACATTTTGCACATGTTTTCCCGCGTCTTCACAGCTGCGGTGACGTGGCTGGGACATTGCAGTGATTTCGCGGTTGATTGGTGACCCGGATGCGGAGGGGTGATTTCCTGACAGGTGGGACATGTGTGGGTGCACTTGGGGAGGTGTTCCTGTCCCCACCAGGGTGTCTGCTGTGGACAGGGACCGTATATCAGCACAGGAGTTGTGTGTTGTGGTTGTGTGCGGAGTTGTGTCATTGCGTACCTGCGGCGTTGTCCGCGACGGTCCATTATTTGCTGGTAGTGGAGGAGGTATAGCACCGGAATGGCTTGAAGGGCTCGATCCATTGCGGTCCGGATTGGGTAGAGGGGACCGTGAGTCTGGTTTCGCGCTCCGCTGTCATGTTTCCGCCGTCTCTGGGTCGGTGGATTCTCCGCTGCAGTGTGATGAGCTGTTTGTGGCATCGTGATTTGTACGGCGGACGGAACGTCATTCCGCACGGCGGTGAGTCCCTATTGGCTCACTCCGCCGTGGTGGCGGGCGCAAAAATCTGGCGGTTCTCCTGGCTACGCAGCAGACGGGAAATGGGCTAATTTTGCCCATCGTAATATGGCGGGCGGGAGGACCGCTGCAGGAGTGCGGAAAAGGGCATTTTCCGCCCCCACCAGCACCGCAGATGTGCTTCCGCCCGCCATCGTAATGACCCCCATAGCAGTGCTGGGACCGCCTGCCAGATGTGCGGCGGTCCCACCAGTCCAATTAGGATGTGTCTGCCATACTAGTGGGCGCATCCTGGCCTTTTAACATTGCGGACGGTGCTGCTGGCTGCAGCACCGTTCGCAATGTTAAAAGGCTAGGATGTGAATTTCCATGCACAACGTGGCAGGCACCACACGGTGCCTGCCACCTTGTGCATGGAAATGTAGGGGGGTACCATGGGTACCCCCCAGTGCACCTACACCCTCCCCCCACACAGAGGAGGCCCGCAACGGGCCCCCAAACCCAATCCTCGCCAGCCTTTCCATGGCGGCAGCTCCGCCATGGAAAGGCCTATTCCAGGACACATCATAATATGGCGGACGGTGCCTGCTAGGCACCGCCACCATATTAGTGGCCCTTATCCGTCCGCCAGGCAATCGGTGCGATTGCCTCCGGCGGAAAAGCGGCGGACGGACCTTGCGTCCGCCGCGATACTCACCGCCATCCTAATTTGGTGGTGGGTAAAATGCTCAGTGATGGCGGAAGGACCGCCACCACCGGCCTGGCGGTGGTGGTCCTTCCTCCATCATAATGAGCCTCTTAATTCGGTTTATTATCCAGCAATTCCAACTGAGATTTGTTGGTTTTGGAGTTAGGCATAGTACATTTTTATTGTTTATTGGTTGTTTTATTTTTTTTATTTTGTATGTAAATTTCAATAAGAAAGGAGATGTATGTTAGTTATTCTTATGAACATTTTTATTGGTTACACATGTTTTTTTATTTTTCTGTTTATTTGTTCTCATTTGCATTTGTTATAAATCTTTTAAAATAATAAAAACATTATTCAGGTGTGTTGATGTTCAACATTTATTACAAAGTATAATATAATATTAATATACATTTTTCATGTACAGTTGGAAAATGAACAATATTTTAATGTACATTTTTCATGTAGAATTGGAAAATTAACAATGTTTTTTTACATATATTTTTAATTTACATTTTGAAAATTAACAATATTTTTAACATATATATTTATTAAAACATAATTGAAAAATTGTACATTTTTTTGAAGTATAGTCATGTAAGAGTAAAGTAAATATTTTAATAGTTTACTCATTTTAAACAATTTGACTTTCATTTTTATTATTTTTTATGACAAAAAGTAAACACGTATTTTTATTTCAAACATTTTGTTAATACATTTTATATAATTTTATTTTTTAATACAATTCTATAATATGTATTTTACATATTTTGTATATTTTATTATTTAGTATATTGAATATTATTTTCATTCAAATAATATTTAATATATTAAATAATTTACAAATATATTTTTTCACATATATTTTTTCATTATACATTTTATTGTTTTTTGTAAATTTACAGTACATGACATAAACATACATTTTAATATATATTAAATGTAATATTTTTTGTTTTTTGATAGTATAATATTTAATATTTTTTTTTATAAATTGCATATTTTTGGAACATTTGTATTTTTTTACAATATATAAAAATATACATTTATTTCTTTGCATTTTAATATTATTTCTCCATTTTTTTCTATGGGAGTAAGTCTTATTTTCATTTCTATTACGCGGCCATTTTTGTCTATTTTCCTCACTTTTCTATCTATCTCTTTCGTTTTTAGGTCATTTTGGAAGACGGAACCTCGCGGTTGGGAGCTGCATTTCGTCGCTTAAGGTAAGTTTGTTTTCTTTAACTTTTAAGGTAGTTTTAGGGTAGGGGCGAGTTAGTAGTAGTGTAGTTAGGTTTGTGAGAACCGTGTTTGTTCGTTTTTGGTGTAGTTAGGTGTTGTTTTGGTAGTTTAGTGTTTTATGTGTTTGCCGTAGTGTTGGATTAGAGTAGAGTGTTATGTAGTGTTAGTTATGTGTCGTTTAATTGTGTTATTTTGTCTTTATTGTTGATATTAATGTTTGTGGGTTTGTACATGTTATTGTTGGTGGGTGTTCTTTTATTTTTTTTACAGGTTTTCCTGATCGTGAACAAATGGTGGTCTCAACGCTTTTTTTTTTTTTACAAAAAAGGAAAATGTATTTTGTTTATTTAAAGCAAGATTGTTTACATTTCATTTTAGTTTTTTGGGTTTGTTGGAGCGTTTTTCTTTCAAAACAATTTTTTGGGGTTTTGAAGGTTTTGTTATTGAGAAGATTGCGTCGTTGGAGCCTTTTTTAAGTTTACATTTTTTTTTTGGGTTCCCTTTTTGAATTGATTTGTTTTTCGATTTATCTTCTATGGATTTATTGGATTTCTCGGATCGTCTTCTGCCACATAACTGCAAGTTATTTTTAATTATTATGGGAAGGAAATGTTATTTTTATATTGATTTATTTGTATTATTTTTTAATTTAATAATTATAATATGTCATATATATTTGTGTTATTTTTTTAATTTTGCATGACAGTTATAATTATTAATTTAAAATAAGAGTTGAATTATGTTGATTAAATGTTTTGAAGTTTTATATGTTTATGTTTTTTAGAATTATTGTTTTTTACAGTATAGATGTAGCTATCATGTCTAAGTATTCTAGACCTTTTGTGTTTGCAAATAGTCTAGTTTTATGTTGTAGATATTCATACATCATTTTAGTTTGTTCACTTAGTTTAGGGCTGATTTTTGTTAGGGATTGCTCTAGTCTGAGCTCTTGATAGCTTTGTTCTATTTTAATAGCTTCTATAAGTTTATGTAGGGTTGGTTGTCCTATTCCAATTGTGGCTTGGAAGGAATTGTGCCATCCTTCCAGAGCATTGTTTGTTTTTGCTTTTTGAGCTAAAGTACTGTCATATACGTTCCACCAAGGTATTTGGAATTTGGGTTGCCTACGGTGCCCTGACCTATGTAGCGTTCCCACCCAGGTATCTTCGAAGTAATCTAGGAATGGAGTTAGTTTAGTTTAATTTGCCTGATAGAAGGGGCTTTCAAGAAGTATGTTGTAATGGTTTGCTACTTCAGTTGTTGGTACATAGGCCAGGGCTATTAATTTTTTTATTTGGTAGGCGACGTTGCTATTGGTGGCGTAGTCTATGCTTAAAGTAGATTTTTGTAGGTGCCTCCAGGTACTCTGATTACAGTGGTAGTAGCAGCCTTGTATTGCAGTGTGTGGGTATAATTTTAAAATTGATTGAATCATTGATTGTTCAAAATCAATGATGACTTTTTGCGGAAAGTAGTTGTCTGTGTATTGTTTTACTACTGTTAGGTGCTCTATGTATGTAGTGTTCTGTTTATTAGGCAGTAGTGCGTATATGAAGGGTATGTTAGTACCATCATATTCGCCATGGATTGTGTATAACAGATAAAAAGGTTTGGGGCAAACTTTGAATGTGCCATCCATCATCCACGTTTTGCAGTTTTTAAGTTTTTGTAAGTTGTTATTTGTTGCAAAGATGGGAATTCGTTTTTCATGAATTTTGTTGTCACGGAGAAGGAATTTTTCATCTTTCTGAGTGATGGTATATTCAGGTAATATTTGTAATTCAGCAAAAGTTTGAGGGGTGGGTGGTGTTTGAGTTGTAGCTCTTTTAGTTCAGGAAATTAATCTTTTCAGAGTGGGTGTTGGCGGTAGTTGTCCCGTAACATGCTCAGCTACCCTAGTTAAAACATTTTTAAGTATTTGGGTACTTGTTTGTTGTGAGCTGGTACTTGCTTCTCTTATTGTCTCAAGAGCATCTCTAAATTCAGTTTCAGTCACATTGGGGGGATGGTTATGTTCTTTGATATTTACTACACTGGTTTCTATCGTAGTGGCTCTACCATAACAAGACTTAGGGGCTCATTACGATGGCGGTCGTAGGCACATCCGCGTTGCTGGCGGTGGCGGAAAATGTCCCTTTCCGCACTCCATCGGCGGTCCTCGCATCCGCCATATTACAATGGGCAAACATAGCCCATTTTTCGTCCGCTGCGGAGTTACGTGAACCGCCAGAAATTTCCTTCCGCAACGGTGGTGGAGGGAGCCAATAGAGAAACACCACCGTGCGGAATGACGTCCCGACCGCCGTACAAATCACGATGCCACAAACAGCCCATCACACCGCAGCGGAGAATCCAGCCACTCGGAGACTGTGGAAGCACTACTGCGGCGAGCGAAACTAGAATCCCGGTCACCTCCACACGGTCCTGACCGCTATGGATCCAGCTCTCCAAGCCCTTCCGCTGCTGTACCTCATCCACTACCAACAAATAAGACATCGCCGCGGACAACCACCGCAGGTGCGCAAAAACACAACTCTGCATACAACCACAACACACAACTCCTGTGCTGACATACGGTTCCTGTCCACATCAGACACTCTGGTGGGGACAGGAACATATCCCCCAGGGTACTCACTCATGTCCTGCCCGATAGAAACCCACACCTCCGCATCCGGGTCACCCATCAACCGCGAAATCACTGCAATGTCCTGGGCAAGTCACTGCAGCGGTGAAGACGCAGGAAAACCTGTGCACAATGTAGTAGGCAGGTCCGGCGCCAGGCATGGGCAGTCAGGCAAGATTCACAGGGCTCCACCTCCACCCTACCCACAGTACGCTTCCCACACCCATTTGGGCACATGCTGTGCCCCTCCTGTGCCCCCCCTGCACAATCTATCAGCCAAGGTGGGAAGGTGGGAGTGAAGATGAACACCCTGCACAGAAGGTCAGGGGCTGGACAACCCTCCTCGACGCACCTACCTTCCACTCATGTGAATCAAACTGAGTATAATTAAGAAATTAAGACTCACACTGCATATGAACAACCACTGAACTGTTCACACTGCTTGTCAAGTCCCTCAGAAAGATCCCACACTGACACACTGCCACATACACATACCATAGGTCAGCAGCAATGGAGGACAACACATGTGCTAGCCCAAAGTGAAGTGGACAGTGCTGGAAAGCCATGGAGCAAGCCACATAGCATGTGTACATCACATGCAAGAGGAGGAACACATCACACCACCATTAGGCCCTCAAATCAGACATGAGTGGCACAGTGAGTGAAATTAAACCACAGTGACCTCTGTGCAACAACTCAGGGATACATCAATGCAAGCCATGCATAGGCACAGAAATGATAGAAAGTGTCAGAAGTCATACAGTGACCAGCCACACATCTGTGTCTACTTACTTGACATGTGTATGCCATCAGCACAACACACATGGCTCATTGTCACACTCCCTGACTGTCAAACCCAAGTAGGACCTTCACACATGCCCCTCATCTACCCACCTCACACCTGCAACACTCAACACCTGTGAGAAACACACATAAGGGTGTAAATGATGTCCTGTGAGTTTACTGACAACCAATCACACACCCTGTGGTGCATCCACAAATGTCAGACTCACACTCAGGGATGCCTGAACAAATGCTGACACAAAACCAATAGCCAAACACAAATCACACAAACAACAACCACAGAAGTCCAACAAGCCCAGCCATGTGCATCCAAACAGTGGAAAGGCAATGTGAGCCTGGACAGAACAGGAATACACAACATTGTCACGCTGGACCAATGCACAGACACCATAACCCCAACACAAACAAGAAGTGCATCATCAAAAAACAATCATGAACAATAACTGGAATCAAGGGGACAAATCATCTAACACACACATACACACCACACCAGTCATCAAGTGAACATGGTGTCATAGTGTACCACAAGCATGCACATGCACAAACCTGACAAGTGACAGGCCAAAAATAGGAGGACAAACCACTATTGTGCACTCAAAACAAGTTCATGAACATGAATCCACATTGCTGCATGTGACATACACACAAGAAATGCACACTACACATGCAACACACATCTGAATGTATCACAATGCACAAACTACTCACACACAATGTTATGCAAATAGAACATCACACACACATTGCACCTGTCAGCAGAAAGAGCCAACACAGGCCAAACACTGCATACATCCACAAGAAAAACACAACAGAGGCACATACCAATCCATCACATAGCAAACTCAGCTGGACATCAGGGGGATGCAGACCAAGCAAGTACAAGGCAACATACACTGACAGCACTGCATGCACACCAAGCAGTGTGTGCACAACTACAAAACCAGTAGCACACATATCTGAGTGCCCCACCATGAACTCACACAACACAAATCATCAAAGCATACAGATAACATCACACTCAGGAAGGGTAGCAGTACCTCAGCAAACACACATACAGCTTAGCCTTCACCCACAGATACACAACTCAGGGAAACCCAGATGCAAACAACATGACTAGAGGACTGTGCTGCACATGAGCAACCATGACTGCAAACTAGTAGAGGAAAATAACATGAAACTAATTGTGAAACTGTCCTGAGTGGCACATTGGTCCTGTACACAGATCATCCTCACACAGTATAGTGTCACACTATGAAGTGGTGGGGAGGCTCACACAAAGGCAAGGCATGGGGTGGAAGACATGAGACTGAAGTGGTGTGTACATCAGTATTGGACAGGTGAGGAGTGTACAGTCCACAAACACATAGAGGAGTAACTCACAATGTGTAGGCATCAGAAGCACCTTTAGTGTATGGTATGACTTCTCATACCACATCCCATACTGGAGCCAAAAATGGGTCAAGTGACAGCAATGCATGAGAAAACTCACAAATAATGTCAGTGTGGCTGAGCAGGGCAGCACAGTGAGCACAAACAGAAACAAGACACATGGCTGATCAACAAAACACAACACAGACGTTGCAGTCACACACTCTGCATACTCACAACTGGCAGCAACAACAAGTAGGTGTCCCCCAGGAGTGCAAGGACACACCGACACACTGCACAGTGCTCAACCTACAACTCCTACATGTGCCCACAATCTGAAGCACATGGCTGACAATTTAAACAAACAGGCACTTATTACCTGGGTCATACATGTGTGTAGTTGGCATTGCAGGGGCACACACACATCAACACCACTGACAATGACAGCCCATTCACACTGTATGACTACTCAAGTGCACACATTCAAATATACCCATGTGACTATGAACACAGGCTCACACAAGATGACTACACATCATTTTTGCTGTGCACACATCAAGAAAGAGCCCACAGAAATGCCGGACCCTGGCCACCCCGCAAGTAATCCTGTGGATAGCATTCACTTCTGTACTGGTATTGCATCCTGACATGACATGTGTACAATTTAGCAAACCTGAGTACAGAATGATTAGGAGAAGAGTAGACCATCACAAACAACCATCATTGCACCCTCAAGCCTCAGACTGAAGAAGAAAAAAGTGCCTGTTACCTCTGGGAACCTCTGAAAAAGTAAAACAAGCAATTGGCAATGTTAAACTGGCATACAGAGCATGTCACATGAACCGATACCCATACATAAAACCTTTTATTTAGCAAGGACATTGACAAAGCAGACAACAGGAGTAACTGTCTTTATTACATAATACCCAGATAGGCATCAAAAGTACAAAACAGCAAGGCCATTGACCAGTCCATAGTTCCGGTGTGCACATGTGTGCATGAGAAACTGCACAGGGAATGGGCATCCAAAGTGACAAACAGCAAGGCCATTGGCCAGTCCATAGTTCCGGTGTGCACATGTGTGCATGAGAAACTGCACAGGGAATGGGCATCCAAAGTGACAAACAGCAAGGCCATTGGCCAGTCCATAGTTCCGGTGTGCACATGTGTGCATGAGAAACTGCACAGGGAATGGGTAACACCGTCCACTGCCATGGGAATCACCCCAGCTCAGGGGATACAAATGGGCAGTCCAGGCACCGCTGTGGGAGAGATGGTTTTGGGAGGGGGACTTTGCCTCAAATTTGGCTGTCAGTTGAACTGGCAGGTGGCTGATTGTCGGGGCCAGTTGGAGGACTGGACCTGGGAGAGAGAGGACCAGCTGAGGTAGAGGCATCAGTGGCTGTTGGAGCCTGAGGGCTGCATGGACCGGGTGGCATGGTGGCACGGGGAGGCGGAGACATGCTGCCGTGAGACACAGTGTGTAAGGGTGAATGTTGAGGGCTAGGCCTCAACTTCTTGGGGATTCGATAGCCCACAATTGTCTTGGCCGGAGTGGGAAGTGAGGTGGGCACAACAGCCTCACTCTCCACCAAAGGTGTATCAGGTGCAAGTGGCTCTCCCCGTGGGGATTTGCTGGATCTGGTGGTACGCTTGGGGTGGCCTTGCCTTTTCCCCTCCGACCCCAGTTGTCCAGGTGAACCCCCCACTTTGCTCTCCTGTCCCCGCTTCACAGGAGTGTGGGTGGGAGTTGAGGTTGTGGGTGAATCTGCCTTAGAGAAGTGTTTGTGCTGAGTCGTTGTAGGCACCAGGTCCACAGCAGGCAGGGCAACTGCTTGTTTGTCGGTGTGAGCAGGTGTGGGGATTGGAGTGCCCTTGGATGGGGGAGATTTGGATGAATATGAGGTTGAGGACTGCTTCTTGGCCTGATGCCCCTGAGTGTCACGTGATGGGCTTTTGCCTTTGCGCTCCTGTGTGCCTGTTCCCTGTTTTGGGGATGGTGTCTGCAGTCTGGGCCGCTTGGAGTGCTGCTGTTGTGTGCTGTGTGTGGAGGACTTGGTGCCTGAGGGCTGTGGCGTGTGGGCACTCTCGTCAGGTGGTGCCACTGGCTGGGTGGTTGCTGAAGGGATTGGAGCTGGACTGGGAGCCTGTGACAGCTGAATGGCTGCCGTCACTGTGGAGGACAAAGACTGGACAGTTCGGTGTAGCCCACCCACGTCAGAATGAATGCCCTCCATGAAGGCAACTACCTGTGCCAACTTCTTGTCATGATCCTGGAAGGCATTCAGGAGAGCAGCCTGACCCACACACAGCTGGCGCAAAAGGTCCACCGCCTCCACACTGAGAGCAGCAGGGGAGACAGGGGCATGGGCAGCGGTGCATGGGGGGAAGGAGACTCTCCCCTTCCTAGGGCTGCGGGCAGGGACAGCACTTGTGGGAGCATCCGGGAGGGTGGGCACTGGACGATGTGTGGTGGAAGAAGAGGCAGATTTGGAACTCCCTGTGCCCGCCAACATTGAGGAGTCACCGCTGGAGTCTGATGATGTTGAGGTTGGTGTTTCCGGGCGTGACTCATCCAGGGCACTCCTGTCCCCCTCTGAGGCACTGGTCACATCAGTGTCAGTGAGCTCATGTGTAGCAGTTGTGCCAGAAGCTTCACCACTGGTGTCCATCCCCTGTTCTTCCGTGCCCTCGGTAGATGCTGCGATGGACAGAGACGTAGGTTCAGTATAGTGCTATACTCACAAACATCATATGCAAGCAAAGCACCAAACTAGAAAATGATCCCCCCATGTTGCCCACCACCATGTGCAGTCTGCATGTGCAACCTTTATGCACCCATCAGAAGATGCATGGAAACATGCATAGTTGACATTAATGACCCATGTGACATTGACACAGCCAAATAACTGGCCCGTGCCTCCTTGTAACCTAACACACTAATCTCTGTAAGCATACCTACGTGCCTGGAGGTGAGATAGATGTACATCTCAACATGTTGCCTCTGTCACATATGGAGTCACTTTAAGGGAACACCACAGATACAGACTCCCAAATGTCCTTTTGCAATGGCCATAAGCTCCTTATATCCACCATGTTGTTCTTTGAAGCACAACTACAGTTGCACATGGGTGTCAGATGTGTAGTTCTCACGAATTTTAGGTTGTGCACAGCACACATCTACAAAAGCACACTAAGATGATGCTCACTGCTGTTCACTGCCAGGTGATGTCTATGACACCCATAATGCAGCATATGTCACAAGGCCACATCTCATCTTGCAATGTCAAGAGTCATTGTATTAAACACATGAGAAACTACATGTTGTGAAAATGCATGACAGCTGCACTCAACACAGAGGCCGCTTAGAAGCCATTGCATCACACTAGAAACATCAAAGAGCTCCGCACTGGCTCAGGGTTGGGATTCATGCAGTCACTCACACCCAAAGTCACACTTCGCAGAATACTCACCCCAACTTGCTGCTGATGGGCCCTCAAATGTCCGTCCAACTCTGGCTGTGTCACTGTCAAGATGCGGGCCATTAGTGGTGTCATGCTCCTGCGTGCCAACCTGCCACTCCGAGGGAGCACCCCCAGCGTCATCTCTGCCACGTTTTTGTCATCCGGCAGATGTCATCCCACCTCTTGTGACAGTGTGTGTGCCGTCGGTTGGAGACACCCAGAGCCCGCACCTTGCGTGCAATGGCCCTCCATATGGCCTTACGCTGGTGGACCTTAAGCTGCAGGCATGGGAGACAAGAAGAGGAAGTTTCAGTGACACTGTTTTATGTACCACTGTGAGTCAGTACTTTCACATAAATGTATACATGTATGAGGATGAACACAGTACATGGCCATCTCATACACATGCAGAGTGCCAGCACAGAAACCAATGTGAAGAAGACCCTCATCTGTGATGCAGTATGTGAGTGAGCAAGACATACAATACATTTGTAATGATGTGTCGGGGCAGAGTCACTGTGTCCAACACTACACACCCCTCAATGTCCTTGGCCAGTGAGTGGCTACCAGTGTCATGGAGGTCACAGTTAGGGCCATGATCTTACATTCTCACACTCTTCTCACAAGGTCTATCTTGTGCAATCCTCAGGCCTAAGATAGCTCATTGAGAAATAGGGTGGCAGACAACACATATGTTTCACTCTGTCCATTTACTGATGGGTCCTTGTCAAATTGGGCAGTTTCTGTGCAGGCCAGGGGGACTCACACTGAGGTTAAACGTGGGCCATCAGAACATTCACATGCATGTACAATATGAGAGGGCAAACAGTGCCTACACATCCGAGTCAGAACACATAATGAAAACAATGGAAGGATGATATCTCCAAATTACATTTATCTGATGTGTTATAGGTGAATCACCACCAAAAGTATTACACTAAGGCATTTTACTCTTGTGCATAATGCACACATATCCATGGGGGCAATATGAAAACTGTACACCCATTCTTCATTAACCTCTGGAAGACATACCTTTGCAATGTCACAAATGAGCATGTGAAAACCTCGTGGACTATGTCATCACATAGCCCAGGCAATGTTTTTTCAGACTTCGACTGTGCAAACCAGCAGTGTGGCAGTATGGCTGCAAAAACACTGCATGTCCCTCCCATCCTTCAATGCAGCCATGGATCTGTGGTAAGAAGGCTACACACACCATCGACATGAAGTCAGCATGCCAGGCAGTGTATCACTCATTTACATTACCCAGTCTCAGACCAATGTTTGTATTTTACTTGCTGGAGAAGGGCTGTTGAAATGTCCATGTTTCCATCCTCCACAAATAGTCAAGTGCAATATTTACTAGGCCAGGTATGGAGCATGGTACATCAAAAATGAAGATGTATGCACATTAACTTGCACACACAGGCACATACTACTGCAGAGCAATATCATGTGAGCACTGTGAGCACTCTCAAACTGTCACTCTGAAACACTTACCAGTACATCAGGAGCACCATATAGCCTCCCATACTGTTAAAGCACCTCGTCCATCAGGACCTCCAGCTCCCCTGTGGTGAAGGGATGGGCCCTGATGTTCTCAGTTCTCGCCATCACTGGGTCCAGGAGACAGGAATAGCAGCAGTTGTTGTTGAAGAATGGCAGGCAGCAGTGTCAGGATGCAATTGAAATGTGTGCCTCTCTCAGAGACATATATAGCCCACTGGGGTTGTTTCAGTGGTACTCAGCTGCTGCAATTGGTGTTCCTGGTCAGCTTTTTTCAAATGTACCAATGACCGGGACCACGGTGGCAGTGTACGCCTACCGTGGGTTTCAAATGTGTAATTCACTACCGCGGTTCCCATTGGCTGGTAGGGCATGGGCATTGGCGGTGTCACACCGCGGGGCCCAGGCGGTGGCTACCGCAATCGTGCATCTTTTGATAGTACCCAATGACCGGGCCCGCGGTAGCGGAGCACGCCTACTGCGGGTTTCAAATGTGTACTTCACTACCGCGATCGCGGTTCCCATTGGCTGGTAGGGCATGGGCATTGGCGGTGTCACACCGCGGGGCCAAGGCGGTGGCTACCGCAATCGTGCATCTTTTGATAGTACCCAATGACCGGGCCCGCGGTAGCGGAGCACGCCTACCGCGGGTTTCAAATGTGTATTTCACTACCGCGATCGCGGTTCTCATTGGCTGGTAGGGCATGGGCATTGGCAGTGTCACACTGCGGGGCCCAGGCGGTCGCTACCGCAATCGTGCATCTTTTGATAGTACCCAATGACCGGGCCCGCGGTAGCGGAGCACACCTACCGCGGGTTTCAAATGTGTACTTCACTACCGCGATCGCGGTTACCATTGGCTGGTAGGGCTTGGGCATTGGCGGTGTCACACCGCAGGGCCCAGGTGGTCGCTACCGCAATCGTGCATCTTTGATAGTACCCAATGACCAGGCCCGCGGTAGCGGAGCATGCCTACCGCGGGTTTCAAATGTGTAATTCACTGCCGTGATCGCGGTTCCCATTGGCTGGTAGGGCATGGGCATTGGCGGTGTCACACCGCGGGGCCCCGGCGGTCGCTACCGCAAATTGGCATTTTTCAATTGCGGACAATGACCGTGATTGCAGTGGCGGAGCACGCATACGGCACCTATGGACACATCATGCCGTAGCAATGGCAATGGCCAATTCTCATCAACGAACACTAGACACTTACAATGAATCATGCCACCTGAATGGTGAATTCAATGCTAGTGTGACATTGAACTCACTGATGACTACACATGCCATGTCAGTGCACAGGACTACATGCATTGGCATGTACTTCCTCACATGTCACATATGATATTTGTGTGCATGTACACAGATCTGTTGTGTAATGGACTCTCATATTTGTGAACATGTCAATGTGTGAGATGGATAATCAACCCACAGTAATAATGGACTGACTACATGATGTGCCTATTTCACTGTGTAGATTGCTGAAATCATTTTGATAGTTGATCTGCCTAAACACACTGTGCTCATTGTGTTGAAAATGTGTGCTCTGTCCGACTTACGCAAGAAGGTATGGCAGGTACAGCAGCTACGTAGAAGCCAGCAGTGTTGCTGTTTCAAACATGTGCTGTGTCAACTGCTCTCAGGGCTGGTGACACAAGATGTTGGAATGTGCCATTTTCCATTCACATAGTCAGAATCTGTTTAGGAGGTCCTCAGTATGTCCATACTGAACACATGTACAACTACTTGAGATCAAGGTGTCTCTGCATGTGACTTGTGCTTTAAGCTGTTGTTTCAGTCCAGTCATTGTTTGCGCTGTGTCAGTAAAGACGTAAGATGTTGGACACATCTCATAGGGGAATTGAATTGACATGTGTCCACTTTCATTTTATGTAGGAGACGACCAAATGTGCATCGTCCGTTCACAGTGCTGGCGGACATGGAGGATGAGGACATCATAAGGAAGTTCCGTTTGGATAGACGTACCCTTCAAGACCTATGTGGTCAGTTGGAGCCCCATCTGAGGCCTCACAGAACCTATCCGACTGCTTTGACACCAACAGTTAAGGTGAAGGCGGCCCTGCATTTCTTTGCAACTGCTTCGTTCCAGTACACGGTGGCCAGCGCAGGTGGGATGTCTCAACCAATGTTCAGCATGGCGCTACGTGATGTCCTTTCCGCAATGATGACATACAAGGACCGCTACATCCATTTTCCCAGGAGACATGAATTGGCAGATGTGAAGGGTGATTTTTATGACCTTGGCAACATACCGAATGTTGTTGGCGCCATTGACTGCACACATGTTGGCCTGTTCCACCACAGGCACGTGAGCACATCTACAGGAACAGGAAGCATTTCCATTCCATTAATGTGCAAGTGGTATGCCAAGCGGATATGATTATCTCCCAAGTTTGTGCCAGATTTCCAGGATCAGCACATGACTCCTACATACTGCGTAACAGCATCATGCCACAGCTGATGGCAAATCTGCATCCAGGGCGTGCGTGGCGTGTTGGTGAGTATGCAAAGTCAAGTAGTGAGCTGTATGTGTGACATGCTGTCCTCAGCTACTATTTATATTACAAAATTGGTCTGTGTATCTCACACTTAGGTGACTCTGCATATCCCAACCGCCCTTGGTTGCTGAGCCCACTGAGGAATCCCAAGACACCGGGTGAAGTCTGCTACAATGATGCACATGGGAGGACACGTTGTGTGGTGGAGCGTACTTTTGGGCTTCTGAAGTCTAGATTCCGGTGTCTGGACAAGAGCGGAGGGGCACTACTCTACTCTCCCCAAAAGGTGTGTCAGATCATAGTTGCATGCTGCATGCTCCACAACCTGGCCTTGCGCAAAGAGATCCCCCTGCTCCTGGACGATGATGAGCAGCAGATGCCCCCCCCAGCAAACCCACACATGTCCAGTGACGACGATAGTGGAGAGGAGGAAGGTGTTGACCTGTGTCAACAGCTCATCAACAACTACTTCCCTTGAGGGTGAGTGACATTGTACAACAGTGACATTGTCTGTTGTCTTTGATGGTAGTGACAAGGCCTAGAAGAGCTTTTTGACTGCTGGCTGTTGTTGGCTCTGTGCTAATGGCTGATGTGTGTGGCACAGGGTATTTATGACCAGCTACATGATGTCTATGTTGATGTTGTTGCTCATTGTTATGTGCGCTGGTTTGTGTACCTTGATGACTAGTGGTGTGTTCTAGCTGTGATGGCATCACCTGACAAGTAAATGTCCTTCTCTTGTGTCTTTCTAGGTCCCTTCACCCTCTCAATGCCTCGTCACAATCACAGCTTGTGGTACATTGGAATCTGAGTTGACATTGTACATACTGTGATAAACATGGAGCTGACACAAAGACATAGGTGTGTAAAGAGTGTTTATTTACAATGAGTATTTGTGACAAAAAAAGTGATTATTTACAAAATGGTGCTAAGTGAATTTCTGAGTTGTCAGTGATGGTAAATGAGACAATAGAGTAGTCACCACATTGATGTAGTCACACAGTCCAACAGACACCTGCCATCAACATGGCAATGTGGGTTAGGATAGTCAACAAAGTCAATGTCAAGGGGAACAAAGGTGCCATCATGGCTGGCTCGGCGACTGGCGTTTGGATGGTGCTTTGCCACGTGATCCTCCCCTGATGTTTCTCGGATGGCCCCTTGTGCGTTTGGCAGGGGGGCCACTGCTGCGGCCTCAGTGGTGTCTGAGGAGTCATTTTGTTGCAGCTCATCCCTCTCTGTGGCCACAGCTGAGGTGGTGGGAGTATTATCCTGCGGGCCACTGGAGGGGGGTTGAGCTGTCCTTTGGGCCGCATGTCTGTCCCTCAGAACACCCACTAGCTGGCCCATGAGGTCCACAATTTGGCCCATACGCGTGTCCATGGACCTCAGCAGCAGGCGGAGCTCACGCACTTCTTCCACAACCTGGCCCATGTGTCCCAGGGTCTGCTCATATGCCCCAAGGACTCTGGCGATGTTGGCCATGGCTTCGTTCCCAGTGTCCTCTGGAATTTGTCCCCCAGTTGCCCTCCCACCTGCCCTGCTGTCCCGGACCTGTGGTGTTGGGACCCGACGCACCCCGCAAACTCTCCCTGCCCTCCTCTGATTGTGTGGTGGTGTTGGTAACCACTGAGGCAGGGAGAGTGTTGCAGGCAGCAGTGGTGCTGGTGGTGGTGGTTGAGGCCACACAGGTCATTGCAGCAGGGGTCAGCGCTGTTGTTGTTGCTGTGGTGGTGGCGCTGGTGGGGACAATGGGTGCCTGGGACGTGGTGCGCCCTGGAAGTCTGGATGGGCCAGGTCGTTGCTCCTCATCCGAGAAACGTAGGGAGTCTACATCTGAGAGTTCATGTTCCGGGGGGGGGAGACTGGCTCTGTAGGTTGGTGTTGTGTTCTGCAGCAGTTGCTTGTGGATCTCCTGTTGAACAGAGGTGAAATGGTCATTGAAGTGCACTCCACAAGCTTGGTGTTAGACGTTTGGATGTTACATGTGATACACCACACACTTTACATTGAAATCACTTTATATGGCTGCAAGGTACTGAGCATCATGACATGATGTTGAGGTACATACATTACTTGTCCATGGTGTGACATGTAAATAGAAACCATGTGCCACGTACAGATTGTGTGATTACAAGGACATGTCGTCATCTAACGACTTGCAGCACATCAACTTTATGTGATGCGTCATTTGGCTAGCTCTGCATGGAATCAGTTTCAGCTAAGCAAGAACTAGCCATTGTAATGTTATACATACCTTTTTCATATCATGTTCTTTACTTTGTTTTTCCAATTGACCATGCATGTTTTGTGTTCATATGTGCCTTCATGCTCTGACACCAAGGCACTTACACATTGCATTCTGTGCTGTGCATGATTGATCCCTGAATTTCTTCAACATGTGACTTGGTGAGTCAAAGTTTAATTTCAGTGACAGTTACATACACTTAGCTGTCTGCACACTGGATGTGGCTTTGGGATCTATGCCAAGTTGGCTGACATGTGAGGGCTGGTGTGGTCATATGGCTCCATGCATTTTGAGAAGGATAAATATCAAATTACAGAGCACAACCAATAGCATGTCTCATTATCTGACTTGATAGTCAGAATGGTTTTAATAAACCCAAATGAAGATACAGTACAGAAAAAAGAAAAAGGAGTAACAAATGTCAATAACAATTTAGTCCACAAATGGAAGATCCATTGGAGTCTTGATATAGATGACTCAAGGTACAAGATGGATGAGCAGACAGCCGACACGTGTTTCATCGTATAGGTACGACTTTTTCAAGGCTCGCGATAGTTTTAACAGTCGCTGGAAATATTCTTCTGCTACTAGACCCCGTGCAGTTTTGGGGGGATCTCAAACGAACTAAAAAACAATCACAACGACGCCAAACGATCCTCTTAACATTGCAAGGTATCCAAAGTAAAATATTCAGAATAGGCAAGGTCCTATGTTCTGATGTAGTATAAAAGTACGTATATTCGTGTAGGATTTAAGTATAAATCGAAGACTTGTAATTAAAATTCCCAAGGTCCCATCATACGATGGTGAGAGACCCGAACACCTTCATCATACTCCGCGCATCGCATTCTCCAAAAGTGGCGTCACTGCCATTTTCCTTTTATCTATAAATCATTTTGAGAAGGATGGCAGGGTGCATGCACTGTCTACCTACCTGTTCGGTGACACAGTGGAGGGAAATAGCTGCCACATAGTTGTGGGTGTGGGAGGTGCTCCATCCTGCTGAGTTGTGGGACAAGGGGGCCTGGTGGGAGTTGTAGTGCAGGCTTCCCACCCACAAACACCCCTCCCTGTTAAGATGGCTATCTACCTGTGAAGTGGAGCAGAGGAAGGGAATAGGTTACACATGGCTCTTGGATGGGGGGAGTGTTCCATCCTGCTCAGGGGTGAGACAAGAGAGCATGGGATGGCTACCTACCTGTAAGTTTGAAGAGAGCAATGCAATAGCTGCCACATGGTTGTGGGTGTGGGGAGTGCTCCATTCTGCTGAGTTGTGGGACAAGGGGGCCTGGTGGGAGTTGTAGTGCTGGCTTCCCACCCACAAACACCCCTCCCTGTTCAGATGGCTACCTACCTGTGAAGTGGAGCAGAGGAAGGGAATAGGTTATACATGGCTCTTGGATGGGGGGAGTGTTCCATCCTGCTCAGGGGTGAGACAAGAGAGCATGAGATGGCTACCTACCTGTAAGTTTGAAGAGAGCAATGCAATGGCTGCCACATGGTTGTGGGTGTGGGGAGTGTTCCATCCTGCTGAGTTGTGGGACAAGGGGGCCTGGTGGGTGTTGTAGTGCTGGCTTCCCACCCACAAACACCCCTCCCTGCTAAGATGGCTACCTACCTGTGAGTTTGAAGAGAGCAATGCAATAGCTGCCACATGGTTGTGGGTGTGGGGAGTGCTCCATCCTGCTGAGTTGTGGGACAAGGGGGCCTGGTGGGAGTTGTAGTGCTGGCTTCCCACCCACAAACACCCCTCCCTGTTCAGATGGCTACCTACCTGTGAAGTGGAGCAGAGGAAGGGAATAGGTTACACATGGCTCTTGGATGGGGGAGTGTTCCATCCTGCTCAGGGGTGAGACAAGAGAGCATGAGATGGCTACCTACCTGTAAGTTTGAAGAGAGCAATGCAATAGCTGCCACGTGGTTGTGGGTGTGGGGAGTGCTCCATCCTGCTGAGTTGTGGGACAAGGGGGCCTGGGGGGAGTTGTAGTGCTGGCTTCCCACCCACAAACACCCCTCCCTGTCCAGATGGCTACCTACCTGTGAAGTGGAGCAGAGGAAGGGAATAGGTTACACATGGCTCTTGGATAGGGGAGTGTTCCATCCTGCACAGGGGTGAGACAAGAGAGCATGAGATGGCTACCTACCTGTAAGTTTGAAGAGAGCAATGCAATAGCTGCCACATCATTGTGGGTGTGGGGAGTGCTCCATCCTGCTGAGTTGTGGGACAAGGGGGCCTGGTGGGAGTTGTAGTGCTGGCTTCCCACCCACAAACACCCCTCCCTGTTAAGATGGCTACCTACCTGTGAGTTTGAAGAGAGCAATGCAATAGCTGCCACATGGTTGTGGGGAGTGCTCCATCTTGCTGAGTTGTAGGAGAAGGGGGCCTGGTGGGAGTTGTAGTGCTGGCTGCCTGTACACATGCCCCCCTGGGAATGTTGCTAGCTACCTTTGGGGTGATTCAGAGGAAGGAAATGTTAGATCTGTGAGTCATGTGTTGGGAAGAGTGTGTTGTACATAAGTGCATTTGGGCATAGGAAGTGTAGCTTTGTAGTTGTGCAAGACAGTACATAGCAGTGTAATATGAGGCATTTTTTGTAACTTACCAGCCTCCACTCCCCCGGGTATTCCTGTGAGACTCTCTGGATGTAGTGTGGCAAGCACCTTCTCCTCCCATTCGGGAATGTTAGTGGTGGAATGGGAGGGCCACCGCCAGTCCTCTGAGCCAGCTCATGGTTCTTGTTGGCACACTCTTTCACCCTGGTCTTGATGTCATGCCACCTCCTCCTGATCTCCTTCTGGGCGCGCGGGGTGGTCCCTACTGCATTGACTTTGTTGACTATCCTTGCCCACATTTGATTTTTTGTGGCTACTGGTGTCTGTTGGACCATGCTTCCAAACAAATGTGGTTCTACTCTGATTACCTCATCTACCATCACTGACAACTCATTGTCAGTGAATTTGGGCATCTTCTTCTGTGACATTGTGTGTGATGTGCGAATGTGGGAACAGTGCAGTTGTGAAGGTGGTGGTGGTGATGTGTGTGGTGTGTGTGTTTTTGTGAGGGTGTGATGTGTGCTGATTTGCCTCTCCTTTGTGCTGTGGGTTTTGGCCCTTCAGTTGTGGAGTTGTGCAAAGGATTCTGGTCAGGGAAGGGGCTGGTTTTATACTCAGCTATGTGGGTTGGTCAAAATGGAGTATTCATGTCAGGTGTGTTGTGTGGGTTGACCTGGGATTTGTATTTTTGATTTGCCATGGGGATGTGTCATTGGGGTGTGTTAGGTGTTTGTTGAGGCAGAGCCAGATTAATGGCCACACTTGGTAGCTTTGTTGTGTGGTTGCTTTCGACCGCCATTACTCTTCCGGAGTGACAGCGGCGGTCGGAATACAACAGCCCTTCCGTCGGCTCTCCCATTCATCAATTGTTGCGATCACGGCGGTCGGACTACAACAGCCCTTCCGCCGGCTCTCCCATTCATCAATTGTTGCGATCGCGGTGGGCGGAAACAACTGATCGTTCCGCTGTCACCGCAATTGTATCCTAATTTCACTTGCGGTCATTCCGCTGGTCGAACGGCGGTTTTGGCTATTTCTGCAGCAAATCCGACCGCCGCGGACTGATTTTCACCTGCTCCGTACGGTCCATGCGGTGTTTCGTGGGATCCGTCTGCCGCGGTCTGATTTTTCTGGCGGTTCATCCTAATCTGACCGCCGGTTTTCCCGCGGTACATGCAGACGGTTAATTTCCGCTGCCACGGCGGTCGGAGTGCTTTTCCGTCCGCCATCATAATCGACCCCTTAGAGTAATATTTACTGCATTTCCAATGTGTTTTGTTTCCACTCATTTTCTCGTGGGTATAAGTGTATCCCATGTAGCAGAGAAGTAGTTTCCCCTTTTGTGAAGTTATGAATTTTCCTCCCTCTGCCATTTTTGGGTTAATCTGTGAATATATGCATATATATTTATTAATTATACTGTTTTAAAATTAAACATTTTGGATAATTAATATGTTTGAGAAAAACTTACATGTATTTTAATTTTATTTTCTTGATGGATTTTCTTTCGATTGTTGATGTTTATCCACTTGTTTTTTTTCTGTTGGATTAAAAGCAAAATGTTATTGTTATTATAGTGTTACATTTTATTGTTTAATTTTATTCATTTAACTTCAGTTTTTTTCGATGAGTTTGTTGTAGGTTGTAATTTGTAGAAGCTGGAAAAGAAAACTATTTATTTGTTATATTTTCTTTTTAATTTATTTTTATTTTGTTAATTAGTTTGTTGCCTTAGTTGGTTAATTTTTATACTTACTTAGGGGCCTATTAGGATGGCGGGTGGATCGCCCCTGCCGGGCCGGCGGTAGCCACCGCCGGCCCGGCGGGGCGATCCTCCCGCCATCCATGCCTCAGTGACCCCCCGCCATATTAGGATAGCTGGGGGTCCGCAGCGGACGGGAAGACCGTCCACCGCTTTCCGCCGGTCGACTCGTCGACCGGGTGGAGCACGTGCACAATATGGTGGCGGTGTCTGCAAGACACCGCCATCCATATTGTGATGCAGAGCGGAGATGTGCCTTTCCATGGCGGCGTTGCCGCCATGGAAAGGCATACGGTCTTTGGTAATGGGGGCCCGTTGCGGGCCCCCGGGGGTGTGGGGGGTGCACTTGGGGACATTGGCATGCACAGGGTGGCAGGCACCGTGCGGTGCCTGTCACGTTGTGCATGCCAATGCGCAACATGCTTTATTTACATTGCGGCGGGTGCTGCTCACAGCACCGCCCGCCGCAATGTAAATGATGCGGGATGCCACCGCCACCATGGCGGTGGCATCCTAATTGACATGGCAGGACCACCGCACCTCTTGCGGGCGGTATCGTTTGCCGTTGCGGTGGCGGGCGGACTTTGTCCGCCCGCCATCGTAATAATGCCCTTAATTTGGTCTTTTTCTGTAATGTTGATTTTGTTTCTGTTTTCGAAGTTAATTCTTGCTTTGTTGTTTTAAGGTGGACTTTTATTGAAGTGTAATCTGTGAAATATAAAATAGAAGGTTTTAGTTTTAGTTTGTTTGTTTCCTATGCTTTTTTAGTCTATTTATTTTATTGAAGAAAAAACAATACTTACTGAATGCAGTTGGTGGAGTTTCTTTCGTTGATGTTGTTTTTTGTTGAATTTTGTAGAAGCTGTTAAGAGAAAGGTATTTGTTAGTGATAATTTGTTTTTATTAAATTAATCCTTTTTTATTAGTTAAGTTTATTTGTTGTTTATTTTAAATACTTTGTATTATAATTTTCTAGTATCTTGGCTTTATATATTTTTTCAAACATGATGTTTGTTTTGGGGTTTATGGGTGGAGTTTTTGTGATTTATAATCTGTGAAAAATAAAACATTTAGGGGCCGATTCCGATCTCGGCCGGTAGTGCTCCGAATCGGATTCGGATTTACCAGATCCGATTCGGAGCCCTGTTTCCCGACCGAATCGTACGCGGGTCCGGCCGAGCGAGTACGATGCAGGCACCCGTGAAATCTCCGACCGACTCGAACGCGGCTCCAACACGCTCCGACCGACTCGCATGGACATGACTCGCACCGCGCTATGGAGACGTTTCCCGGCCGGGTAAGTACGATGCGCGCCGCGACCACTCCGATCGACTCGCGCCGTCCGGCTCGAAAAAGCTGTCGGAGCCAGACTTTGGGGGTCTGCGTCGGACCCCCCTGTACGCGTAGGCGCGCGAGTCGCACACAGGGGGGACCCATGGGTCCCCCCTACCTGTGCATGTACGCCGCGATGCACATGGACGCGTACACGCTGTAGGGGGCGCCCTTGACCGCCTCGCACCCATTGAGTCAATGGGAGCCCGCGTACGCGTCGTACGACCGGCTCCCATTGACTTCAATGGGAGTCCGACCAAATCGAGTCCGATGGCATGCGAACGCATCGTACTCGTTCGGTCGGACTGCTAGGTTCCGATTCGGTCGGAATTCTCTCCGGGTCCGGCTCGGTCGGAGAGAATTCCAGCCCGAATCGGAATCGGCCCCTATGTTGTAATTTTAGTTAATTTTATTATTTATATTATTAAGGGGCTCATTACGATGGCGGGCGGAAGCACAACCGCCGTGCTGGCGGATGCAAAAACCACCAGTTACCGCCGGCACGCAGCAGTCCACACGCCCGCCCAATTACGATGCGAAAAGTAGGCCAAACACCGCCGGCAAGCCAGCAACACCGTCCGCCATCAAAGTGCGTCCGCACACGTAGCGGCGCAGCCCAATTGACACACACCGTCCGACGAAACACGTCCCGCCCGGCGTATAAATTACGATGCCGCAAACAAACGTCTCCCACGGCCAAGAGACACCGTATGACAAACCGAAGCGGTAACACGGACGCCGAGCACGGACAACGAAGAAGCGGCTCCCCCGAGCATGAATCCAGCACTGCAGGCCCTCCCCATGCTCCTGCTGATGCACCACCAAGGACGCAACATACCGCGGAGACGCAGGTAGGCACACACACAACAAGTGCACGCAAACAGCGCACACAGTGCAAGGGCGGAAAAAGCGGACAAGCCCCCACCAGCGCGTGTACACTACACATCCACCATTGCATCCACATATGACACACAGGCCAAATCGTAACATCGCGTAACACATGTGTACACACCACCTGGGACTAGGAACCAACCACCCCGTCACGGCCCCAAAGCGGCGATGACGCCGCCACACATGCGCACAACGCAGAGGCCAACCGCAGCGCCATGCATGCGTCGCACACAGACACAGGGACACAACCAAGCAGCACACACATCAGCCCCACCCCGAACGCACATGACACGTGACAGGCCTGCCACAGACATGTCCCCAACGCCCAATTCACGGACAACACCCAACGCCACACAACCGACGCACACATGTCAGTGAAGTCACGCAACAGCAGGACACACCCCAGTGTAACAAACATGGCGTAGCACACAGCGGCGGCAACACCAACTAGGAGAAGCAGGGCCCCTTCGGGAAGAGGAACGCCAGTACCACACTGAAACACCCATACCACCCTGCACATATGAACAAGACATATAAAACGGAACACCAAAGAGCCCGGGGACCGACAACAGGTGGCCCAAGAATAACATTCACACACAAGGCCCAACGCAGAGCGGAAAGGCAGCCTGCCGCCCACACAAGGGAGAGCAGACAGCACTGAATGACCTTCCATTCCAACTCCGAAACCACAGCCCTACGACAGAAGCCGGTGAATACAGCCATTGTCCAAGAATAGACCAACACAGGCATGCCGAGGAGACCGACCACAGGGCAGATAGCGCAAATCACAGAAGCACACAACGGACGGGGAAGAAAGAAGAAAACACTCCCCCATGTCGGCCACATGCAAGTTAATTGGAAGGAGTCACACATCACTGACCTTGAACTGTCTGAGAAGCATGTGGGATGAGGGCCCGTGTCCTCCAAACAAGCCAACAGAACACAAGTCCTGTCTCCCTACGACTACACAGAGCTCACAGCAACCTCGGAGCGTGCACATTGCAGTCTGCACACACAGCCGGAGCACGCCACCACAACGCACCGCTGCGAAATGGCAACCGCAACACACCTACCCAACTACGCCGAACAGCTCAAGCTGTACAAAACCAACCTGTTACATATATTGGGATGCGATCTCCTGTCCCTGCTGAACGTAAGTTACCGACTGACTTACCGCATCACATTGTTCAGCTGCGTCATGCCCGTCTTCTACTGTCGGAGGTGTCCCTACCAGCATCCCGTGGAGATATGCCTCTCCAACCCGGCATGTCTGAAGGCTGACCTGCTACCACTACTCCTCCCTCTGGACGCACACGACAGGGCCTGCTCTGCCTATGGGGGCATGGCGTATGTGGCCAACATCGCACCCGCACTGAAATGGGACCACTGTGCCTCCACACGACGGATCATCGAGAACAGCTACATCGAATGTCACCCAGCATGCCCCATCATGGTCCTCCAAGGGACAACTTACGAACAACACCTTGACAGCCACCATCCGCTACATTGGCTGGCAAACATGTACACCACCAATGACATGGAAGCCCTGCTGGACGGCATCGCATACCTGACAACCTGTAAATTCGTCGGACCACAACGCAGGTTCCCCGATTGACCTATGATGTCCAACCCCGCACCCATGCTTAGCTTCCGCACGGATCTGGCCAGTCACCACCACAACAGCCATACCAAACGACCGGCAACTGTAACCACACCATCAACGACATCGCCATGACATCGGATATGACCGGGACATGCACACTGTTCCCCATCACATCCAGGAACACCGCATGCATCGTGGGAGGCAGTGGCATGGGGTCTGTGTATCGCACCCACATGGACGGAACTGCACGAACAACCAGGACACGACATGGATCCAGCGCCCATGGACACACACACCGCTCAGTGGACATGAATAGGTCGCCTGGAGTCTGTGGGTGCTGCACCCCTCCCACCCCCGCCCCGGAAATCCCATACCAGGACCTTTGCATGGACGACAAGTGCATACAACAACAACACGACCCCAGTGACTGTGACATGTCCAGTAACCACCACAGTGCAACAACAAGTGGCACGCTGCTGCATGCACGCAAGCACATGCCCTGATGTCATCTCACATGCACCCGTGCATGAGGAACAACCGCAGCAAACCTGTCACATGGAACTGAGATGGACTGTGCCCATGATGCCAAGCGGTCTGGTAGGCTACATGTATACCGTCTGTGTCAAAGTCCGCAGCTCCGCAGCTATACGTAAATGTACATTAGCACAGCCTTGGCCAAGCAGATGTCACTCTGAAGCCCACATCCCACATGCAACAGCCAATCACATGTAACCCCACACCCTATCCCATTTGCAATCATGCTCAGTATATCCTCAACATGTATTCCGCTGCCAGTAGTGTCCACTATACTGCATCACAGAGGACAGAAGACTCAATATAATGTTTGAAACCAAAACTGTCTCCGCTGACTCATTTCACAAGTACGAATGAGAGAGGATGAGAGTATGTGAAGTACACGGCAGTCGTGACATGACCATGTAGTCCACTGGTATTGGATGTCAACGCAAATGAGTAGCACAACTGTGGAAGACACACATGTGTCGTGTGAAGTCGTATGGACGCAGTGCTCAGGTGGGTGGGTGCGACGGGTAGATGCGCACATGCCAAGTTGGAGCACGCCGTGTTGGGAGGGGTCATGAACAGTACACCACCGCTTCCCTGGGCATTGTGAGAGGACACCTGTCGGGGGAGTGAACACGTGTGTGCACAGCAGCCGGGCACACGTACAAAGCGGTACCAGGCGCACCTCAGCCCACCCTCTGTGGACAAGCTGGATCCTGTTGTGCGCCCGCCATGCCCCTTGACAAGGCACACACAGCCCCAGTCGACCAGGTGTAACCCCAACATAGTCAATCCGCACAGGCGATACAGGGCACGGGATGGCAGTGGAGCATGGTGTGTGAGAGGTCTCCTCGCGCTCCTCCTGGTCATATCACGCAGGCAATAGAACCTCAACGTCTAGCATGGCACAAGTCAAATGGAAGTGTAGGGGGACGCACCACAGCACGAGCAGCACTGACGTCACGGGAGGTGGCTCGCAGCATCCCATCCATTGCCCATTATACCAACCACGCCACATGCCATTGCGACTAAGTGCAAGCGCGTGCGCCACCACCCCCGAGCCCTCCCCAGAGAGGCCAAAGAGTGAATGTGTGGGCCATCAGTCACAGACGGACGCGGCATGGCCGCAAGGGCAGCCACAGCCACTGGGTGTCGCAGGTGGCGGATCCGGAAGGCGAAGACTGTGATGCATAGTCCATGCAGGCCGGGTCTCCATTTGGGGCACCACGCAGGTGGACGGCGTCCCGCAACACATCATACCCTGAGACAGCCCACTCGTGCAACTGGACCCACACATACACTCCTTGCCCTCTCTGGTGCGAGCTTGGGGCTGCCTGTGCAAGCGCTAGCCTCGCAGGTGCACATGCATATTGGGGGAGCGAGGGGAGGACATGAGGGCTGGGGCGAAGATGACTGTATCACTGTCAGTGAGTACAAGGGATGACCCAGATGTGGAAAGGAAGAGACGTGTCCCGTGTGTACTGCAACTAGTCGCCAATCCAACTACCCCCCATGTCCGGAATGTAAGCCCGCACCTAGGCCCGCCCATCCGCCACATCGAACATACCACCAGCACGACAACCTTCCCATTCGAAACACTGACTGGGGGTGGCGACCAGTGAACAATCATGTGTAGCCTACCCACGCGTACATGTGGGCCCTCCATGATCCATGTCACCTGCGGCAAAGTCATGACATGCGCAATGAGGGAAGTGAGGAGAGCTGTCCGCCCCACGCACAGAAGGTGCATCAGCTCCACAGACCCAGCAGCGAGTCCAGCAGGGGTCACATGTGCAGGGGCAGCTGTGCCTGGTGTGAAGGCACATGCATATAGACAGCACATCGACCAATGTGTAGTCTGCCCACATCTACAGTCCATCATCATGCGGACATAGGAATTGAACACAGGGCAACACATCTTAGTGGGTGCACCCACCGTGACCAACAATGCGCAATCATCGACGTACCCGCCCTGTGCATGGCCCCCCACCCAACGGAGGCACATCCAGTGCCACCATCCCACACACACAAGCCTTCCACGGAACATGCTGTGTCCAATGGTCAGTACAGAGTCAGCGCCCATCTGGTGGATCCTGAACAGGAGACACATGCACACACATGCCAGCTCCCACTATGTACGTCTGCCACCTGGCACGTGCAATGTAACCTCTCACCTGTGACGTGTGACTGCAAGCACACAGCCGTCTTGGCATGGGGCTGTCAATGTGGACACCTGTCAATGTTTCGGGAGGTGTGATCCGTACAGTGCTGTACATAGGGTGCAGTGCTGACACCTACTACTGTCTCATATCCCCTCGTGCCACCGGTCCCACTTGTTTTGGCCGCTCAGCCTGTGCCCACATCGTCGTCATCGTGTGCCATACTCATCCAGCCTCGGAAGCAGTTCCATGCTCAGCAGACATTCATGTTGCCGTGGTGTTGCCGCTTGACGAATATGCAGTCAGTCCCCATCAGCACGCCCCGCAAGTCATTGGGGCCTCGATCCCCATGTGCATGCACATGGCAGTGGTCTGTATCACTAGCCATTGCCATTGTTGGGAGACCTGTGTAAGTGTATTGTGGCCGTGCCGTCCCAGCTTGACAGCTGGGCTGTGGCTCATGTGCTTGCTCAGTCATGTCAGTGATGTGTATGCGAAATTGCTATGTGTCGTGTTGCTTTGACATGTGTCCACTGCCATTTTCCCTAGGCGGAGACCGAACATTGACCGCCCATACCAATTGCTGGCGGACATGGACGATACAGAGGTCATTAGGAAGTTTCGGCTGGACAGGCCAACCCTGCATCGACTGTGTGCCATGTTAGAACCCCATCTCCGTCCCCGCAGGGTGTATCCGACAGCTGTCACCCCCACGGCTAAGGTGATGGCCGCCATGCATTTCTTCGCCACTGGGTCATTCCAGCACACAGTGGGCAGTGGAGGAGGGATGTCCCAGCCCATGTTCAGCAAGGTGCTGAGGGATGTACTGGCAGCCATGATGCTGTACCGAAACAGGTACATCCGCTTCCCCAGGGCTCGTGAATTGGCGGCAGTGAAGGGTGCATTCTATGCCCTTGGCAGAATCCCACACGTCGTTGGAGCCATTGACTGCACACATGTTGGCCTTGTTCCACCACAGGCCACTGAGCACCTGTACCGCAACAGGAAGCACACGCACTCCCTGAATGTGCAAGTGGTGTGCCTTGCGGACATGGTGATCACCCACGTGTGTGCAAAGTTCCCAGGCTCGGCCCATGACGCACACATAATGCGCAACAGCATCTTGCCACGACGGATGTCCAATCTGCAACAGGATCGTGGCTGTATTGTCGGTGAGTATGTGGAGTGGTGTAGCGTGCTGGTTGTGCGATGCTGTCCCCTGTCCAGTTGGAATAGCAACGGTTCTCTGTGTCCCTCACACCCAGGTGACTCTGCGTACCCGAATGGGGCATGGCTGCTCAGTCCATTGAGGAATCCTCGCACCCCAGCAGACGATCGCTACAATGAGGCACATGTGGTCGAGCGTACCTTTGGCCTCCTCAAGTCCAGGTTCAGGTGCCTGGACCGCACCGGGGGTGCGCTGGCGTACTCCCCACAGAAGGTGTGCCAGATAGTGGTGGCGTGCTGCATGCTGCACAATCTGGCCATTCGGAAGCAGATCCCCCTCATCGTGGATGACGGAGATCAACCAGGGCCCCAGCCCGCAGACCAGGACAGCTCGAGTGAGGAGGACAGCGGAGAGGAGGAAGCTGGTAATGTGCGGCAGCAGCTCATCGCCCACTACTTCACTTGACGGTGAGTGTCCATGTACGACGGCTGATGTGGCTGTATCTGTGCAGGTGTGTGTGTGCTGTGTCAGGGTGGCCGTTTGTTCACTGCGTGCTGTGTGTCAACGCTCCATGGCCAGGGTAGTATGCCACTGTTGGTGGCTGTGGCATTGTGCCCTATTGCTCTGTGCGATGTGTGTACATTGCTTGTAGTTGTTGACATGTACTGTGTGATGGGTGTGTGACACACTCATTGAATGTGCTCCTGTTCTGTCTCCCACCCCTAGGTCCCTACAGGCTCCTCCGGTTCCATTGCCATGCCACGCATCAGGTGCCTTTACGCCCAAGGTGGCCGTTGTATTCCGTACAAATAAAACACAGGGCACAAACAGCAGTTTGTGTAAGAGGTGCATTTATTTCAAACTGTGACATGTGATTGTGTGTAAGGTGATGACAAAAGTGGTGCGTGCAGTGACAATGAGCTGTCGGTCATGGCTGCGTGATGCTCAGGGTGTACCCACTGGTACTATGTCCATAGTCCAACACACACATGCCATCCAGATGGCTGTGTGGAGTGGGATCGTAGTCCAAGTCAATGCAGTGGGTGGTCAAGGAAGGCTGGCTGGCTGCCTCACTTGCGTCTGGAGCGTGCGAAGTCCTCCCGTGAGATCTGTTTCCACTTCGGACGGCCCCTACCACGTTTGCGAGGGGGTGCCTGCTTGCGACATGCTGGTGGTTGAGGTGTGCTCACTGGCTGTGGACGCAGGGGAACTGGACACTGCTGCTCGACCCTGCGCCCCGGCAGGTGGTGGCGGAGGGGGAGCTGCTGTCCCTGGCTGTGACCTCACCGCCACCACCAGCTGGCCCATGAGGTCCACGAGTTGGCCCATACGGGCGTCCATGGACCTCAGCACCCCCAGCACCTCACGCGTGTCTGTAGCTGACCTGGCCCATTGTCCTTGGGCCTCTTCATAGGCCCCAAGGACTCTGGCCATTTGAGGCAGGGCATGGCTCCCAGGGGAGGCTGGCGTTTGCCTGACCCTGCTCCTCCTACCAGTCCTGCTGCCACCGGCCTGCCCACTAGCCACATTGCTCACCACGGTCCTTGCTGTGGCTCCCAGGGTGGATCCAGTCGGCCGGGCCACCACCTGCGCTGGGGCTGGTGCCAGCGAAGACGTGGTGGTGGTGGCGGCGGTGGTGGTCGGTGCAGCGATGGTGGCGGTTGCGGCAGTGGTAGTGGCCGCAATGACCGTGGGTGTGGCCGCAATGACCGTGGGTGTGGCCGCAATGACCGTGGGTGTGGCCGCAATGACAGTGGCAGCAGGGGGCTGGGAATGTTCAGCAGCCCTGGATGATGGGTTGGTGGGTAGGAGGAGTCCTGGGGAGCGGCTGGGCCCTGCCACACCAGATGGGCCTGCTTGGTGGTCCGTGTCCGAAGAGGAGGACAGATCCTCCACATCCGTGTGTCCTCGTTGGGGGCTTGTAGGCTGGCTGTGCTGGCTGCTGGCTCCATCCCCAGCATCCAGCAGTTCGTCACCTGTGGAGAGAATGAGATTTGTTATTGTGTTGCACCTTGCGAAGTATGTATTTGTCGTCTGACATTAACAGTTCGTGCAATCTCGTACATGGGTTTCCCGGAGGCGTGTGTGTGGCTGTACCATTTGTAGTTGTGTGTGCTTGGCAATGGGACTGTGTGCTGTGCACATGTGGCATGGGACGGATTGGCCATGCCGATGGGTGTGTTGCTGTGCCCCTACTTATTGTGACTCTGGTGTATGCGGGCTCCTGGCCCATCCTGGGTCTGGTTTGTACTTTGCTTTTGGGGTTCAAATGGAACGCTTAGGAACGCATATGGCAACATGGGGGCCATGCCCCAGATTCGCATTTGGGAGGGAATATGCTTTTGGGGTTCAAATGGAACGCTTAGGAACGCATATGGCAACATGGGGGCCATGCCCCAGATTCGCATTTGGGATGGAATATGCTTTTGGGGTTCAAATGGAACGCTTAGGAACGCATATGGCAACATGGGGGCCATGCCCCAGATTCGCATTTGGGATGGAATATGCTTTTGGGGTTCAAATGGAACGCTTAGGAACGCATATGGCAACATGGGGGCCATGCCCCAGATTCGCATTTGGGATGGAATATGCTTTTGGGGTTCAAATGGAACGCTTAGGAACGCATATGGCAACATGGGGGCCATGCCCCAGATTCGCATTTGGGAGGGAATATGCTTTTGGGGTTCAAATGGAACGCTTAGGAATGCATATGGCAACATGGGGGCCATGCCCCAGATTCGCATTTGGGAGGGAATATGCTTTTGGGGTACATGCTGTGAGCCATGGGTGCCGAACGTGACATGTGTTGTGGCAGCATGACAGTGCATGGTCTGAGGTGTGTGCATGCCTGACATGGCCTGCATATTTGCTGTCTGTTGTGATTACTGGACATGGCATTGGACGCATCGTTATGAGTGAGTGTTGGTTGTGTGCCAGCCAACGTATTGCAGTTGTCCCATCTCCTTGGTGTGCGTGCTGCCCTGAGCCATGTGCATCACTGCAGTGCTCGGGGGGGGTGGCCCATGTTGTGTGTTGTTGCTCACAGTGTGGCGTGCGCTTCATTGACTTCTGGCACATGGTTGGTCATGGGCATGTATCTTAGAGTGACTGCTGTATGTGTGGCAGCTGTGCGGATGACATGCCTTTCATGAGACTGGGGCTGACGGATGGGATGGATGGTATGTTGTATGTGCATGGTGTGTCTGTGTGTTTGATGGGTTCAGTGGTGTTCGTGTGCATTTATGTTGTTCCGCTCTGTTGCGTCTAGTGTTGTTTGTCTTACATAGGCGTAGTTGTGGGGTGTGTGGTTGACAGGCAGTAGGGGCTACATGGACAGGACTTCAATGGTGTTTCGGTTGTGTGTGATGAGTTGCACAGTGGCTGCCGTGTGGTACTATATTCAGTGTGGCTTGTGCATGCAGACGTGGCTCCTTGGGTGTTGCTGTGTCTGTGATGGGTCATGTGAGGTGTGAGTCTGTGGTTCATGTCCGTGTGCACATTGTTCACTTGTTCGTGACGGTGGGCGGTGTTGCGTGTTCGTCTGCTACGTGACATGTCCCATGTGTTGGTCGTGTTCCGGTCCTCATGCCTCCAGTAATCCAGCCCTGTCCAGTTTCCCACCTGCAGGTTGTTCGGGCGTGCACTGTACTGGATGCCACATGGTTCTAAGCGGGGGTGCTCCATGTTGCAGGTCTGTGGGGGTGGGGGGGTGTTGTGGGTCGTGGTGGTGGCTGGACACCCACTGACACCGATTGCTGTGGACCGTGATGTCTACCTTTCGGCTGTCGTTGTGCACTGCGGTGGCTGACACGTGGCTGTGGGGTGTGGGGGATGCTCCTCCTTGCTGTGCTGTGGGACTAGGGGCCTGGTGTGTGTTGTACTTGGGCTGTCCACCCTCCCACCCACTGCACTTTGTGTTCCTGCCACTTACCTGTTACTTGTCGGTTAGTGCAGCTGTGGCGGACACATGGGTGTGGTGGGTGCTCGTTGTGGCGCTTCTGGCATATTTGGGGACCTGTTGGTGGTTACGTGGCTGGCTGAGTGTACACATGTCCCCACGCATCTTACAGTTGTTCTGTTTGGGCTGTGTGTGGTGGTGTCTGTTGCATGTGTGTGTGATGTGTTGTGTATTGTGTGCTGGACATGGGGGTGTTTGTCCCTGGGAGCTGTGGCATGGTGGTAGTGCATGTGAGTACATAGCGGTGTGCTGGTATACATTAGTTTGTACTTACCAGCCTCCACTCCCCCTGCTAATCCGGCGAGGATCTCGGGATGTATGATGACTCGCACCTTCTCCTCCCACGCTTTGAAGGTCTTGAAGAGCGCGGGATTCCCTCCGCCAGTGACGGCTGCCAGCTCTCTGTTCTTGGTCTCCTTCTTCTTGACCAGGCTCTTGACGTCATTCCACCGTTTGTTTATTTCGACTCTGTTCCTGGGCAGGGTCCCGACTGCATTGACCTGGTCTACGATCCGGTTCCACATTCTGTTTCTGGTGGCTAGTGGTGTGTGCTGGACCATGTTCCCATAGATTTGTGGGTGCACCTTGATGATCTCGTCGACCATGACCGTCAGCTCAATGGGCGTGAACTTGGGCATTCTTTGTGGTGCCATGGTGTTTGTGGTGCTGGTGCGGTGTGTGTTGTGTACTGTGCAGGGGGTTTGTGGTGCCGGTGTTTGGTGGTGGTGGTGGTGGTGGTTGTGATGTGTGCGTTTCTGTGGTGTGCTGCTGTCCTTGCTGTGTCACTGTGTCCTCTCCTCTCCTCTCTAGTTTGCAATGTTGCAAGGGGTTGTGGTCTGTGGGAGTGCTGCTTTTGTACTTACCTATGTGGGTGTGTCCTCATGGTCTGTTGTTTTCAGGTGTGTTGTGTCTGGGGTTCTGGCCTTTGTAGTTTTTGTTTGTCCAGGGGGGTGTTTTCGGGATGTGTACTGTGCTTGTGTATTTGTGCGTGCCTTGCTGTGTGGACTTGTTGGCCATGTTGTGTGCGATTGTTTTTGTCAGCGGATAGTTTCTGTGCAGGGACGTGGTCGCCATGGCTTCTGCCGTGTCGATTCTCATCGGCGTTGTTTGCGCTGGCGGGCGGTATATTTGTAGTTTTCACGCGCTCATGGCGGTGCGATTGTAATCTCACGTGCGGTGTGTCGGCCGTGAGGGCGGGCGGTTTTGTGTTGTCGTGCGTGTTTCCGTCCGTGGCGGGCGGTTTGACTCCGACTCGGATGATGGCGGGCGGTATTTTGTGTGATTTTTCCGCCGATGGCGGTTTTCGGTTTGTGTCATCGTAATGGCGTGGTCGGTGTTCAGACGGTGTGTGCGGGCGGATTTTTGCCGCTTCCATGCCTGGCGGATTTTTTTACGCCGGGTATCGTAATGGGCCCCTGAGTATTTATATTTATTTATTTGTAATTAAATAAATATACTTACATTTTTTATGTTGTTGGAGTGTCCTTGGTAGATGTTCTGGTTTTTGTCGATTTTTGTAGAAGCTGTTAAAATGAAAAGAATATTTGTTAGCTATGTTTTGCTATTTTTTTCAGTTTAGTTCTTTTAATAATTTAACGTTAGTTGTTGGTTAAGTCATATACTTACTTTGTGTTATATTTTTGTTGTAGTTGTGTACGTAAATCTTTGTGTCTAATTTTCTAGCTGCAATTTTAGTGTTGTTGAATCCGTTATATATAAAGGAAATTATGTTATAGTATTTTACAAGTTATTTTAATTTACTTAGTTACAAAGTTTTGTGCTTACCTTTATTGCGGGATGTTTGGAATCGTTTTTGGTGTAGTAGTTTTTCATTTTGTCTTCTCTCTCTGAAATGTTTGCTCTTCCTCCGTAGTTGGCCATTATATGGTAAATTTTATGTTAATTATTTGATTGTTTTTATAGTGTTTGTTTAATTGGTTAGAGTTTTCTATTGATTTCCATTTGTGCATTTTAAATTTATTGGTTGAGGTAGCTTTTTTGAATTTTTTAGCTGTTACCTTCTAATTTATTTCATGTTTGTTATGTTTATTTATTGTTTGTTTATATTTTTTTCATTGCTGTTATTTAATTTTATATGTAGATAAATGTATTATATTTTTTTACATATATATAATTATGTTGTTTATTTTCGTTACTTGTAATTTATTATTTCAGTTATATTATTTGTTTTTTAATTTGTTTTTGTATATTTTATTTATTTGTTTAAATTAATGTAGTTAATTCGTAATTAATTTTATTGTTTATTTAAAATATTTGGTATATGTTATTTTATTGTATTATCGTAAAAAGTATTTTTTATGTGTAAATTTTATTTTCGATATAGTTTATATGTATTTTATCGATGTTTGTGTTGTCGATATTGTTTGTATCGATATTTTTGATGTGTTTCATTTTATTTTAATGTTATCAATATTTTTGTGTTCTATATTTTTATCATCGAGATTTTTGTCATCGAGATTATTTTAAACGATATTTTTTTAGCGATATTAGTGTAGTTTCTATTTTGTGTATTGAGTGTCAATATTTTGTTTACGATATTGTTGACTCGATAATTTTGTTGTTCGATGTTATGAGAGTAGATGTTGTATCAGTGATCCAGTTTTCACACTGTTAGGATTTGTAAAAACTAAGCACAAGAATGGTACACCACTCTCATACAAAGAAACCATGAAATGGCAACCTCTTCAACTTTGCACTCTGTGATCATGAGAAATGCAACAAATGAAATCATGTCTTTCATTTTAGACTGCACTATCTCCACTTGTGAATGGTTCATATCTGTTAACCCTTTCCCTCCCTTTCAAAAAGAGATTCCTATCTATGTGTGTTCGCGATGTATTTGCGGTGATTGTGTAGAAATCGCACACAAAAAACAGGAGTTCAAACCTATATCTAGCTTCTTTTAAAAAAAATGTAAATACTACACAACAGTTCATTACATAGTCCTGAGTTGGAAAATAAAGCTTGCCATTACTTAAATTGTGTCATCACTCCTCAAATTAAAAAAAAAATTCTATCTCTTTAACACCCTTCCCCCTCAATACACTCTTAGCTCAGTGAACCAAGCAATCGAGTGGAACCAGTAGGTCACAAGTTAACAGCACATTCTAGAAGGAACATGCTACTTCCAAATGAGATACAGCAGGTGTGGTTTACTCCACAGATTCAAAAGCATGTCAATGTCTGTATTTTTATTACATTTCATTTTTTAAACAACAGCCAATAATAAGACTTCTTCCTGAGCCATCCATCATGCTACCTAATTTTATTCACTTTCATGCTGACAGCATCCAATGATATATATATATATATATTCACTGAAAAAAACACAGGTTTCAGGGACTTTATAGTTAGTTGGACATTTCACTCGTACAAAACCAGAGAAATTCGGCCGTTATAGTTAGTTCAGCTAACTATAACTCGCGCCCCCGCAATGCACTGCTGATGATGTCACATATTACATCACTCATGACATGGTCAGTGACATCACTGATGACATCACTGATGACATCTCAAATGACATCACTGATGACATCACTGATGACATCATCCAGTGACTGTGTGTTTCTATAAAGTTTAAATATGTTTTATATATATGCCAAGGTGTATTGAAGAATGAGTGGGTGTATAAGTGTCTGGATGGATGATTTAGTAGGTGCGTGACTGACTGTATAAGTGAGTGATTAAATGTGTCTTACTGAATGCATGGGTTAGTGACTGATACAGACATTCACACAGTTTAGTTTGTCAGTTGGTGTGTAAGCGGTTGCATGGGTTGGTGAGTAGCTAAATGAGGATCTATATGGGTTATTGATTGGTTGTCTGAGTATCTGTATGGGTGCCTGAGTGTCTGTGTGGGTGGGTGGGGGGGTGTGACTCTGTGCATAGATGTGTGAGTGGATGATTCACTGGGTGTATGGGTTCAAGAGTGCATCTGTGAAGGGCTGTATGGGTGGGTGAGTGTGTGTATGGGTATGTTGGTGAGTGAATGGATGCCTCAGTGGTACATGTGTGAGTAACTGCATATGTGAAAGGCAGTATATGTGAGTGTTGGAGTGTATAAATGACTATGTGTGAGAGTGAGTGATTGTGAGAGTGGCTGTATGGATCAGTATGTGCTTGTATTAGTTATTGTATAAGAGTGTAAGTATGTGTTAGTATATGTTTGAATAAGTGAGGTGGTGTGTGTATAACTGTATAGGTGAGTAAATGGGAGTGTGATTGATTCTTTGCATGACTGACTAGGTGTGTGAGTAACTCTATGGATGAGTGGCGGTGTGTGAGTGTCTATATAGATATGTGAGTGCATATGATAATGCCGTATTGATGGTTGACTGCATGTATGAGTGACTGTATGGGTGAATGAGTGGATGTGTGTGTAGACCTAGGAATTAGTGAGTAGGTATGTACTAACTGGTATTGGTGTGTCTATGGTTTCGAAAATGGTAGTCTGTATTTTAGAGTGGATGTATCAAAGGTTATATTAGGGTATGAGGAAGTGCATCAGATTATCACGTGGATGATGTCATCAGTGATGTCATTTGAGATGTCATCAGTGATGTCATCAGTGATGTCACTGACCATGTCATGAATGATGTAATATGTGATGTCATCAGCAGTGCTGAACAAACTATAACGGCCGAATTTCTCTGGTTTTGTACGAGTGAAATGTCCAACTAACTATAACGTCCCTGAAACCTGTTGTTTTTTCAGTGAATTTCTAAGGTTTTTTAAATGCTAATTTCTAAATAAAACGTCCCTGAAACCTATGTTTTTTTCAGTGAATTTCAAAGGTTTTTTAAATGCTAATTTCTAACTATAACGTCCCTGAAACCTATGGTTTTTTCAGTGAATTTCAAAGGTTTTTTAAATGCTAATTTCTGACTATGCCTACAAAGGTAGGACATGTGAAGAAAGAGGAAGAAAAGCGCAGAAAGAAGCAAGACAAATGCAGAAAGAGGCAACAGAAGTCCAGAAAGACAAAGAAAAGTGCAGGAAGAAGCAAGAGATGTCCAGAAAGAACCAACAGAGAAGCAGAAAGTCCTCCTGTGCCCCCGACATTTTGCTGACGGGTACTGGTGGTATCTGACTCTGACTAACCAGGCCTAGAGCCAGTGCTATGCTAAAAGACACTTAGAATACAGTGAAAACACCTACATACACTAGGGAACACTATGCGTTGGGGTGCCCCTGTGATTAGCATGACCTCCTCTGTATTTGCCAAGAGTTAGTGCCTGGGTCATTGCATGAGTACATGAGTAGTGACTGGATGATTAGAGTGCTACAAGGAGAGTGCATGGTGATTTTATAAGTGCTTGGATTTTGGCAGAGTGATTGGATAAGTACATGATGCTGGATGGGTGATTGGAGGAGTGCATGGGTAGTGACAGAGGGATTTCTGGAGTGCATGGGTACTACCTGGGTAATTGGAGGAGTGAATCAGTAGTGTGTAGGTGGTTAGAGGTCTGCATGGGAAGTGATCAGGGGATTGTAGCAGTGCATGTGTTAGTGCCTGGGCCATTGCATAAGTACATGGTGCTGGCTGGGTGATTGGAGGAGTGCATGGGTAGTGACAGGGCGAAAGCTGGACTGCATGGGTAGTGCTCAGGGTATTGTAGCAGTGCATGAGTTAGTGCCTGGGACATTGCATGAGTGCATGGGTAGTAACAGGATGATTAGAGTGCTGCAAAGAGAGTGTATGGTGAATTTATAGGTGCTTGGGTTTTGGCGGAGTGATTGGATAAGTACATGGGTACTGACTGGATGATCAGAGTACTGCAAGGAGAGAGCATGGTGAATTTATAAGTGCTTGGATTTTGGCAGAGTGATTGGATAAGTACATGGTGCTGACTGGGTGATTGGAGGAGTGCATAGGCAGTGACAGGGAGATGGCTGGACTGCATGGGTAGTGCTCAGGGGATTGTAGCAGTGCATGTGTTAGTGCCTGGGTCATTGCATGAGTGCATGGGTACTGACTGGATGATTAGAGTACTGCCAGGAGAGTGCATGGTGAATTTTAAAGTGCTTGGGTTTTGGTGGAGTGATTGGATAAGTACATGATGCTGGATGGGTGATTGGAGGAGTGCATGAGTAGTGACAAGGAGATGGCTGGTCTGCATGAGTAGTGCTCAGGTAATTGCAGCAGTGCATGTGTTAGTGCCTGGGTCATTGCATGAGTACATGGGTACTGACTGCATGATTAGAGTGCTGCAAGGAGAGTGCATGGTGATTTTATAACTGCTTGGGTTTTGGCGGAGTGATTGGATAAGTACATGATGCTGGATGGGTGATTGGAGGAGTGCATGGGTAGTGACAGAGGGATTGCTGGAGTACATGGGTACTACCTGGGTAATTGGAGGAGTGAATCAGTAGTGTGTAGGTGGTTAGAGGTCTGCATGGGTAGTGCTCAGGGGATTGTAGTAGTGCATGTATTAGTGCCTGGGCCATTGCATAAGTACATGGGTACTGACTGGATGATTACAGTACTGCAAGGAGAGTGCATGGTGAATTTATAAGTGCTTGGGTTTTGGCGGAGTGATTGGATAAGTACATGGTGCTGGCTGGGTGATTGGAGGAGTGCATGGGTAGTGACAAGGAGATGGCTGGACTGCATCAGTAGTGCTCAGGGGATTGTAGCAGGGCATGTGTTAGTGCCTGGGTCATTGCATGAGTACATGGGTAGTGACTGGATGATTCGAGTGCTGCAAGGACAGTGCATGGTGATTTTATAACTGCTTGGGTTTTGGCGGAGTGATTGGATAAGTACATGATGCTGGATGGGTGATTGGAGGAGTGCATGGGTAGTGACAGAGGGATTTCTGGAGTGCATGGGTACTACCTGGGTAATTGGAGGAGTGAATCAGTAGTGTGTAGGTGGTTAGAGGTCTGCATGGGAAGTGCTCAGGGGATTGTAGCAGTGCATGTGTTAGTGCCTGGGCCATTGCATAAGTACATGGTGCTGGCTGGGTGATTGGAGGAATGCATGGGTAGTGACAGGGCAATAGCTGGACTGCATGGGTGGTGCTCAGGGGATTGTAGCAGTGCATGAGTTAGTTCCTGGGTCATTGCATGAGTGCATGGGTAGTGACAGGATGATTAGAGTGCTGCAAAGAGCGTGTATGGTGAATTTATAAGTGCTTGGGTTTTGGCGGAGTGATTGGATAAGTACATGGGTACTGACTGGATGATGAGAGTACTGCAAGGAGAGAGCATGGTGAATTTATAAGTGCTTGAATTTTGGCAGAGTGATTGGATAAGTACATGGTGCTGACTGGGTGATTGGAGGAGTGCATAGGCAGTGACAGGGAGATGGCTGGACTGCATGGGTAGTGCTCAGTGGATTGTAGCAGTGCATGTGTTAGTGCCTGGGTCATTGCATGAGTACATGGGTACTGACTGGATGATTCGAGTACTTCAAGGAGAGTGCATGGTGAATTTATAAGTGCTTGGGTTTTGGTGAAGTGATTGGATAAGTACATGATGCTGGATGGGTGATTGGAGGAGAGCATGGGTAGTGACAAGGAGATGGCTGGTCTGCATGAGTAGTGCTCAGGTAATTGTAGCAGTGCATGTGTTAGTGCCTGGGTTATTGCATGAGTACATGGGTAGTGACTGGATGATTAGAGTGCTGCAAGGACAGTGCATGGTGATTTTATAACTGCTTGGGTTTTGGCGGAGTGATTGGATAAGTAAATGAAGCTGGATGGGTGATTGGAGGAGTGCATGGGTAGTGACAGAAGGATTGCTGGAGTGCATGGGTACTACCTGGGTAATTGGAGGAGTGAATCAGTAGTTTGTAGGTGGTTAGAGGTCTGCATGGGTAGTGCTCAGGGGATTGTAGCAGTGCATGTGTTAGTGCCTGGGCCATTGCATAAGTATGTGTGTACTGATTGGATGATTAGAGTACTGCAAGGAGAGTGCATGGTGAATTTATAAGTGTTTGTCTTTTGGCGGAGTGATTGGATAAGTACATGGTGCTGGCTGGGTGATTGGAGGAGGGCATGGGTAGTGACAAGGAGATGGCTGGTCTGCATGAGTAGTGTTCAGGTAATTGTAGCAGTGAATGTGTTAGTGCCTGGGTCATTGCATGAGTACATGGGTACTGACTGGATGATGAGAGTACTGCAAGGAGAGAGCATGGTGAATTTATAAGTGCTTGGATGTTGGCAGAGTGATTGGATAAGTACATGGTGCTGACTGGGTGATTGGAGGAGTGCATAGGCAGTGACAGGGAGATGGCTGGACTGCATGGGTAGTGCTCAGGGGATTGCAGCAGTGCATGTGTTAGTGCCTGGGTCAATGCATGATTACATGGGTACTGACTGGATGATTAGAGTACTGCATGGAGAGTGCATGGTGAATTTATAAGTCCTTGGGTTTTGGTGGAGTGATTGGATAAGTACATGATGCTGGATGGGTGATTGGAGGAGTGCATGGGTAGTGACAAGGAGATGGCTGGTCTGCATGAGTAGTGCTCACGTAATTGTAGCAGTGCATGTGTTAGTGCCTGGGTCATTGCATGAGTACATGGGTAGTGACTGGATGATTAGAGTGCTGCAAGGACTGTGCACGGTGATTTAATAACTGCTTGGGTTTTGGCGGAGTGATTGGATAAGTACATGATGCTGGATGGTGTGGCCTGGTATATGCTGTCCACTAGTTATAGTGGGCACCTTGCACCAGCCCAAACGACCTTTATTGATGATAGGTTTAAAGACAACCTTTATTGAAAGCTATCCTAGTGGTAGCTATGGAGAGCAGCCTTCAGGCTAAGTCTTGAAGGAGTGTTAAGCTGTTTGTTTTACCAGTTATAATCTCATGAATGACCAAATGAAAGGAGAACCACACCAGGTATATATATAAAATATATGTATTTATTACTAAACACTACCCAATAGTCTCTTTATGAGGCTAGAGGTCAAAGTACCCAAGTTACAAGTCAAATAGCACAGTAAAGTAGCACAATATACGATTAGCCCTAGGGGCGTACCAAACCATATATTAAGAAAGTGGTATAAGAACCATGACTTAAGTAGACACAAGGCCTAGAGCCTGTAGAATCACTGGGACCCCAAGGAACTACCCAAGGTAGTGACACAGGTGCCCCACGGGGGCTGTGTGCAGTGTGTGAACACAGCCGCGAGCTCCGTTATCGTCTATGGGAAAGTCGCGGTTAGAGTTTTAGAGTTTAAGGACACTTAGAAATGGATTAGGACCAAACCCTCTTGGGACTTAGACAGTTCTAGGGTCAACACCCATGGGAGCACCGGAGTACTCGAGTTACCTCACCCAGGGAAGCCGGGTGCATAGGTGTCGAATGGTGTCGGGTCGCGTCGTCGATTTCAATGGCAGCCTGCAAGGAAGTGCTGCTGCCGGGAAGATGCGAAGTGTCCGAAGAGATCCAAGCCTGGATCGGAGATGAGAAGAACCTGAAAGCAGAGGAGACAGAGTCTGGGTCACTTGCCAGTGAGCAGGGGCACGATAGTCGAATGCCCACCGATGTCGGGTGCTTCAGGTGAAAGAGGTGAAGCTTGACTCTTCAGCCACGAGGACCAGGAGGTGTCGACGATGACCAGGAGCTAGATTCGAGCTGTCCCACAAAGGATGTCGAGTGCTGCAGCATTGGTGTCCGGATTGAACACAACAAGCCTTGGCAACAGCAACCCAGGCAGAAAAAGGAAAGATGCTTCTGTGCAGACCAGCAAAGTCTGAGGGACTCACCACTCAGTGGGGAGTCAGGGCACGTCTGGAGTAACCAGGGAAGCCCAAATAAAATCAGAGTTGCCTTCACAGGGACCCACCAGACAATGGACCAGGGATCGCAAAGGAGCCTCAAGCAGAAATACAAGAAGCGGGCCCACGGAACACTCGTGGAGTGTAGGCTCACAATCTTCAGTGCAAATGGTGCTCGGGCCTGGGCTACAAGAAACCCAAAGCAGGACTTCAAGAGACGTCGAGAAGTTGATGCACTAGCAAATGTGCACAGTGTCCAGGAGTTCCGGTTCCGCATCACTCGTGAGGGCTGCGGGTCTCAGCTTTGCTGGGGACTTGTGTTGGCCTCTGAGAAGTCTGGAAATCCTCTTCCTGGGCTGCAATTACTTCGGAGTCCGGCAGGAGCTTCGGAGATGCAGACCAGCAAATGCTTCATTGGTGCCTGCCAAGCAGGGGAGTCACTCCTTGACCCCAAGGGAGATTTCTTCCGTCCTCTAGTCTTGAGTAGAGCGTCGAAGTTCCAGGATTCAGTTGCGTCCAGGGATATCTAAAGTCCTGTTGCCAGGGGTTCCTTACTCATACCTAAGAAAGGGGATCGACTAACTCTGTGGACCCACCTATGGGAGGGTTTGGAAAGAGGGGTGGCTACACCCATTTCCTTTGTCCAGTTTCACGCCAGAGCAGGGGCTGGCAGCCCCTGAAACCGGTTTGAACTGGGGTATGCACGAGGACACCAAATGTGCCCCCAGTGCAGGACTTCAAAGCACTCTTGGAGTGCACCCCCCCAGCCCCAATCCACTAAGGCCTGTCTGGGAGGTGGTAACACCTCCCTGTGACAGGAAACCTATTGTCCAGGCCTCCCCTGCCGGAGTTTCGGTCAGCAGCAGGAGGCCAGATTCGTGTCTGTGGCTGCAGCATCCATTTTGTGATGCCAGGCTCTGTAAAGTGTCTACCGGGTATACCGGTGCTGTCATGTCTCTCCCTCTAGAAGGGTGGGATCATACTCCCAAACCAGTTACTGGTGTGGGGGTATGATTCCAAGGTGTTATGATTCCAAGGTGTTTGACACCAAACACAACATGTTTCCGTACAGCCATCCAAAAGTTAGCATTTACCGCGGGGATATAATGCACTTAACAGTATATGGTCAGGCTGCACCACAGACAACCCCGGAGAGGAGATTCCGAAGGCTGCAGAGGGGCTCTGCTCATGCATGGGCACCCTCTCACATAAAACCAAGCACCCTGCCTTCAGGATTGATAAGGCCTGCCATAGGGGTGACTGATAGGTTTCTATGTGCAGTGATAGGTGAGATATAGTGAACCTATATCTCTGTAAGGGGTGCATGCACCACCTTACTCAGGCTGATGTAGCAGTCCTGTGGTGTCATTTTGGAGGGCCTTCCAGGGGTGGCCCTATACATGCTTCAGCCCCTGGTAGGCCTCTGGGGTACCTATGCCCTGGGTACATAGTATACCATATACTAGGGACTTATAAGGGCACCCCAGGATCCAATCTGAGGTGTACTTAAGGTACATGGAATCAATTTAGAGAGGAAGCAGCTAGGCTGGGGTCCTGGATAGCAGGGCCCCAGCCAGACTAAAGTCGAAAAACAGTGATATATCAGCAAAAAGTAGGGGTAACCATAAGAGGCAGATCCTACTCTCCTACAGATGGCTGATTGGAGGAGTGCATGGGTAGTGACAGAAGGATTGCTGGAGTGCATGGGTACTACCTGGGTAATTGGAGGAGTGAATCAGTAGTGTGTAGCTGGTTAGAGGTCTGCATGGGTAGTGCTCGGGGGATTGTAGCAGTGCATGTGTTAGTGCCTGGGCCATTGCATAAGTACATGGGTACTGACTGGATGATTAGAGTACTGCAAGGAGAGTGCATTGTGAATTTATAAGTGCTTGGGTTTTGGCGGAGTGATTGGATAGGTACATGGTGCTGGCTGGTTGATTGGAGGAGTGCATGGGTAGTGACAAGGAGATGGCTGGACTGCATCAGTAGTGCTCAGGGGATTGTAGCAGTGCATGTGTTAGTGCCTGGGTCATTGCATGAGTACATGGGTAGTGACTGGATGATTAGAGTGCTGCAAGGACAGTGCATGGTGATTTTATAACTGCTTGGGTTTTGGCGGAGTGATTGGATAAGTACATAGTGCTGGCTGGGTGATTGGAGGAGTGCATGGGTAGTGACAGAGGGATTTCTAGAGTGCATGGGTACTACCTGGGTAATTGGAGGAGTGAATCAGTAGTGTGTAGGTGGTTAGAGGTCTGCATGGGAAGTACTCAGGGGATTGTAGCAGTGCATGTGTTAGTGCCTGGGCCATTGCATGAGTACATGGGTACTGACTGGATGATTAGAGTACTGCAAGGAGAGTGCATGATGAATTTATAAGTGCTTGGGTTTTGGCGGAGTGATTGGATAAGTACATGGTGCTGACTGGTTGATTGGAGGAGTGCATGGGTAGTGACAGGGCGATGGCTGGACTGCATGGGTAGTGCTCAGGGGATTGTAGCAGTGCATGAGTTAGTGCCTGGGTCATTGCATGAGTGCATGCGTAGTGACAGGATGATTAGAGTCCTACAAGGAGAGTGTATGGTGAATTTATGAGTGCTTGGATTTTGGCAGAGTGATTGGACAAGTACATGGTGCTGACTGGGTGATTGGAGGAGTGCATAGGCAGTGACAGGGAGATGGCTGGACTGCATGGGTAGTGCTCAGGGGATTGTAGCAGTGCATGTGTTAGCGCCTGGGTCATTGCATGAGTACATGGGTACTGACTGGATGATTAGAGTACTGCAAGGAGAGTAGATGGTGAATTTATAAGTGCTTGGGTTTTGGCGGAGTGATTGGATAAGTACATGGTGCTGGCTGGGTGATTGGAGGAGTGCATGAGTAGTGACAAGGAGATGCCTGGACTGCATGAGTAGTGCTCAGGGGATTGTAGCAGTGCATGTGTTAGTGCCTGGGTCATTGCATGAGTACATGGGTAGTGACTGGATGATTAGAGTGCTGCAAGGACAGTGCATGATGATTTTATAACTGCTTGGGTTTTGGCGGAGTGATTGGATAAGTACATGATGCTGGATGGGTGATTGGAGGAGTGCATGGGTAGTGACAGAGGGATTACTGGAGTGCATGGGTACTACCTGGGTAATTGGAGGAGTGAATCAGTAGTGTGTAGGTGGTTAGAGGTCTGCATGGGTAGTGCACAGGGGATTGTAGCAGTGCATGTGTTAGTGCCTGGGTCATTGCATGAGTACATGGGTACTGACTGGATGATTAGAGTACTGCAAGGAGAGAGCATGGTGAATTTATAAGTGCTTGGATTTTGGCAGAGTGATTGGATAAGTACATGGTGGTGAATGGGTGATTGGAGGAGTGCATAGGCAGTGACAGGGAAATGGCTGGACTGCATGGGTAGTGCTCACGGGATTGTAGCAGTGCCTGTGTTAGTGCCTGGGTCATTCCATGAGTACATGGGTACTGACTGGAAGATTAGAGTACTGCAAGGAGAGTGCATGGTGAATTTATAAGTGCTTGGATTTTGGTGGAGTGATTGGATAAGTACATGGTGCTGGCTGAGTGATTGAAGGAGTGCATGGGTACTGACAGGGCGATGGCTGGACTGCATGGGTAGTGCACAGGGTATTGTAGCAGTGCATGAGTTAGTGCCTGGGTAATTGCATGAGTACATGAGTAGTTACTGGATGATTAGAGTGCTACAAGGAGAGTGCATGGTGATTTTATAAGTGCTTGGGTTTTGGCGGAGTGATTGGATAAGTACATGATGCTGGATGGGTGATTGGAGGAGTGCATGGGTAGTGACAGGGGGATTGCTGGAGTGCATGGGTACTACCTGGGTAATTTCAGGAGTGAATCAGTACTGTGTAGGTGGTTAGAGGTCTGCATGGGTAGTGCACAGCGGATTGTAGCAGTGTATGTGTTAGTGCCTGGGTCATTGCATAAGTACATGGGTACTGACTGGATGAAGAGAGTACTGCAAGGAGAGTGCAATGTGAATTTATAAGCGCTTGGGTTTTGGCGGAGTGATTGGATAAGTACATGGTGCTGGCTTGGTGATTGGAAGACTGCATGGGCAGTGCACAGGTGATTGTACCACTGCATGTGTTAGTGCCTGGGTCATTTCATGAGTACATGGGTAGTGACTGGATGATTAGAGTACTGCAAGGAGAGTGCATGGTGAATGTATAAGTGCTTGGCTTTTGTCAGAGTGATTGTATAAGTACATGGTGCTGGCTGGGTGATTGGAGGAGTGCATGGGTAGTGACAAGGAGATGGCTGGTCTGCATGAGTAGTGCTCAGGTAATTGTAGCAGTGCATGTGTTAGTGCCTTGGTCATTGCATGAGTACATGGGTACTGACTGGATGATGAGAGTACTGCAAGGAGAGAGCATGGTAAATTTATAAGTGCTTGGATTTTGGCAGAGTGATTGGATAAGTACATGGTGCTGACTGGGTGATTGGAGTAGTGCATAGGCAGTGACAGGGAGATGGCTGGACTGCATGGGTAGTGCTCAGGGGATTGCAGCAGTGCATGTGTTAGTGCCTGGGTCAATGCATGATTACATGGGTAGTGACTGGATGATTAGAGTACTGCAAGGAGAGTGCATGGTGAATTTATAAGTGCTTGGGTTTTGGTGGAGTGATTGGATAAGTACATGATGCTGGATGGGTGATTGGAGGAGTGCATGGGTAGTGACAGAAGGATTGCTGGAGTGCATGGGTACTACCTGGGTAATTGGAGGAGTGAATCAGTAGTGTATAGGTGGTTAGAGGTCTGCATGGGTAGTGCTCAGGGGATTGTAGCAGTGCATGTGTTAGTGCCTGGGCCATTGCATAAGTACATGGGTACTGACTGGATGATTAGAGTACTGCAAGGAGAGTGCATGGTGAATTTATAACTGCTTGGGTTTTGGCGGAGTGATTGGATAAGTACATAGTGCTGGCTGGGTGATTGGAGGAGTGCATGGGTAGTGACAGAGGGATTTCTAGAGTGCATGGGTACTACCTGGGTAATTGGAGGAGTGAATCAGTAGTGTGTAGGTGGTTAGAGGTCTGCATGGGAAGTACTCAGGGGATTGTAGCAGTGCATGTGTTAGTGCCTGGGCCATTGCATGAGTACATGGGTACTGACTGGATGATTGGAGTACTGCAAGGAGAGTGCATGATGAATTTATAAGTGCTTGGGTTTTGGCAGAGTGATTGGATAAGTACATGGTGCTGACTGGTTGATTGGAGGAGTGCATGGGTAGTGACAGGGCGATGGCTGGACTGCATGGGTAGTGCTCAGGGGATTGTAGCAGTGCATGTGTAAGTGCCTGGGTCATTGCATGAGTACATGGGTACTGACTGGATGATTAAAGTACTGCAAGGAGAGTGCATGGTGAATTTATAAGTGCTTGGATTTTGGCAGAGTTATTGGATAAGTACATGGTGCTGGATGGGTGATTGGAGGAGTGCAAGGGTAGTGACAGGGCTATGGCTGGACTGCATGGGTAGTGCTCAGGGAATTGTAGCAGTGCATGAGTTAGTGCCTGGGTCATTGCATGAGTGCATGGGTAGTGACAGGATGATTAGAGTCCTGCAAGGAGAGTGTATGGTGAATTTATAAGTGCTTGGAGTTTGGCAGAGTGATTGGACAAGTACATGGTGCTGACTGGGTGATTGGAGGAGTGCATAGGCAGTGACAGGGAGATGGATGGACTGCATGGGTAGTACTCAGGGGATTGTAGCAGTGCATGTGTTAGTGCCTGGGTCATTGCATGAGTACATGGGTACTGACTGGATGATTAGAGTACTGCAAGGAGAGTGCATGGTGAATTTATAAGTGCTTGGATTTTGGCAGAGTGATTGGATAAGTACATGGTGCTGGCTGGGTGATTGGAGGAGTGCATGGGTAGTGACAGGGCTATGGCTGGACTGCATGGGTAGTGCTCAGGGGATTGTAGCAGTGCATGAGTTAGTGCCCTGGTCATTGCATGAGTGCATGGGTAGTGACAGGATGATTAGGGACCTGCAAGGAGAGTGTATGGTGAATTTATAAGTGCTTGGGTTTTGGCGGAGTGATTGGATAAGTACATGGTGCTGGCTGGGTGATTGGAGGACTGCATGAGTAGTGACAGGGGGATTGATGGAGTGCATGGGTACTACCTGGGTAATTGGAGGAGTGAATCAGTAGTGTGTAGGTGGTTAGAGGTCTGCATGGGTAGTGCACAGGGGATTGTAGCAGTGCATGTGTTAGTGCCTGGGTCATTGCATGAGTACATGGGTACTGGCTGGATGATTAGAGTACTGCAAGGAGAGAGCATGGTGAATTTATAAGTGCTTCGATTTTGGCAGAGTGATTGGATAAGTACATGGTGGTGAATGGGTGATTGGAGGAGTGCATAGGCAGTGACAGGGAAATGGCTGGACTGCATGGGTTGTGCTCAGGGGATTGTAGCAGTGCATGTGTTAGTGCCTGGGTCATTCCATGAGTACATGGGTACTGACTGGAAGATTAGAGTACTGCAAGGAGAGTGCATGGTGAATTTATAAGTGCTTGGGTTTTGGTGGAGTGATTGGATAAGTACATGGTGCTGGCTGGGTGATTGAAGGAGTGCATGGGTACTGACAGGGTGATGGCTGGACTGCATGGGTAGGTCACAGGGGATTGTAGCAGTGCATGAGTTAGTGCCTGGGTCATTGCATGAGTACATGAGTAGTGACTGGATAATTAGAGTGCTACAAGGAGAGTGCATGGTGATTTTATAAGTGCTTGGGTTTTGGCGGAGTGATTGGATAAGTACATGATGCTGGATGGGTGATTGGAGGAGTGCATGGGTAGTGACAGGGGGATTGCTGGAGTGCATGGGTACTACCTGGGTAATTGCAGGAGTGAATCAGTACTGTGTAGGTGGTTAGAGGTCTGCATGGGTAGTGCACAGGGGATTGTAGCAGTGCATGTGTTAGTGCCTGGGTCATTGCATAAGTACATGGATACTGACTGGATGAAGAGAGTACTGCAAGGAGAGGGCATGGTGAATTTATAAGTGCTTGGGTTTTGGCAGAGTGATTGGATAAGTACATGGTGCTGGCTTGGTGATTGGAAGACTGCATGGGCAGTGCACAGGTGATTGTACCACTGCATGTGTTAGTGCCTGGGTCATTGCATGAGTACATGGGTAGTGACTGGATGATTAGAGTACTGCAAGGAGAGTGCATGGTGAATTTATAAGTGCTTGGATTTTGGCAGAGTGATTGGATAAGTACATGGTGCTGTCTGGGTGATTGGAAGAGTGCATGGGTAGTGACAGGGTGATGGCTGGACTGCATGGGTAGTGCTCAGGGTATTGTAGCAGTGCATGTGTTAGTGCCTGGGTCATTGCATGAGTACATGGGTACTGACTGGATGATTAGAGTACTGCAAGGAGAGTGCAAGGTGAATTTATAAGTGCTTGGGTTTTGGTGGAGTGATTGGATAAGTACATGATGCTGGTTGGGTGATTGGAGGAGTGCATGGGTAGTGACAAGGAGATGGCTGGTCTGCATGAGTAGTGCTCAGGTAATTGTAGCAGTGCATGTGTTAGTGCCTGGGTCATTGCATGAGTACATGGGTAGTGACTGGATGATTAGAGTGCTGCAAGGACAGTGCATGGTGATTTTATAACTGCTTGGGTTTTGGCGGAGTGATTGGATAAGTACATGATGCTGGATGGGTGATTGGAGGAGTGCATGGGTAGTGACAGAAGGATTGCTGGAGTGCATGGGTACTACCTGGGTAATTGGAGGAGTGAATCAGTAGTGTGTAGGTGGTTAGAGGTCTGCATGGGTAGTGCTCAGGGGATTGTAGCAGTGCATGTGTTAGTGCCTGGGCCATTGCATAAGTACATGGGTACTGACTGGATGATTAGAGTACTGCAAGGAGAGTGCATGGTGAATCTATAAGTGCTTGGGTTTTGGCGGAGTGATTGGATAAGTACATGGTGCTGACTGGGTGATTGGAGGAGTGCATGGGTAGTGACAAGGAGATGGCTGGACTGCATCAGTAGTACTCAGGGGATTGTAGCAGTGCATGTGTTAGTGCCTGGGTCATTGCATGAGTACATGGGTAGTGAGTGGATATTTAGAGTGCTGCAAGGACAGTGCATGGTGATTTTATAACTGCTTGGGTTTTGGCGGAGTGATTGGATAAGTACATAGTGCTGGCTGGGTGATTGGAGGAGTGCATGGGTAGTGACAGAGGGATTGCTGGAGTGCATGGGTACTACCTGGGTAATTGGAGGAGTGAATCAGTAGTGTGTAGGTGGTTAGAGGTCTGCATGGGTAGTGCACAGGGGATTGTAGCAGTACATGTGTTAGTGCCTGGGTCATTGCATAAGTACATGGTGCTGGCTGGGTGATTGGAGGAGTGCATGGGTAGTGACAGGGGGATTTCTGGAGTGCATGGGTACTACCTGGGTAATTGCAGGAGTGAATCAGTACCATGACACTGGTGTGAGAAGTTGGCCTGGTATATGCTGTCCACTAATTATAGTGGGCACCTTGCACCAGTCCAAACAACCCCTTATTGGAGATAGGTTAAAGACAACCTTTATTGAAAGCTATCCTAGTGGTAGCTATGGAGAGCAGCCTTCAGGCTAAGTCTTGAAGGAATGTAAAGCAGCTTGTTTTACCAGTCTATAATCTCTTGAGTGACCAAATGAAAGAGGACCACACCAGGTATATATATAAAATATATGTATTTAGTCTGAAACACACCCCTCTAGTCTCTTTATGAGGCTAGAGTTTGAAGTACATACTTTACAAGTCAAATATCAACAGTAATAGCACAAATACACGTTTGAGCCCTAGGGGCGTACCAAACCATATACTAAAATAGTGGTATAAGAACCACGGCTGAGCTAGACACAAGGCCTAGAGCCTGTAGAAGTGCTTGGACCACAAGGAACCACCCTAGGTAGTGACACAGGGGACCTACGGGGGACGCGTGCAGTGTGAGAACACAGCCGCGAGTCGCCGTTAACTTCTATGGGGAAAGTCGCGGTTCGAATTTTAAAAGGAAAGGACACTTAGAGGAGGACTTGGAGCAAATCCCTTTTGAACTAGGCAGTTCTAGAGTCAATACCCATGGGAGCACCGGAGTACTCGAGTTACCTCACCCAGGGAAGCCGGGTGCATAGGTGTCTTTTGTCGTCGGGTTTCGTCGTCGTTTTCAATGGCGATCTGCTGCAGCAGGCTGCTGGCGGCCAAGTCGAAAGTGTCCGGGTGGATCCAAGGGTGGATCGAAGATCTGAAGAACCTGAAAGCAGAGGGGACAGAGTCTGTGTCACTAGCCAGTGACCAGGAAGGCGATGAGCCGATGCCCACCGATGTCGGGTGCTTCAGGTAGGTTGACGGTCATCTTGACTCTTCAGCCACGAGGTCCATGAGGTGTCGACAATGACCAGGAGCTGGATTTGAGCTGTCCCACAACGTCTATCGATTGCTGCGGTGTCGGCGACCGGATTGGACCCAACAAGCCTTGGCAACGGCAAGTCATGGGGAAACAGAGAAAGGACGTTGATGCAGACCAGCAAGGTCTGAGGGACTCACCCAGCAAGGGTAAATCAAGGCACGTCTGGGGCAACCAGGAAAGCCCAAGCAGAAGAAGAGGTGCCTTCGGAAGGGCCCACTAGCCAACGGACTAGCGACCGTGAAGGAGCCTCGAGTGGACGCACGTGGAGCAGCCTCACAGGACACTCGTGGAGTGGAGGCCAGTGATCTTCAGTGCAATCGGTGCTGGAGGCGGGAGCTACTCGGACCACAAAGCACAACTTCGTGGGAGACCAGGAAGAGGATGCACTTGCAAAAGTTCTCAGTGTCCAGGGGTCATGGTTCCACATTACCCACAACAGCTACGGGCCTCAGCTTCGCTGGGGACTCAGGGCAGCCTCGGGGAAGTCTGGAAATCCACCTCTGGTGTTGCAAAGACTTCGGCATCTGGCAGGAGCTTCAGCGATGCAGACCGGACAATTGCTTCTTAGGTGCCTGCCAAGCAGGGGAGTCACTCCTTGACCCCAAGGGAGATTCTTCAGTCCTCTAATCTTGAAGTAGAGCATCGAAGGTCCAGGATTCGGCTTGAGAGATTCATCCAGGGTAATCTAAAGTCCTAAGGACTGGGGTCCCATACTTATACTAAGTTAGGGGGTTGGACATACTCTGGGGACCCACCTATGGGAGGGTCAGGGAAGAGGGGTGGTTACACCCATTCCCTTTGTCCAGTTTCGCGCCAGAGCAGGGGCTGGAAGCCCCTGAACCGGTTTGAACTGGGGTATGCACAGGGACACCAAATGTGCCCCCAGTGCAGGACTTCAAAGCACTCTGAGAGTGCACCCACCCAGCCCCAATACACATCAGCCTGTCTGGGAGGTGGTTACACCTCCCTGCAACAGGAAACCTATTGTCCAGGCCTCCCCTGCCGGAGTTTCGGTCAGCAGCAGGAGGCCAGACCCGTGTCTGTGGCTGCAGCATCCATTTTGTGATGCCAGGGCTCTGTAAAGTCAATACCGGGTATGCCGGTGGGTACATGTCTCTCCCTCTAGAAGGGTGGAATGCTACCCCCACCACCAGAACTGGCGGGGGGTAGAATTCCAAGATGTTTGACACCAAACACGACATGTTTCCATGCAGCCATCCCAAAGTTAGCATTTAACGCGAGGTTATAATGCACTTAAGAGTATATGGTCAGGCTGCACTACAAACAGCATCAGAGAAGGGTCTCCGAATGCTGCAGAGGGGCTCTGCTCATGCAGGGGCACCCTCTCACATAAGAACCAAGCACTCTGCCTTCAGGATTGATAAGGCCTGCCATAGGAGTGACTTATAGGTTTATATGTGTGTATATATGTAGTGATATAGGTAACCTATATCACAGTAAGGGGTGCATGCACCACCTTACCCAGGCTGCAGTAGCCGACCTGTGGTGTCATTTTGGCTGGCCTTCCAGGGGTGGCATAATACATGCTTCAGCCCCTGGCAAGCCTCTGGGGTACCTATACCCTGGGTACATAGTATACCATATACTAGGGACTTATAAGGGCACTCCAGATTCCAATCAGAGATGTATAGCTAAGGTACATGGAAACCATTTTAGAGAGGAAGCAGCTAGGCTGGGGTTCTGATTAGCAGGGCCCCAGCCAGACTAAAGTCGAAAAACAGTGAAGCATCAGCAAAAAGTGGGGGTACCCATGTGAAGCAGATCCTACTCTCCTACAACTGGCACACAATGAGGGAAGTGGAACTCCAAGACAGAATACACAGAAAAAAAACACTATAACCCTCCCACGTTTCTCCACACCCACTGCAACACACTTTTCCCACCCCACAACCATTCAAACAACCACTCCCAGTAGCCACGATCTCCAGACTCACCACCCTACCCCTCTATCATCCTCACCCGGCCACCAACCATCACCAATGTCTTGCCACAATCCAGGTCCCAACCCCACATCCCTCCCATCAGCGCCACATTCACCAGCCCAACCACCATCCTGCAAACTCAGTTCTACACCATCCAAGATGCAAATTCCATTCTCCACCAGCTTCATCCGTGTTTCAAACTCAGCTCCCACCCTGAATTATCCATGCTATCATCTCCACCCCAACTCACCAAGCGATCAACTCTCACAAACACTTTGCTACTATCTCAGCCTCAACACTACCTGCAATCATCTAAAAATTCAATACCACCACCATACAAGCCGCCAACTGCACCCACCCTCAATCATCAGTATCACCACAATACCATTCTAGGGCCCAACCCAACCAGTGCCCATGCTCACAATCCCCGTCACTATCCCTTCCATCCCCAACCCGCCACCATCCACTAGCCCCGTGGTACTCATAGTATGGCCCGCGGGCCGCCAGCGGCCCGGCAGGCCTTCCTTGGCAGCCCGCGGACCTTGCAGGTAATGTACCCATGGCCCCCCCAGAGAGAGAGAGAGAGGGAGGGAGAGAGAGGGGGAGGAGGAGGGAGAGAGAGAGAGAGAGAGTGTGTGGGAGAGAGAGTGTAGAGAGAGAGTGTGGAGAGAGAGAGAGAGAGAGAGTGTGTGGAGAGAGAGAGAGTGGAGAGAGAGAGAGAGTGGAGAGAGAGTGAGACAGTGGAGAGAGAGTGAGAGAGTGGAGAGAGATTGGAGAGAGAGAGTGGAGAGAGAGTGCAGAGAGAGACTGACAGAGAGAGACTGACTGACAGAGAGAGACTGACTGACTGAGATATACTGACTGACTGCCTGAGAGAGAGACTGACTGACTGAGAGAGACTGACTGACTGAGAGAGAGACTGACTGACTGAGAGAGAGAGACTGACTGAGAGAGAAAGACTGACTGAGACTGACTGAGACTGACAGAGAGAGACTGACTGACTGAGACTGACTGACAAAGAGGGACTGACTGACTGAGAGACTGACTGACTGAGAGACTGACTGACTGAGAGAGACTGACTGAGAGAGACTGACAGAGAGAGAGAGAGACTGACAGACAGAGACTGACTGAGAGAGAGAGACTGACTGAGAGAGAGACTGACTGACAGAGAGAGACTGACTGAGAGAGAGACTGACTGAGAGAGAGATTGACTGACAGAGAGCCTGACAGAGAGAGACTGAGAGAGAGAGAGACTGAGAGAGAGAGAGACATAGAGAGAGACTGACTGAGAGAGAGAGAGACAGAGAGAGAGAGACTGACTGACAGAGAGAGAGACTGACTGACAGAGAGACTGACTGACAGAGAGAGAGACGGACTGAGAGAGAGAGACTGACAGAGAGAGAGACTGACAGAGAGAGAGACTGACAGACTGACTGAGAGAGAGACTGACTGACTGACTGAGAGAGAGACTGACTGACTGAGAGACTGACTGACAGAGAGAGAGTGACTGAGAGACTGACTGACAGAGAGAGAGACTGACTGACTGACTGACAGAGAGAGAGGATGACTGACTGAGAGAGACTCCCTGAGAGAGAGAGAGACTGACTGACAGAGAGAGACTGACTGACAGAGAGAGAGAGACTGACTGAGAGAGAGAGAGACTGACTGAGAGAGAGAGAGAGAGAGAGAGAGAGAGAGAGACTGACAGAGAGAGAGAGCGAGAGAGACTGACTGACAGAGAGAGAGAGTGACTGACTGAGAGAGAGACTGACTGACAGAGAAAGAGAGTGGCTGACTGAGAGAGAGAGACTGACTGACTGACAGAGAGAGACTGTGATGGAATTGGTGTCAAAGTGTGTATGAAGCTATGCAATGCCTCTTAAGATTGCTATTGTCTGCTAATAAAAATGTATTATCAAAATGTGCTCTTTGTAGTTACATCTGCTTTTGAAATACAGCATTGTCGCATTGCCTAATGTTTTGAAACAGGTTTGATTTTTTTTACTCTAGCCTCCCCCCCCCACTGACCCCACCACCCCACTGACCCCACCCCTACCGGTGCGGCCCTCGGACACAAACCAAACTGTAATTTTGGCCCCAGACAGAAAGTTTGTGAGTACCCATGCACTAGCCCATCCCCATGGCTCCGACCCTCACTACCATCCCCAACTCAATCCCATCATCATCCCATAGCTACCATCAAACAGAAACCATCAAAACGAGGATAAGGCGGGAATAACAAAAGTGATCGCACAATCACAGCAGCAGTGGAGTTTCCTCTTAAATTAATTAATAAGGTTCATCTTTGCCCACAGAATTAAAGATTTGCAATCTTGGAATACCCGAGCTGAAGCTCGACACTGCAGAGGATCACCACAGCTGCCGGCAAGTGCAAATTTACTAGGTGCAGACTGCACCCACTTCTGTCATCCACGGAACTAGAACATGGAGTTTGTTCACCAGCAGAGATGTATACATTTTATTCAAGGAATGTTTCTTCTCCTTCTGAGCGTATGTGAGAATTGTATGACGTTTGCTACATACAATAAAAATAACTGACACAAAAGCCTTGAACACATACTCCACATTGGTGTAGTAGCTGGTCTTTAATGTCCTCATCTCTCTCCATATTTATCATCCACTGTTTCTCCTTATGCATCATCACATGAGTGCTCCCTATGTCTCCCTCTCTCCGTTTCGTTTCAGGCGTTACTCTTCCCCTGGATCTGGCTCTCCCTCCTGGTGACCCTGGGAGTCAGTCTTTCTTCTATCTCCCTGTCCATGCTTTTTCTCCCTTACCTCACAACACTCCTGCCCCTCCCGCTCCACACCACACCTTCCTAGCCTGGGTCCCCACTTTTAACTGCATAATTCTGTGCCAAACTATTTCCATCTGAACATCCCTCACCATATGTCCTTCACGGACGGTACCCATCTCAAAGTACCCTGTGCCATCTATGTTGCCCTTCACTTCTCTTGGTCTAAATCTGTCTGCAAGTTCTTTCATCCCCCTCAGCATTTCTCTCTTTCTCATGTTCAATTCTGAGATCCTCCAGTTCTTCCACCTCTGCCTCTCTTGCTCCAGCCGCTCTCTGACCTCAGGCACCTTCTGTCAGGCTGACTCTAGTGTCACAGACCCTGTGCTTCAGTCTCCTTTATTATGTGTCTCGCTGTGTTGTTCCCTCACCCACAAGTCTGTCCAGCCCTCCTCCTCATGGCTTCACCGTGGGCATCTCACGCAAGCAACTTTCTCTCCCCCTACCATGATGCTGCCTCTAACCTCATTTAGTCTCCTACAAATCCCAGTGTGTCTCTTGCCTGACAATCTCCCGCTATGTGTCTCGCTCTCACCAGCCAGTTGCTTCTCCGTCATCACATTTGCACATCCCAACCATCGCACTGCTATCTCACATTGTCACTTCCGGCAGGCCTTGGCCCCTCCCACCCCGGAGTCCACCTGCTCCTAGAACCAGTTGGAGGGCCTCTGGCAGATGGCTGAAGGCCTGCAAACAGGGAGTAGATGAGATTAGATGTAGCTGTTTGTTAAGGGAGCTAGAAAGGACAATGGAGGGGGGTGGGTTACACGGGGAAAAGGGCCCCCACACACCTGTTCCAGTGCACGCAGGGGAGGGGGTGCACGTGGAACAGAAATAATGGCATTTCTGCTGGTATTCATTGGCAGTGGACAAGCCCTATAGCAGTTTTGTGAAAAGACATCAACCAGATGACACCAACAACTCTCCTACAGAAACTATTCATTCAACCTTGGCACACCCCGAAAAGCACCAGCACTTGGATCTGACCTGCATTTGAGGTCACGTGAAACTAAGCCACAAACATGAAGCCTTTTTATGTTACAGGCAGGGAGGGCTGCAAGTGTGAAAACACCAGAAGCAAGGTTTATGTTAAAATACACCAGGATTATATCTGTACATGGTCGAACATGAAATAACCGGGTCTCATCCTTTCACTGAGCGGTATGGAGTAGGAAGGAAACATTCGCAGTATTGTATACGTCACATCTACAATAATTTGCGTCACATCAACAATACTTTGTGTGTATGTGTGCGCGTGTACAATGCATCCTAGCTCCATCACATCTATAAAAAATATGCACATCATTTTAATTTTTAAAAAAAGCATACAAAATAGCACTTCATTTACCACTTTCATTTAAACCGCCGATTGCATTAAAGCATACTTTACACTCAGAGTCAAAACAACAGCAGGAGCACACCCTGACACTAAAAACAGGTAAATTAGAAATCATCCTGTAATCTAACTGATAACTGTACTTGTATTTATAGATTATTCAGGTGTCGAAAGCAGACAAAACATCTCAAGGGGAAAGCAGTGTGTTTCGCAACATAAGATGATAGATAACATCAAAGACAAAGCAGGCACTGGTTCAGAATAGCATATTATTAAGAGGCGGTACCTACTGCCAGTGGTTTCAGTCTGTTGGAAATGCATTCATCTTGGTTTCGGGGAGCCAGCCATCAGAGAGGCCCGAGGCCAAGTTGCCTAAAGCCGTGGTTATCACACACCGCCTGCAACAAAAACACAAGATTACAAATGCATTCATGCTTACAAAACAAAACAGGAGTAAACGAACAAGAACAGCAAAGCAAACTGCCTTGCATCCATGTGCAAGTGCTAGAGGGAGCAAAAGAAGAGGGGTGGCTGTGGGAGCGGTGTGTGCGTGTCTACCAAAGTTGAAAAAAAAAGTTAATAGAAATTCAATTGAAAAACTAATAAGGGCTCATTATAAATGTTCTGTCGCATTCCTAGGGAAAATTACCTTAAAAAAGGAGGATTTGCCTATTCGGTAAGCAGTGCTCTGCTGCAGCGCAGAAATGTGGGCTCCTGGATTCGTGTGCAATTTACGGCCTGGAAAGGGCCATAAATTTGACACGGCTGGACTCAGCCTACCCTTGAATTCTGACATTCTTGACCACAGATTACACTCACTCGCGGACACACCCACCAGGGCGGAGGCTCCCCAGCCAGGGAGGGGAACCGGCATCTACACACGCATAGCCATGTTACACCCACCAGGCCCGGTGCCACGCGGCATCACCGGTGACTGGCGGCTGGAAGGCACCTGAGCAAAATTATCTCTCCCTGTCGCCTTCTCCCTCCCCCTCTCCTATTTACAACACCCTATCACCACGCCACCCGTTTTGTATCTCTGTAAATTGTTCGCTCATTCGGTCTGTGGTGTGCTTATTAAAAACACTGTGCCCGCCTGGGCTTGTCCATCTGTCAGCGGGACAATGCCAGGCGGGCTGGCCACGACAGACGAGCGGAGGCGGCTTTTGGAGCCAACGTGTGCTGGCATCTTAATGGTTAACGCATTACTCTCTTCAGAGCTGCAGCGGGTGAGCAGGGCAGTCCTGGGGCGGCAGCAGCATGGAAGATAAGACACAAAGATACAATAATCACCGCGGCCACTCCCCCCCCAAATGCGAATCTGCTGCAGACACACTTAAATATCCCCTGTATAGAAAGCGTAACCTTCTATCCGGGGTTTTAATTATTGCGCAGACACTGTCAGCAGCGCGGCACCGAGGACTTGACTCTGAGATTGAGTTCCCATTATCAAGCCCCGGGGAGGTGGCGGTCCCTGGGGCTGCGGGGGCCCCTGCGGGCCCCCGCTACATAAATAAATTGCCCCCGGGACTTGGCCCACCAGGGGGCTTTGAAAACGAAGCGCGGGAGACCGCGCTTCGTTTTTTTTAATTTTCGGACGGATTCGTGAGCCCGGCGCGACCGCTCCCGAATTTTTTAAAAAAAAGGCTTTTTTTGAGCCTGGGGGTCCCTGTGGGACCCCCTGAGCAGGCCTGAGGGGTCAGGGTGTTTTTACCCTGCCCCCTTTTCTTGTTTTTTTATCTTTGTCTTACCTTTTTATTTCTCTCTCCGTCCGAGGCACAAGATGGCTGCCAACACTTCCTGGTTTGAAGTGTTGGCAGCCAATCAGAGGCAAGCTCGTGCTTGTATGGTTAGGCTCCGCCCAGATATCGAAACTTTTTCTTTTTTTAATTTCTCAGGAACTACTGAACGGATTTACACCATTTAACAAAAAGGACTCTTTCTGAGCCAAGGGCTACCTTTTTGTCAAATTTGGTGTAATTCCGTTCAGCAGTTCGGGCTGTAGCTTTGTCTAAAGTTTACCATGGAAATTAACATGGGAAAACGCGTTTTGGCACCCCCTTTTTCTCGGCCCCGCTTGTTGAATCACCTCGAAACTTTCAAGACAGGAGCTGACCGGAGCGGGCCACTAGTTTTGAAAATTTCGCGAAGATTTGTCAACCGGCGGTAAAGTTATTGGGAAAAGAAAAACGCTTTTCCTATGGAAACTAGGTCGTAACTATAACTACCTACTGGCGACCGCCAGTAGATAATATATATATATATATATATATATATATATATCTACTGGCGGTCGCCAGTAGATAGTTATAGTTACAACCTATTATCCATAGGAAATCCGCGACATTCTATTTGCAATAACGTTGGCGTCGGTTGACGAATCTTCGCGAAAGCTTCCAACTTGTTGGGCGCTCCGGTCCGCTCCTACCCTGAAAGTCTCGGGGTGATACGTCAAGCGGGGGCCGAGAAAAGGGGGTCCCAAAACGCGTTTTCCCCATTCATTTTTCCATAGGAACCTTTAATCGCAGCTACAGCCGAACTGCTGAACGGAATTACCCCAAATTTGGCAAAGAGGTAGTCCTTGGTTCAGACTGGTGCCTTTGCTTAAATGGTGTAAATCCGTTCAGTAGTTCCTGAGAAAATCAAAAGTAAAAGTACATATATATCTATGGGCGCGTCGGATACGCGTACCCTCAGCGCACCCTGCGCGCACCCTCCCGATCACGAGCTGCATGCTAATTGGCTGTCAACACTCCAAATCAAGAAGTGTTGGCAGCCATTTTATCCCCTCGGTAGAACCGAGGACAGAAACAAGTGCGCAAAGCGCAAAGGGGCAGGGTAGAAACACCTGACTCCCTAGGTCTGCTCAGGGGTCCCACAAGGACCCCTGGGCAGAAAAGATTTATTTTTTTTAAAAATCGGCGGGATGCGCTTAGGGTGCGCGTATCCCGCCGAGAAAAAAAAGAAACAAGTGCGCAAAACGCACAAAGGGGGCAGGGTAGAAACACCCTAACCCCTAGGCCTGCTCAGGGGTCCACAAGGACCCCTGAGCAAAAAAGCATTTAAAAAAAAAAAAAAAAATTTTAAGAACGATCGGGCCCGCAGGCCCCGCCCCTTCCTTCACCACTCTGCAAACGCGCCCCCTGGCGCGTTTGCAGAGAGGCGAATTCCCCTTGAATACTGGGGGTCCCTGGGGGCCAACTAGCCCACCAGGAACCTCCAATATGCGCCAGGGGGCTGCGTTGCAGAGACGTGTAGAGAGGCCACACCCCTTTTACACCTCTCTGCAACGCAGCTCTGTGGCGCTTTGGAGGTATATGGTGGGCTAGTTGGACTCCGGGGACCCTCAGGATTCAAGGGGACTTAATCCCCCAACCTAAAACGCGCCACGGGCGCGTTTGCACAGTGGTGAAGGGAGGGCGGGGCTTCAGGTGACATGTGTGCAAACAGGCCCCGTGGCGCGTTTTAAGATGGGAATTAAATCCCTTCAATCCTGAGGGTCCCTGGGGCCAACTAGCCCAACAGGTACATCCAGAAAGCGCCACAGAGCTGCGTTGCAGAGAGGTGTAAAGGGTGTGGCCTCTCTACACGTCTCTGCAACGCAGCCCTAGCGCATATTGGAGGTTCCTGGTGGGCTAGTTGGCCCTAGGGACCCTCAGGATTCAAGGGGACTTAATCCCCCAACTTAAAACGCGCAACGGGGCGCGTTTGCACAGATGTCACCTCAGGCCCCGCCCCTCCCTTCACCATTGTGCAAATATTCCTCTAAAATCAGCCGGAAATACGAATTCCGATTTACTCACCTGTTATCAGGAGAGACCTCAGTGCTGTATCTTTCAGCCCAGTACTGGTCCTGAAAAGTAATTCTAACCATACTTACCAGTAACTTGAATTTCCTTCCATAGGCTAACATTGACTGGTTTCACTTGGAAATTCTTCTAAGTGTGGAGTTTTGGAACTTTAAAATATTCCTCTAAAATCAGCCGAAATACGAATTCCGATTTACTCACCTGTTATCAGGAGAGACCTCAGTGCTGCATCTTTCAGCCCAGTACTGGTCCTGAAAAGTAATTTTAGCCGTACTTACCGGTAACTTGAATTTCCTTCATAGGCTAACATTGACTGGTTTCACTTGGAAATTCTTCTAAGTGTGGAGTTTTGGAACTTTAAAATGTTCCTCTAAAATCAGCCGAAATACGAATTCCGATTTACTCACCTGTTATCAGGAGAGACCTCAGTGCTGCATCTTTCAGCCCAGTACTGATCCTCAAAAGTAATTTTAACCGTACTTACCAGTAACTTGAATTTCCTTCCATAGGATATCATTGCCTGCTTTTTGCTGAAAAAGTTTCTAAGTGTTGATTTTTGAAACATACAAATATTCCTCTAAAATCAGCCGAAATCCGAATTCTGATTTACTCACCTGTTATCAGGAGAGACCTCAGTGCTGCATCTTTCAGCCCAGTACTGGTCCTGAAAAGTAATTTTAACCGTACTTACCAGTAACTTGAATTTCCTTTCATAGGCTAACATTGACTGGTTTCACTTGGAAATTCTTCTAAGTGTGGAGTTTTGGAACTTTAAAATATTCCTCTAAAATCAGCCGAAATACGAATTCCGATTTACTCACCTGTTATCAGGAGAGACCTCAGTGCTGCATCTTTCAGCCCAGTACTGATCCTCAAAAGTAATTTTAACCGTACTTACCGGTAACTTGAATTTCCTTCATAGGCTAAGATTGACTGGTTTTCAGCAAAAAAGTTTCAAAGTGTTGATTTTCACAAACTACAAATATTCCTTAAAAATCGCCTGTATGACTTAAACGCATTTTTCAACTGTTTACAGGAGATGCACCAGTGCTGGATCCAGGATCCAACACTGAGTAAGAAAAAGTAACAATAACAGTTTTTACCTGCTAAGTGAATTTCCTTCCATAGGATAACATTGGTGATTCTATGAGAAAAAGTTTCTAAGTGTCAACTTTTAAAATACAATAATATTCCTTAAAAATCACGACTGTAACCAAAGCGCTTTTACTCAACTGTTTACAGGAGATGTAGCAGGACTGAATCTAGGATCCAGTCCTGTGGTTACAAAAGTAATCCATAAAGTAACTAATTGCATTTAACTAGAAATTCACATTGAGCTGAATGTTGCATTGTGTTTGAAAATGTGTTGCCCATTGCAACAACTGTAACTACTGTACTTAAAAGTCTATTGCCTATCTGCAAAGTATTTAAACTAAAGTAATTCATTCTGAGAAAGTATTTTTTGTAATGTAATGTATAATGTAATTACAATGTAATTTAAAAAATAAAATATGTAAAAAAAAATTGTTTCTAAAAATGTAGTAAATCAGTATGAAAAAAATTAATATAACAATTAATACATTTAAAAATTGTCATTTACAAAACCTTTGAAATTCACTGAAAAAACCGTAGGTTTCAGGCACGTTATAGTTAGAAATTAGCATTTAAAAAACCTTTGAAATTCACTGAAAAAACCATAGGTTTCAGACACGTTATAGTTACAAATTAGCATTTAAAAAACCTTTGAAATTCACTGAAAAAACCATAGGTTTCAGACACGTTATAGTTACAAATTAGCATTTAAAAAACCTTTGAAATTCACTGAAAAAACCATAGGTTTTAGGGACAGTTTTAGTTACTTGGACATTGCACTCGTACAAAACCCGTGAAATTCCCCCGTTATAGTTAGTTCAGCTAACTATAACTCGCGCCCCGCAATGCACTGCTGATGATGTCACATATTACATCACTCATGACATGGTCAGTGACATCACTGATGACATCACTGATGACATCTCAAATGACATCACTGATGACATCATCCACGTGATAATCTGATGCACCTCCTCACACCCTAATATAACCTTTGATACACCCACTCTAAATTACAGACTGCCATTCGCAAAACCATAGACACTCCAACACCAATAACTACATACCCAGTCACTGATTCTTAGGTCTACACACACACATCCACTCACTCACCCGTACAGTCACTCATACTTACGGTCACTCAGTACAGGACTATCATATGCACTCTTACTCCTATATAGACACTCAAACAACGCCACTCATCCATAGAGATACTCACACACCTAGTCAGTCATGCAAATAATTAAACACACTGCCATTTACTCACCTATACAGTTATACACACACCAGCTCACTTACTCATACAAATAGTAGCACATTGTTACGCTCTTATACAATCACTGATACAAGCACACACTCATCCATACAGCCACTATCACAATCACTCACTCTTGCTTATAGCTATTTATATACTCCAACACACATATATACTGCCTTTCACATATGTACTTACTCACACATGCACCACTGGGACATATATTCACTCACTAACACACTCTTACACACACTTACCCACCCATACAGTCTATCACAGATGCACTCTTGAAACCATCCACCCAGTGAATCACCCACTCACACATCTATGCACAGAGTTGCACACACCCCTCCCACACAAACACTCAGGCACCCATACAGATACTCAGACAAGCATTCAATAACTCATATAGACACTCATTTAGCTATTCACAAACACATGCAGCCACTTACACAGCAACAGACAGACGGATACAGACATTCACCCAGTTTAGTCACTAACCCATGCATTCAGTAAGATACGTTAAATCACTCACTTATAGAGTCAGTCACGCACCTACTAAATCATCCATACAGACACTTACACACCCACTCATTCTTCAATACGTCTTTTCCTATATATATTAAAAATATTTAAACTTTACAGAAACACACAGTCACTGGATGATGTCATCAGTGATGTCATTTGAGATGTCATCAGTGATGTCATCAGTGATGTCACTGACCATGTCATGAGTGATGTAATATGTGACATCATCAGCAGTGCATTGCGGGGCGCGAGTTATAGTTAGCTGAACTAACTATAACGGGGAATTTCACGGGTTTTGTACGAGTGCAATGTCCAAGTAACTAAAACTGTCCCTAAAACCTATGGTTTTTTCAGTGAATATATATATATATATATATATATATATATATATATATATATATATATATATATTACCTACTGGCGGTCGCCAGTAGATAGTTATAGTTAGGACCTATTTTCCATAGGAAATTCACAACATTCTATTTCCAATAACTTTGGCGCCGGTCGACGAATCTTCGTGAAATTTTCAAAACTTATGGCTTGCTCCGGTCCGCTCCTATCCTGAAAGTCTCGGGGTGATTCGTCAAGTGGGGCCGAGAAAAAGGGGGTCCCAAAACGTGTTTTCCCCATGCAATTTTCCATAGGAACCTTTAGTCGCAGCTACAGCCCGAACTGCTGAACAGAATTACACCAAATTTAGCAAAAGGTAGCCCTTGGTTCAGAGTTGTGCCTTTTGGTTAAATGGTGTATATCCGTTCAGTAGTTCCTGAGAAAATCAAAAGTAAAATCACATATATATCTGGGCGGAGCCTAACCACACATGTCATTGTGAGATCTGATTGGCTGTCAGCACTTCATCCTGGAATTGCTGGCAGCCATCTTGGGACCAATATACATGATAGTACCCCATTGAAATGCATTGTAGTGAATCAAAGATTTTGAGGGTTACCAAAAGGAGAACTATAAAGGGTGATAACAGACTTTAGTTACATTAGAATTCATTTGTTGATGGTACCATAATAATTTCAGGAATTGTGGTGTGTTCTAAGGTGATTTTACCCTGTGAAAAACCTTCTGCTGGGATATCATGAATCATGTTTGAGAGAAAACTATTTTCACATGCTTGTCCCATAGAGTTTTGGAAGGTGCTCCAGAAGCTAAAATGAGAGCATATTTTCTGAAAATTCACATTATCTTTCTCAGTCATGTGAGAATGAAGTCTGACATTCTCAGTAAAACATGTACATCCAACAAGGGCAGAGACGGTCAGTTGATTCCTTTGTGTTCTACTGCAGCTTCCCAGAGTGTTCTAAAGAACAACTAGAGTGCTAACAGCCTTACTTATGACAAAATTATGGCACACCTGAAGCCATCTTGATTGGAATAAGCTGGTAACTCTTAAAACATTTAATTTAAAAAGGAAGAAAATGAGGGGGTTCATTTTGTCATAGAAATTATGGTTAGTGCTGTAGAAAGAAAAATTAGGACATGTTTTAAGTGGGATCTCAACTATCTTCCTGTTATATTTCAACAGGAGCAGCCTGCCAGTTGATTCCTTTGTGTTCTACTGCAGCTTCCCAGAGTGTTCCAAAGAACAACTAGAGCGCTAACAGCCTTACTTATGACAAAAGTATGGCACACCTGAAGCCATCTTGATTGGAATAAACTGGTAACACTTAAAACATTTAATTTAAAAAGGAACAACATGATGGGGTTCATTTTGTCATAGAAATTATGGTTAGTGCTGTAGAAAGAAAAATTAGGACATGTTTCAAGAGTGATCTCAAATATCTTCCTGTTATATTTCAACAGGAGCAGCCTGTCAGTTGATGCCTTTGTGTTCTACTGCAGCTTCCCAGAGTGTTCTAAAGAACAACTAGAGAGCTAACAGTCTTACTTATGACAAAATTATGGCACACCTGAAGCCATCTTGATTGGAATAAACTGGTAACACTTAAAACATTTAATTTAAAAAGGAACAAAATGAGGGGGTTCATTTTGCCATAGAAATGAACAACATTCCAAGCACGACCCCCTACACTACACAAGCACCACTGCACTACCCTAAACCCTTAAACACTACCCCCAGCACGACCCCCTTCACTACCTAAACACAACTGCACTACCCTAAACCCTAAAACACTACCTCCAGCACGACCCCCTACACTACACAAACACCACTGCACTAACATAAACCCTAAAACACTACCCCCAGCATTACCCCCTACACTACCCAAACACCACTGCACTACCCTAAACCATAAAACACTACCCCCAGCATGACCCCCTACACTACCCAAACACCACTGCCATACCCTAAACCCTAAAACACTACCCCCAGCATGAACCCCTACACTACCCAAAAACCACTGCACTACCCTAAACCCTAAAACACTACCCCCAGCACTACACCCTACACTACACAAACACCACTGCACTACCCTAAACCCTAAAACACTACCCCAGCACTACCCCCTACACTACCCAAACACCACTGCACTAACATAAACCCTAAAACACTACCCCCAGCACAACCCCCTACACTACACAAACACCACTGCACTACCCTAAACCCTAAAACACTACCCCCATCACGACTCCCTACACTACCCAAACACCACTGAACTACCCTAAACCATAAAACACTACCCCCAGCACGACCCCCTACACTACCCAAACACCACTGCACTACCCTAAACCATAAAACACTACCCCAGCATAACCCCTACACTACACAAACACCACTGCACTACCCTAAACCCTAAAACACTACCACCAGCATGACCCCCTACACTACTCAAACACCACTGCACTACCCTAAACCCTAAAACACTACCCCAGAACGACCCCCTACACCACCCAAACACCACTGCACTACCCTAAACCCAAAAACACTACCCCCAGCATGACCCCCTACACTACCCAAACACCACTGCATGACCCTAAACCCTAAAACACGACCCCCTACACTACACAAACACCACTGCACTACCCTAAACCCTAAAACACTAGAACCCAGCACGACCCCCTACAGTACACCAACACCACTGCACTACCCTAAACCCTAAAACACTACCCCCTATACTACACAAACACCACTGCACTACCCTAAACCCTAAAACACTACCCCCAGCACGACTCCCTACACTACACAAACACCACTGCACTACCGTAAACCCAAAACACTACCCCAGCACTACCCCCTATACTACCCAAACACCACTGCACTACCCTAAACCCTAAAACACTACCCCCAGCATGACCCCCGTCACTACACAAACACCACTGCACTACCCTAAACCCTAAAACACTACCCCCAGCACGACCCCGTACACTACCCAAACAGCACTGCACTACCCTAAACCCTAAAACACTACCCCCAGCACGACTCCCTACACTACACAAACACCACTGGACTGCCCTAAACCCTAAAACTCTACCCCCAGCACGACTCCCTACACTACCCAAACACCACTGCACTACACTAAACCCTAAATTACCCCCAGCATGACCTCCCACACTACACAAACACCACTGCACTACCCTAACCCCAAAAACACTACCCCCAGCACGACCCCCTACACTACCCAAACACCACTGCACTACCCTAAACCCTAAAACACTAACCCCAGCATGACCCCCTACACTACCCAAACACCACTGCACTACCCTATACCCTAAAACACGACCCCCTACACTACACAAACACGACTGCACTACCCTAAACCCTAAAACACTACCCACAGCATGACCCCCTACACTACACAAACACCACTGCACTACCCTAAACCCTAAAACACTACCCCCTACAGTACACAAACACCACTGCACTACCCTAAACCCTAAAACACTACCCCCAGCATGACCCCCTACACTACACAAACACCACTGCACTACCCTAAACCCCCTACACTATACAAACACCACTGCACTACTCTAAACCCTAAAACACTACCCCCAGCACGACCCCCTCACAACACAAACACCACTGCACTACCCTAAACCCTAAATCTACCCCCAGCATGACCCCCTACACTACCCAAACACCACTGCCATACCCTAAACCCTAAAACACTACCGCCAGCAAGAACCCCTACACTACCCAAACACCACTGCACTAACATAAACCCTAAAACACTACCCCAGCACAACCCCCTACACTACACAAACACCACTGCACTACCCTAAACCCTAAAACACTACCCCCAGCACGACTCCCTACAATACCCAAATACCACTGCACTACCCTAAACCCTAAATCTACCCCCAGCACGACCCCCTACACTACCCAAACACCACTGCACTACCCTAAACCATAAAACACTACCCCCAGCATGACCCCCTACACTACACAAACACCACTGCACTACCCTAAACCCTAAAACACTACCACCAGCATGACCCCCTACACTACTCAAACACCACTGCACTACCCTAAACCCTAAAACACTACCCCCAGCACGACCCCTACTCTACCCAAACACCACTGCACTACCCTAAACCCTAAAACACTACCCCCAGCACGACCCCTACACCACCCAAACACCACTGCACTACCCTAAACCCTAGAAAAGAAACCCCCACCCCATGCCCAATTCCCCTTACCTCTCACTCCTCCCCGTGGTTCCTGCTTCACGTCGTCTCTGAGGGGTGGTGCACGTCGTTGTGAGGAAACGGAACAGCCTCTGTTTCCTTACAACGACGTGGATCATCTACATGTTTTTAGAATGCATGGTCATTTACCATACATACCTTTACAACAAAATTCGTTGTAAAGGCATGCGTGGTAAATGACCATGCGTTCTAAAAAATGCGTAGTAATGACTTCGCGATGTACAACGCATGCGTGGTAATGCATGCGTTGTAATGGTATCGCAAAGTAAAAAAGTTGTTGTAACGACTGCTTACCGATCGAAGCTGGCCTCTGTTCTTCAGTGAGACGTTTATTTGATTAATTAGGAGGAAGGAATGTGTTTTTTTTACCGAAAAGTGCATTCTTGGCTGTTGTATTGTGAAAGTGTCCGCGTGGCCTGGTTTCACTTCTGGTGAGAGAGTGAAAGAGTCTGTTTGGATCTAAAGGAGTTCTGTTGTTGGACGGGGCCGGCGCGAAACGTCATCAGAAAACATAGCTAATGGAAAGCGTCCTCCCTGAAGTGTGGAGCAGTGCCTTGAGAGGTCAACGAGTGTGCGTCCCACCGCAGTATGACCGTACTGCATGACCCATGTGCTGCCTCCATGGTACGGGAGGCAGAAGCGGCATCGCAGGTCCTCTTGAAGACCGTTGTAGCACTAATTCTACATTTTGGTACTAGGGCATTTTAACCTCGTTGTTCCTGCCAGATACAAAGAGAAGATCCTGTGTTATTCAGTGCCCTCGTTACCTTTTTTGTGGGTTGTGGTGCTTGTCACTTCGCTGCCCCGCCGGTGCACACGACTGGGCACCCCACCTCGTGTGCCATCTGCAGGGCCTCTGCCCTCTGATCACTGGTTTTGGTTTCTGCAGTGGCAACATAAACAGTTGCTCCCAAAGGACTAGCCTGAACACTTAGGTGAATATCCCCTGCACCAGCATTCCATGGAAATTCTTTCCTAGCTCTCCCACGTCAACGAGGACGTCATAATAGCACGGCTCTGCTCGCGACACCGTATGACGTCATCGGAGCCATAAGAGGACCTCGTCGGCGTGCTGACGTCAGTTCCACCCATTTTTTTCGTGCCACCGAGGCAAACAGGCGGACCGAGACATTTTCACATGTATACATAGTATAATAAATATATATATATTCACTGAAAAAACCATAGGTTTCAGGCAAGTTATAGTTAGAAATTAGCATTTAAAAAACCTTAGAAATTCACTGAAAAAACCATAGGTTTCAGGCACGTTATAGTTAGTTGGACATTTCACTCGTACAAAACCATAGAAATTCCCCCGTTATAGTTAGTTCAGCTAACTATAACTTGCGCGCCCGCAATGCACTGCTGATGACGTCACATATTACATCACTCATGACATGGTCAGTGACATCACTCATGACATCACTGATGACATCATAAATGACATCACTGATGACATCACTGATGACATCATCTGTGTGATAGAGTGGCAGACCTCCTCTCACCCTAATATAACCTTTGATACACACACTCAAAAATACAAACTGACATTTTCAAAATAATGGACATACCAATACCAGTTACAAGACACCTATTCAGTAATTCCAAGATCTACACACACATCCACTCATTCACCAACAGTCCCTATACAGTCACTCATACATGTACTCACTCATCATATGTACTCATACACCTATACATCCTGTTACACACCGCCACTCATCCTTAGAGTTACTCACACACATAGTCACACATGCAAACAAAGTATCAAACATCCATTTACTTGCATATACAGTTATACACACACTACCACACTTACTTCTACAGAAACTTACACATGCTTACTCTCTTAAACAATCACTTATAGAAACACCTACTTATTTGTACAGGAACTCTTCCAATCTCTCACTCTCACATATACTCACTTATATACACCAATACTCACATATACTAGTTTAAAACATATGTAGTTACTCATAAAGACACTATTGAGACAGTCATTCACTCACTAACACACCCATACACACACTCATCCACCTATACAGACCTGCACACATGCTGTCTTCAACACATACAAACAGTGAGTCACTCATTCATGCATCTATGCACTAAGTAATACCCCCACCGAACCATACAGACACTCAGACACTCATACTGATACTCAAAAACCAACTAATAACCCATATAGACACTCATGTAGCTACTCACCAACCCATGCAACCACTTATACACAAAGTGAGAGACTGATACAGATATTTTCATATTTAAACATTACTCACTAACCCATGTATTCACTAAGATACACTTAATCAGTCAGTTATACAATAAATTTTACAAAAAAAAATCATCCATTTAGACACTTATATACCCATTTATTCTTCCATCGACCTTGAGATATACATATATAAAACATATTTAATTTTCAGAAAAACACACATTCACTGGATGATGTCATCAGTGATGTCATCAGTGATGTCATCAGTGATGTCATCAGTGATGTCATTTGAGATGTCATCAGTGATGTCATGAGTGATGTCACTGACCATGTCATGAGTGATGTAATATGTGACGTCATCAGCAGTGCATTGCGTGCATGCGAAGTTATAGTTAGCTGAACTAACTATAACGGGGGAATTTCTATGGTTTTGTACGAGTGAAATGTCCAACTAACTAAAACGCCCTGAAACCTATGGTTTTTTCAGTGAATATATATATATATATATATATATATATATATATATATACACAGAACCCCTCCACTGCTGAAAGGAAGAGGCCACACGGGGAAATTTCTTCGGAAGTCCTTTTATTCAACAGCATAAGGCATGATGCATTTCGGTTCTCTTCGCCTTCCTCAGATGCCACTGTTTACCAGGATGCTGCCACACCCATGTTTTAAATAGTCCTGCAGCCCTCCCATTGGTGGGTGCACTCACAATCCCTGATCATGTGATCGCCCATCAGTTGCAGTGTTGTAAACACTACATCTCCCAGAGTTCACCATACCTGGGTTGATGTTGCGGGGGAATGAAAATAAAATCCAAATGGACTGGTGCTGTGCAGGACCAAACACAGGTGTCTGATTGGATAATGTCCTGGTTGGTTGATATCCAAAGGGCTTCCTCCGGTCCCCTTGACGTCCCAGCCTCGAAAAATAAGTGTCCACCGGGCCGCAGGCTGTGATTGCAGTGAATCCAGCCACTCGTGAAGTCACAAGCTGCACCTGGCAGCAGCCCTTGCTTTGCTTACTCGTTGAGGCGGGCTGGAACAGTTCCGATACCTCGGAATACGAAAAGAAACTGCAGATGCAGGAACCAGTAACATTCCAGCCACTTGTAGAATGGGGCCTCTTATCACGCCTCTGGCTGGCGTGCAAACATACACAGAACCCCTCCACTTGCTGAAAGTAAGAGGCCACACGGGGAAATTTCTTCGGAAGTCCTTTTATTCAACAGCATAAGGCATGATGCATTTCGGCTCTCTTCACCTTCCTCAGATGCCACTGTTTACCAGGATGATGCCCCACCCATGTTTTAAATAGGCTACCTTTTTGCCAAATTTGGTGTAATTCCGTTCAGCAGTTCGGGCTGTAGCTTTGTCTAAAGTTTCCCATGGAAATTAACATGGGGAAAACGTGTTTTGGCACCCCCCTTTTTTCTCGGCCCCCGCTTGTCGAATCACCCCGAAACTTTCAAGACAGGAGCTGACCGGAGCGGGCCACTAGTTACTATTATATCTCTTTTACACACACACATTTTTACATGGTTTTATTAAGGGGTTTTTATCGGTTATTTATTAATTAGATGTTTTTTGCACAAAACTGAGGTCCGAGCAAGAACATAATTGAAAAGTATGAGTAATCGCATTGGACGAACGAAGAACTAGGCATTTGCACTTTATCTAGCGAGCCAAAATAGCACTTTGTAGTATATGTCAACCTATTTTTGACAAACTATTTTTAGTACTGTATTATGCATTAGCATTTTAAATACAATGGATTGTTTTAAGTATATATTTATATACAGCAACAGTACTTTTTATGTGCATTGCCACTTTTTGAAAAGCATATTATAATGGAACTATTAATAGTCTTTTAATAATGCTTTTAGTAATGTTATATTTATATCTATTTATTTATATGTATTTATATGTTTATATATATCAAATGTAACATTGTGGCAAACAATGGCTTAGATTTATCTAGTATCATTTATTTCAGTAGTCCAAGGAATGGGTATTGATACCTGAACAGTATACAATTCATCTATGCCACAGGTCAAAATTACTTTTAGCATTTAACTAAATAACAAATCAATTCTGTGTATATATATCTTTTGCGACATTTTGCACAAATGTATTGCTCGGGCACTTGTCACTTTAAATTATATAAAAAAATAAAATGAGAAAAATATAAAAAAACAGAAAAAATAACAGGAAATGATGCACTAGGGTATTTAAACCAATCATGTACTGTGTTTCGTGTCATGTGATCAAGGCCCTCCGGGGTCGAAACGCGTCATGCTGATGGTGCAATTGGGTGATGAAATAAACTAAAAGAATCTGCACCTACTTTGTGGTCCGTGCTCCTGTTCCTGGTCCTGTTCCTGTGTGGTCGGGGGAAGGTTGGAGTTTCAAGGATATATATATATCTATATATATCTATATCTATATATATATATATATATATATATATATATATACACATATATATACACTTGTCTGTTTCACTTTGTGGTGCTTAAGGAAAATAAAAAAACTGCGAAAGACTTTGGATGTCGTGGAGGCATTTTGTGAGGTCCGTACCTGCTCCGAATCCCCCCTCAGTGCAGAAGGAGGGATAGGACTGTTGTGTTTTCATATATACATATATATACATTACCTACTTGCGGTCGCCAGTAGGTAGTTATAGTTAGGACCTAGTTTCCATAGGAAAAGCGTTTTTTGATTTGCCAATATCTTTGGCACCGTTTGACGAAACTTTGCGAAATTTTCAAAATTAATGGGGCGCTCTGGTCAGCTCCTGTCTTTAAAGTTTTGGGGTGATTTGTCAAGCGGGGGCTGAGAAAAAAGGGAGGTCCCAAAACGTGTTTTCTCCATGTTAATTTCCATAGGAACTTTAGACACGGCTACAGCCCGAACTGCTGAACGGAATTACACCAAATTTGGCAAAAAGGTAGGTCTTGGTCCAAAAAGAGCAACGTTTTTTTATAAATGGTGTAAATCCGTTCAGTAGTTCCTGAGAAATTAAAAAACAGAAAAATATTGATATCTGAGCACCAAGGAGGGTTCGAAACCCTCCCGGGCACGAGCTTCACTCTGATTGGCTGCCAACACTCCAAACCAGTCACAAGAAAAAAGGGAACAAAATGATTTGAAAAAAAGAAAAGGGGGCAGGGTAGAAACACCCTGACCCAGTAGGCCTGGTCAGGGGGTCCCACAGGGATGCCCTGGGCCTCAAAAAGCATTTTTTTTTTTTTTTAAATCGGCGGGAAGCTCACAGACTCAAACCCCTGCACTCAGACCTGAATCTTTCTGTTGTTGTTAAATTAATACCGTCTACACTTCTTCCTGTGTCCCGTGTGAAACTCAGCGTGGGGAGCTCCTAAGAGCTGGCATGGTGAAGAAGAGGGCAGCGGGAGAGATCGGTGAGGCACAGCGCACCAGGAACAAGGCAGAGGAGCGGACCAAAGACAAGCACACAGTCTTTGTGGGCAATCTGCCGGTCTCCTTTACTAAGTAGGCACTGTAGGCTCTCTTTAAAGGTTTCGGGGCCATTGAGTCTGTCCGCTTCCGCTCGGTGGCCCGTGCAGAGCCCACCCTCAACCGCAAAGTGGCTGCCATTCAGCGCCAGGTGCACCCCAAGCGTAAAAGCATCCACGCCTATGCTGTTTTCAAGGAGGAGGCAGCAGCCGGTTTGGCCCTAGCCTGCAATGGGGCCCAGGTGGAGGGTGGCTTCAACATCCAAGCCTCTGGCAGCCACAGTCACGACATCCGACGCTCAGCCTTTGTGGGCAACCTTCCCTATGATTGAGAGGACCAGGTTCTGCGTGACCATTTTGCTGAGTGCGGCTGTGCGGATTGTTTGCGACAGGGAGACTGGAGTGGGCATGGGCAAGGGCTTTGGATATGTCCTTTTCAAGGAGGCAGATGGCGCTCAACTGGCCCTAAAGCTGGACGGTTCAGTGCTGATGGGCAGGAAAGTGCGAGTGAAGCGGTGCGTTCAGAAGGACGGGGCACCTCGTACTGGACCGCAGAATTTCACTGGTGCCAAACACAAGTTCGATTCATCTGCAAAAGACGTAAAAAACGTCCTGCGTTTAAACATGCAAAGAAAGTGGGGAGCAGCAAATCCAAAACTGTCGGGCACAAGCGTGTTTCTAAGACGAAATCATAGCTTTATTCGCCGCGCTGTTTTAGTCCAATAATCTTCTAACTACTATGATTTTTTTTCCACTGAATAAACTGATATGTAAAGTTAAAAAATACCGTGTGCACGTGCTGATGAAAAATATCTTATTTACAGCATTCCAAAGCAAACGCTGATGCATTTTTGGCCTGCTGAATAAAAAAATACGGTGCTTGTGTAGTGCTTACTGTCATCGCGTGTGTTTTGAGGAGCTATAAGTAACAGGTGTTATTGATACCCAACTTAACGGCAATAATTTGAAACAACTTGAAAGGGCCAGCGTTTGATCAACCCCTCCATGAACAAGCCTGAGAACTGCGGAATGTAACACACATCCCAGGAGCAGGCGCTTTATCCAGCGGAGCTATTTTACCAACAGCAGGAAGATCTGGTGGACTCAGTGAGAGTTGGGCTGTGAAGGCCTCAGTGCGTGTGTTTTGAGTCCTTCACACGTGTACCAGAGGGAAGTTCTCAGCACAGTTTGGAGTGCCCGGATGAGCGAAGAGGGGAAGAGAACCAACACTACTTCCACTATTTTCAGCAGGATAAAAGGCCTGCAGGGATTCGAACCCGTGACTCACAAGTCACACACACTCTCCTCAGTAGGCACTCAACACACTTTGCAACCTCACTGTGCTTCAAACACGTGCCCTGCAGTTTTACAGACATCTCAGCAACAGCCGAATTACCCACTGAGCTATCTTCCTGGGACTGGAACCTGCAACATGCAGGCAAATCTCTGAAGCAACATTTTAGTCCACTGCGTGATTTTTTTTTTATTGAGCCTCATGGAGCCCAGGTTACATTCAGAGCCAGGCAGCAGCCAAATTATTTCAGTATTTTAATAAGCCCAGGGTTGGAAATTGTGATCGAGTAGTCTCCATCTCTTACACACACCCGTGGTCTCCGCTGCAGGGACATTAGCCAACCGAGCTATCTCGCTGAAGAATAAGTCGATGTCCTTCCTGTTACTATAGACGGAACTCGACAACAGGTGCAATGATCTGCTGAGTTATCTGGTTAGATTTAAACAAGTTGATGGTAAGCATATCCCTGCAGAAGAGAGGTGCACCAACTACGGCGTGTTACAGGCTGTGGTGTCCATGGCGTAGGCGCCGCAGTAGTGACTTTAAACAGTCATTTGACAGCCTGACAGGGATATTAACCTGTGGCCTGCAGTATTGAGACATCGATGCAGAAGGAACGTTAACGCACTGATTTTGTAGAGCTTGTCAGTTACACACATTGCTGGTAATAAATAAATAATAATATCCCGATATTTGCAAAGCGCGAAGATGTCTCAAGGCGCCGGGGGCCGTCGGGAAGATTCAGCGAGCTATTGCCCAGAGTCACATGGTGCTGGGCTGAGCAGCCGCTGGGGATCATTGAACCGTGAGCCCTGGCCGCTGCGCAACACCTATCCCTGCTGCAGCAAGGTTGTTACAACAATGTCCTATTTTGTGCAGATTGAAACCTGTGTGCATTACATATGGGTCACCGTAGCAGGTGCTTTAACCCGCCGGGCTGATTGATTCCGATCCTGCAGCTGTGACCGACGGACTACGCAAGTCTGTGTTTTATTCCATTCTGGAAGCGGTGGCTCACCAATTACCAGGGACTCCACAGCAGCAGCCTTGACTCACCGAGCTGTCTGTGAAGCCTGTCTCGGATATCCCGGGGCAATCTTAACCGGGGTGCTGAAGGGTCTTACATCTCTGAATTAGTTGTAACCCAATCATCTGTGCCGCGCTGCCCGCTGGTAATTGGAAATGTTGTCGTGATCTGTAATCGCCACGCGCGGGATGTCAATAGAGCGCGTGCCGGGTAACCCGAGCCTGCGCGCCCTCCCGCCCATTAACGATTGAGCAGGAAGCCGGGGCACGAGGACGCGCCTGTACCGAGTACCTGCGAACAAACGCGCAGGCCCGGCACGTGTCCGTAATGTGTGATGAGGTGCAAAGGGATATCCTGAAAGAGGCGTGCCTCGCGCTGCTTCTCGGGTGACCCTAGTAGCGCTAAAACAGCAGGCTGGCGAGGTAACTCACTGTGTCAATGTGCCTGCTGCGGAGCTGTGTGTGCAACCTGCGGGTCACAAGTTCAACCTCAGGTAGATAGCAGGATGGATTGACGCACCTGATGCAGAGGTGCTGGTTTATGGAACCTGAAGAGTACAGGTTTCAATCCCTGCAAGATAGCTCAGTGGATCAATGCACCTTCCACATCGAGCTGTGTTGCCTACAGAAAGGGTCACTAGAATTATGAAGATCTTTGAATTATGAATGTCTGCGGTGGTTTCAGCTTAAATATGGATTTGCTGATCTTGTGACATAATCCACCATTTGCTGCCTAATTTGCAGATTTTAACAAAAACAATTTCCAGTTCAAAAATATCAAAGGTTACTGAAAAAAGTTTCCCATATCATGGGTCAGTGCTGTGGCATAACCGTTGCAAAGGGTAAATGGACAAGCTAAGATGGCTGTATTCAAGTGTTAAAAAGGCAGAGATGAGTTAAAATGTTGCCCTTCCTGTAGTCACCTTTTAAAATGACCAAACAGCAAAAGAATCCTGCCACGGAAAGTGCCCCGTTTATTGTCACACGTGTTAGTCAACTCTGCAGATGTAGTGTGTCTTTCATTGCAACATAATCCAAGTGGCCACGTCTTGAGGCCAACAGGTTCAATTCAAGCAAAGTCAGGGCTTTAAGTGGGATGAAAAAACTGGGGGGTCTCTCAAAGGGGTGTGACCAATGTAATTAAGGGCGTGGCTTAAAAACACGTAAGCTAAAAATCTGTGCTTAGCATAGTGTGCCGCCCGACTTGTATTTTGCTGTTTCTGTCATTGCATCCAGATGTATGATACAACAAGTAACATAAACCCTACAACAAGTCAGGACTTTTGGCTTTGTCAATGGTTGTTAGTTGCATAAGATAAATAAGCAGCAACTATGGCTTGTATATATTATTGAAAAAGCTTCCACTCAAAGCCCGGGTGACACCACGACAATGTTGCTGCTCCTGAGTTTCAAAAAGAGAAGGGAAATCCAAAGAGAAAATGACTCTCTTTAAAGGATTTCCGTTCCCTTACAACGCTCACCTGGCATGACGTCATGCCGTAACTTCTCCACTAGTGAGAAGTGAGCAGTGTGAGCAGGCGCACATCGATGTGCCTGCTGTCACCGCAGTCCGTAAAAAATGGACCGCCTATGCCGGGGCACAAAACAGAGCCCGATAGAGACCCGTTTTGAGGCCCCCTTTAAAAAACTGCTGGTGCTCAGCACTGGTGAGACCCAGCCCACTTAAAGCCCTGGACAAAGTAGTTCAGTGTCATCTGCCTCAGACATATGTGTGCAAGTGTAGGTAACCAGATACCTCAGTGCATTAATGCACCTATTGCAGAAGGACGTCCATTTCCAGTTCTAGTCAGATAATACTGTAGATCAGTGGTCTTCAAACTTTGGTATGCCAAGCCCCCCCTGAGGAAAATGTTTGGGGGTCGGGCCCACCCTCAAACATATGAAAGGGCAGATCGAGACAAGGGTAAGAAGGCTAACTAAATCGTCAGGATATTGGGATTTCCGCTGGGCAAAAGACACATCCAGGTCCTCTAACCAAAGCCCCATTCTGATCTTCTCTACTGAGCACCATCCTGAGCTGTACTTACAACGCCCTATCCTGAAAGCCCTGAAAATTCGCACACAGACCATAGCTGCTAAGTTTTCTGAATGCTTATGTGTCACATTTCCATGGTTTCAGTGTGCTTAGGAGTGACATTCAGTGACCAAATGTGCGACACTGAAAGTAAGACTTTCCCATGAACAAAAACAAGCAATGAAGTGCATGGAAAGAGCTAGATCTCAGAAATTGCACCCTTTTAAGTAATGAGAAGCATTAAAAAGTTCTAAAAACTGTTGAAAAACATCTGCAATGGAAGGTCACTAACCTACTACCCCTTAATTATCCAACCATAACAGAAAATGTAATGACTAATGCATTTTAGTGCTGTGATGTGTACACCAGCACTAAAATGCTTTAGTCTAACCACCCATGTGTGGTACTTGACAGGGCAACCAGACTCATTCTCCAGAGTTCTCAATAAGACGTCCTCTAGAAAGCCCACTATGGACCCCCTCTGCAAAGCCATACCTCGATTTTATCTGAAAAGCACTACACAGATCCCACCTGTAAAAGCAGTACTCTGGCCCCTTTGTAGAAAGCACAATTCAGACATCCTTTACCAAACTCCACGCAGAACCCACTTTGTAAGACAACATTCAGTACCCCTTTTCATAGCACCACCAGACCTGCTAAAAATCCCAATCTAAAACTCCTCTTCAAATACCCATCCAAAACACTTCTGCAAACTACCACTGGGGTGTCTTTTTTAAAACCACAACCAGCCCCCCTCTTCTGATCCCATCCAGACAGTAGAAATTGTAAAGTGCGCAATGCTCAGTCTCCCTGTCCACCCTTCGCTACTTATGATTTTCCAAGGCTGCTCCTGCCTTTCCTTACACGGATCCAAGCCTTTCTCAGTACAAGCCCATCTGCCTTTAAAAATAAGGCCAAAAACGCACAATAACATAAACAGGCTACAAAATGTTTCATCAATACCACTAGTGAGTGCGTTCTGGCGCTTCTGCTTGCCACTGGGGGACATGGACTGGTGCCCCCCTTGAGATGACTCCACGCCCACCCCATGGGGGCGCGCCCCACAGTTTGAAGACCACTTCTGTAGATGAATGCGCCTAGTGAAGAGAACTGTGTGTAACCTGCAGACCACAGATTTCACTGCCAGTGACATTCTTCTGTGGGTTCATGCACCTTTTGTGGAGAGAAAAACACTGTGCAACCTGGTGGTTACGGGGTTAAACACCAGTAAAATAATTTAGCTGGTTAAAGCGCCTACAAGTTAAGGATTCTAAGGGCATTGACAGTTCGTGGGCTTAAAGCATCAGTTGTAGACAAGCTTGTGCAACCTGCAGCGCACCGATTTCCTAAGATAGCCCAGTGGGTTAATTCACCTGCTGTAAAAAGATGGGTTTAACCTGCACTTCACAAATTTCAAACTCTGTGTACCCATGGAAGAGAAATTTGCGTGTCCTGCTAGTCACGTGGCTGAGTCCCAGTTCAATGGTTCAGCTGGTGAATACACTTCCTGCCAATCTCTGTTTCCAACTTAAAGGTTAACGTATTGATTGCCAGCAAACGTTTATTGGATTTATTACATTTTGCTGATACATGTTTATGGCCTGCTGATCAAAGGTACCATGCCAAGTGAAAGGCCTGAGTGGGCTAATGCAAAAATGTGTTATATTAATTATTATTGTAAATACATTTTATACATTTATTTTGAATGCAGGACAAAAGAAAAAAATGCCACAGCACTTTTATCCTAACTTTAAACCAAATCGTTAATTAATTTAAATACATTAAATTTGAATAAAATTATTTTTCTGAAGTTTAAATTTTAAAAAAAAATCCCTCATAAAGAAAGACAAATTGCATTAATAATTATTGACATTGATGTGAATAATTAATTAAAAATAGTGTCATTATTTTTTAACCACATATTACATTTGTTTATAAATTCAACCAAGGGTGTTACCTATTTTATAATTGAATAATAAATAAGTTTTATTTTTAGAATTTTGCAAACGTTAAATTATATTTAATTATATATTAAACTATTTTAAATAATTTAATTTATTTTCTGTGGGTTGTATTTCAAATCCTCACTTCTTTTATTTTCTATGGGAGGGTGTTCCAGTATCAGTGGTTGACCATGTGTTGTGCTGGACTTACTACTGTTTCTTTTTGGCAGTAGTAACTGTAGTAACTTACACGAGTAAATTTGACCCATCCCATTTTTCATGGGACTGAGAAGGATTATGTAAATGTAAATTACTTACAAGTATAACTTACCTCCGTGAATAGCCCCGGAAGTGTTACTGAAGTGCAGATCCGCACCAAAATGTTAAGTTTGCAATCCAGTCGCTCTTTTGGGTAGAATTCAGTCACAAGCACTATGGGGAAGATTCACAAAGGTTTAGCATCATGTTAGCATTACTTTTTTAACGCACACCCGACACTAAACCTGTTCCTTCTTTCTGCACTTCTTTTGTTTCTTTCTGCATCCCTCTTGCTTCTTTTTGCACCCCTCTTGCTTCTTTCTGCACCTCTGTTACTTCTTTCTGCTCTTCTTTTGTTTCTTTCTGGCCCTCTCTTGCTTCTTTCTGCACCCCTCTTGCCACTTTCTCCACCCCTGTTCCCCCTTTTTGCATCTCTGTTGCTTCTTTCTGCACTTATCTTGCCTCTTTCTCCACCCCTCATCCCGCTTTCTGCACCTCTGTTGCTTCTTTCTGCACTTCTCTTGCTTCTTTCTGCACCTCTGTCCCTTCTTTCTGCAACCCTTGTGCCTCTTTCTGCATCCCTCTTCCCTCTTTCTGCACCCCTCTTGCCTCTTTCTGCACCTCTGTTCCTTCTTTCTGCAACTCTCTTGCTTCTTTCTGCACCCCTCTTGCTTCTTTCTGCACCCTTTGTGCCTCTTTCACACCCCTCTTCACTCTTTCTGCACCCCTCTTGCCTCTTTCTGCACCTCTGTTCCTTCTTTCTGCACTTCTTTTGTTTCTTTCTGCACCTCTCTTGTTTCTTTCTGTATCCCTCTTGCCTCTTTCTCCACCCCACTTCCCCCTTTCTGCATCTCTGTTGCTTCTTTATGCATTTCTCTTGCTTCTTTCTGCACCTATCTTGCTCCTTTCTGCACCCCTCTTCCCTCTTTCTGCACTCCTCTTGCTTCTTTCTGCACCTATGTTGCTTCTTTCTGCACTTCTTTTGTTTCTTTCTGCACCCCTCTTGCCTCTTTCTGCACCTCTGTCCCTTCTTTTTGCACTTCTTTTGTTTCTTTCTGCACCTCTCCCTTCTTTCTGCACCCCTTATGCCTCTTTCTGCACCCCTCTTGCCTCTTTCTGCACCTCTGTTCCTTCTTTCTGCACTTCTTTTGTTTCTTTCTGCACCCTCTTGCCTCTTTCTCCACCCCTCTTCCCTCTTTGTTCACCCCTGTTGCCTCTTTCTGCACCTCTGTTCCTTCTTTCTGCACTTCATTTGTTTCTTGCTGCACATCTCTTGCTTCTTTCTGCACCCCTCATGCCTCTTTCTGCACACCTCTTCCCTCTTTTTGCACCCCTCTTACCTCTTTCTGCACGTCTGTTGCTTCTTTCTGCACTACTCTTGCTTCTTTCTGCACCTCTCTTGCTTCTTACTGCACCACTCATGCTTCTTTCTGCCCCCTTCTTCCCTCTTTCTGCACCCCTCGTGCCTCTTTCAGCACCTCTGTTCCTTCTTTCTGCTCTTCTTTTGTTTCCTTCTGCACCTCTCTTGCTTCTTTCTGCACCCCTCTTGCCACTTTTTCTACCCCCGTTCCCCGTTTTTGCATCTCTGTTGCATCTTTCTGTATCCCTCTTGCCTCTTCCTCCACCCCTCATCCCTCTTTCTGCACCTCTGTTGCTTCATGCTGCACTTCTCTTGCTTCTTTCAGCGCCCCTGTCCCTTCTTTCTGCAACCCTTGTGCCTCTTTCTGCATCACTCTTCCCTCTTTATGCACCCCTCTTGCCTCTTTCTGCACCTCTGTTCCTTCTTTCTGCACTTCTTTTGTTTCTTTCTGCAACTCTCTTGCTTCTTTCTGCACCCCTCTTGCTTCTTTCTGCACCCCTCATGCCTCTTTCACACCCCTCTTCCCTCTTTCTGCACCCTTCTTGCCTCTTTCTGCACCTCTGTTCCTTCTTTCTGCACTTCTTTTGTTTCTTTCTGCACCTCTCTTGTTTCTTTCTGTATCCCTCTTGCCTCTTTCTCCACCCCACTTCCCCCTTTCTGCATCTCTGTTGCTTCTTTCTGCACTTCTCTTGCTTCTTTCTGCACCTCTCTTGCTTCTTTCTGCACCCCTCATGCCTCTTTCTGCACCCCTCTTCCCTCTTTCTGCACTCCTCTTGCCTCTTTCTGCACCTCTGTTGCTTCTTTCTGCACTTCTTTTGTTTCTTTCTGCACCCCTTTTGCCTCTTTCTGCACCTCTGTTCCTTCTTTCTGCACTTCTTTTGTTGCTTTCTGCACCTCTCGCTTCTTTCTGCACCCCTTCTACCTCTTTCTGCACCCATTTTGCCTCTTTCTGCACCTCTGTTCCTTCTTTCTGCACTTCTTTTGTTTCTTTCTGCAGCTCTCTTGCTTCTTTCTGCACCCCCTTGCCTCTTTCTCCACCCTTCTTCCCTCTTTCTTCACCCCTGTTGCCTCTTTCTGCACGTCTGTTCCTTCTTTCTGCACTTCTTTTGTTTCTTGCTGCACATCTCTTGTTTCTTTCTGCACCCCTTGTGCCTCTTTCTGCACCCCTCTTCCCTCTTTTTGCACCCCTCTTGCCTCTTTCTGCACCTCTGTTGCTTCTTTCTGCACTACTCCTGCTTCTTTCTGCACCTCTCCTGCTTCTTTCTGCACCACTCGTGTTTCTTTCTGCACCCTTCTTCCCTCTTTCTGCATGCCTCTTGCCTCTTTCTGCAAGTATGTTCCTTGATTCTGCTCTTCTTTTGTTTCTTTCTGCACCCCTCTTGCTAGTTTCTCCATCCCTGTTCCCCATTTTTGCATCTCTGTTGCTTCTTTCTGCACTTCTCTTGCCTCTTTCTCCACCCTTCATCCCTCTTTCTGCACCTCTGTTGATTCTTTCTGCACTTCTCTTGCTTCTTTCTGCACCTCTGTCCCTTCTTTGTGCAACCCTTGTGCCTCTTTCTGCACCCCTTTTTTCTGCTCCCCTCTTGCCTCTTTCTGCACCTCTGTTCCTTCTTTCTGCACTTCTTTTGTTTCTTTCTGCAACTCTCTTGCTACTGTCTGTATCCCTCTTGCCTCTTTCTCCACCCCTCCTGCCTCTTTCTGCACCTCTGTTGCTTCATGCTGCACTTCTCTTGCTTCTTTCTGCATCCCTGTCCCTTCTTTCTGCAACCCTTGTGCCTCTTTCTGCATCACTCTTCCCTCTTTATGCACCCCTCTTGCCTCTTTCTGCACCTCTGTTCCTTCTTTCTGCACTTCTTTTGTTTCTTTCTGCAACTCTTTTGCTTCTTTCTGCACCCCTCATGCCTCTTTCACACCCCTCTTCCCTCTTTCTGCACCCCTCTTGCCTCTTTCTGCACCTCTGTTCCTTCTTTCTGCACTTCTTTTGTTTCTTTCTGCACCTCTCTTGTTTCTTTCTGTATCCCTCTTGCCTCTTTCTCCACCCTACTTCCCCCTTTCTGCATCTCTGTTGCTTCTTTATGCACTTCTCTTGCTTCTTTCTGCACCTCTCTTGCTTCTTTCTGCACCCATCGTGCCTCTTTCTGCACCCCTCTTCCCTCTTTCTGCACCCCTCTTGCCTCTTTCTGCACCTCTGTTCCTTCTTTCTGTACTTCTTTTGTTTCATTCTGCACCTCTCGCTTCTTTCTGCACCCCTTATACCTCTTTCTGCACCCCTCTTGCCTCTTTCCGGACCTCTGTTCCTTCTTTCTGCACTTCTTTTGTTTCTTTCTGCAGCTCTCTTTCTTCTTTCTGCACCACCTTGCCTCTTTCTCCACCATTCTTCCCTCTTTCTTCACCCCTGTTGCCTCTTTCTGCACGTCTGTTCCTTCTTTCTGCACTTCTTTTGTTTCTTGTTGCACATCTCTTGTTTCTTTCTGCACCCCTCGGGCCTCTTTCTGCACCCCTCTTCCCTCTTTTTGCACCCCTCTTGCCTCTTTCTGCACCTCTGTTGCTTCTTTCTGCACTACTCCTGCTTCTTTCTGCACCTCTCTTGCTTCTTTCTGCACCACTTGTGCTTCTTTCTGCACCCTTCTTCCCTCTTTCTGCACCCCTCTTGCCTCTTTCTGCATGTCTGTTCCTTCTTTCTGCTCTTTTTTTGTTTCTTTCTGCACCCCTCTTGCCAGTTTCTCCACCCCTGTTCCCCGTTTTTGCATCTCTGTTGATTCTTTCTGCACTTCTCTTGCCTTTTTCTCCATCCTTCATCCCTCTTTCTGCACCTCTGTTGCTTCTTTCTGCACTTTTCTTGCTTCTTTCTGCACCTCTGTCCCTTCTTTGTTCAACCCTTGTGCCTCTTTCTGTACCCCTTTTTTCTGCTCCCCTCTTGCCTCTTTCTGCACCTTCTGTTCCTTCTTTCTGCACTTCTTTTGTTTCTTTCTGCAACTCTCTTGCTTCTTTCTGTATCCCTCTTGCCTCTTTCTCCACCCAACTTCCCCCTTTCTGCATCTCTGTTGCTTCTTTATGCACTTCGCTTGCCTCTTTCTCCGCTCCTCATCCGTCTTTCTGCACCTCTGTTGCTTCTTTCTGCGCTTCTTTTGCTTATTTCTGCACCTCTCTTGCTTCTTTCTGCACCCCTCGTGCCTCTTTCTGCACCCATCTTGCCTCTTTCTGCACCTCTGTTCCTTCTGTACTTCTTTTGTTTCTTTCTGTACCTCTCTTGCTTCTTTCTGTACCCCTTCTACCTGTTTCTGCACCCCTCTTCCCTCTTTCTGCACCCCTTTTGCCCCTTTCTGCACCTCTGTTCCTTCTTTCTGCACTTCTTTTGTTTCTTTCTACAGCTCTCTTGCTACTTTCTGCAGCCCCTTGCCTCTTTCTCCACCCCTCTTCCCTCTTTCTGCACCCCTGTTGCCTCTTTCTGCACCTCTGTTACTTCTTTCTGCACTTCTTTTGTTTCTTTCTGCACATCTCTTGCTTCTTTCTGTACTTCCCTCGCCTCTTTCGGTACTCAAATGGGAAGTGCAAGCTGTCAAGTTTAAAGGTCTGCATGCTCTTGTGACTGAGGTATATGTCTACTTGTATATGTATTCTCACATGTGTTATGCACCTGAAGATGGTAGCTCAAAAAGTGGGTAGCTTCTTCTCTAGGTGGTTAAATGTTCTCAGTTCTGCTCTGTCATTCAGTTGCACAGGCAGACATGTCTTATGTATATAGGTGTTATAGAGCCCCTCAAATATACTATTGAATACCCATGTGCCCTGTATTATGAGCAGAAAGAAATACATACAACTTTTTGTACACATATTTACAGAGTTTGCTGTATGAAACACAGGTATTCAAGTATTTCTATGTTTATTTTTATGTAACATGTCACTCGGTAAAAGCAGAGACACGCATGCATACCTTCACAAACTTGGTCAGACTTACAACAGTGATATGCTTAGGATTGCTGTTTTATATTTGGTAGGTAGGCCTAACATTCTGAGCAGTCGATTAATAGTGAACCTTCAAGAGAAAAGTGAGGTTTAAGACATCTTGGGAGAGAGATTAGTGATTAGGCTACTTTGTATGAGTCTGTTGTAAGGTACAGTCAAAGTAGGCCTCTTTCTGCACCGCTGTTGGTTCTTTCTGCACTTCTCTTGCTTCTTTCTGCACCTTTTTTCCTCTTTCTGGACTTTTGTTTCCTCTTTCTGCACTTCTCTTGCTTCTTTCTGCGCTTTTCTTCCTCTCTCTGCACAAGTCCTACCTATATAGGCATATTTAGAAATTAGCATTTAAAAAACCTTAAAAATTCACTGAAAAAAACAGAGGTTTCAGGGACGTTATAGTTAGGAATTAGCATTTAAAAAACCTTTGAAATTCACTAAAAAAACATAGGTCTCAGGGACGTTATAGTTAGTTGGACATTTCACCCATACAAAACCAGAGAAATTCGGCCGTTATAGTTAGTTGAGCTAACTATAACTCACGCCCCCGCAATGCACAGCTGATAATGTCACATATTACATCACTCATGAAATGGTCAGTGACATCACAGATGACATCACTGATGACATCTCAAATGACATCACTGATGACATCATCCCCTTAATATCTGATGCACCTCCTCACACCCTAATATAACCTTTCATACACCCACTCTAAAATACAGACTACCATCCTCGAAACCATAGACACACCAATACCAGTATGTACATACCCACTCACTGATTGATAGGTCCACATACACATACACATCCACTCACTCACTCATACAGCCAGTCACTCATCAATACAGCCACTATTATATGCACTCATACACCCATACAGACACACACAGCCACTCACCCATAGAGTTAATCAGACACCTAGTCAGTCACCCAAACAGTCAATCACACTGCCATTTATTCACCTATACAGTTATATACACCCCACCTCACTTATTCATACTGATACTAACACATACTTACTCTCTTATGCAATCACTGACACAAGCACACACTCATCCATACAGCCACTCTCACAATCACTCACTCTCACTCCAACACTCACATATACTGCCTTTCACATATGTAGTTACTCACACATATACCACTGAGACATCCATTCACTCACCAACACAGCCATACGAACACTCAATCACCCATACAGCCCCTCGCAGATGCACTCATGAACCCATACACCAACTGAATCACTCAGTCACACATCCATGCAGGGAGTTGCACCCCCCACCCACCCACACAGACACATAGCCACCCATACAGGTACTCAGACAACCAATCATTAACCCATATAGACACTCATGTAGCTTCTCACCAACCCATGCAGTCACTTACATACCAACTGACAGACTGATACGGACATTCACACTGATTGGTCATTCACCCATGCATTCACTAAGACACGTTTAATCACTCACTTTTACAGTCAGTCACGCACCCACTAAATCATCCATTCAGACACTCATACACCCACTCATTCTTCAATACACCTTTGCATATTTATATATAACATTCTTAAACTTTTAAAAATCACCCTTTCTGGATGATGTCATCAGTGATGTCATCAGTGATGTCATTTGAGATGTCATCAGTGATGTCATCAGTGATGTCACTGACCATGTCATGAGTGATGTAATATGTGACATCATCAGCAGTGCATTGCGGGGGCGCGAGTTATAGTTAGCTCAACTAACTATAACGGCCGAATTTCTCTGGTTTTTGTACGGGTGAAATGTCCAACTAACTATAACGTCCCTGAAACCTATGTTTTTTTAGTGAATATATATATATATATCCAAAACAGACAAGCACTCCTTCCGGGTACCAAGAAACCCGTGGGAGGTGGCGCGCAAACCGGCGGAGCCACCGGTATTTGTAATCCGTAGAGAAAAGGCATAGTCAGCGCGCTCTCAGGAACCAAAAACCACAAGGAAAGTAATGCCAAACAAGGATTTATTACATCATAAATCCACGGATTCAAAAGCATGTCAATGTCTGTATTTGTATTACATTTCATTTTTTAAACAACAGCCAATAATAAGACTTCTTCCTGAGCCATCCAACATGCTACCTAATTTTATTCACTTTCATGCTGACAGCATCCAATGATATATATATATATATATATATATATATATATCCAAAGAACTCAAACCTTAGCTCAGGCTGTCAAACAGAGCAGGAACAGGAGCACGGACCACAAAGTAAGTGCAGATTTAAAATTTATTTCACTCCAGTAAAATCACTCAGCATTACGCGTTTCGACCTCAAAGGGCCTTGATCACACATATGTGTATATATATATATATTTTTTTTTTAACGCATCCATTTTAACTGCTTTTCCTTTGGAAAACTACCTGGATTAGCTCAAGTCTTCTTCTGACTACTATTGCTCCTTCACTTCAAAATGCTTAGAGTATGTATTGTGGGCCACAGCTATAGCTATTGGGCTAAAGAGGCTCCAAAAAAGAGAGGTATTGACAGGGACTTGGGTTTGCCAAATGTGCAGATTACTTGGTTTGGCCAGAGAGGGTTAAAGTTTCATAAGTTGCTGGCTTTGCTTAAATCCATTGTGGATTCCCAAGCTACTCACCTCATGATTGTGCACTGTGGTGGCAACGACCTAGGCACATTGACTGGGGTAGGGCTGGAAATCCTAATGAAAGAAACCTTTGCAGAACTGATGTTGCTTTTCACTCACACTGTCTTGGTGTACTTTAATATATGCCAATGACAGAAATGTAAGTGGTCAAATCAATTCTGTCTACAGATTGACAAAGCCAGGAAATATGCTAATAAAACTGCTTCTGCATTCCTCAGAGACCATGGCCTGGGCTGTTTAACATAACATGTGTATTTGTAAAGCGCACTTTCACCCGGAGGTATCTTGGTGCTGAATAACAGATGTTTATTGTTACCCAACTCAATGGTACTCATTTTATCAACCTCAGATGGATGAAAGGATGAGTGAACCCGACAGGTTTTGAACCTGTGACCATGAGGTTGAACACAGGCTCCTGCAGTGGACGCATTAGTCCACTGAGCCACCAGACCGTATCTATAACAACAGGCTGTAACTATAACAACAATCTGAGTTTTGACATGCATGGAATTTATAGAAATGATGGAGTGCACTTTGTAGATAAAGGCAACAGGGTGTTTCTAAGTAACCTGAAACTCTGCATCCGGTCTTATCTATAGCAGCCATATACACACAACCAACACAGCGGCTCCTGTCAGAGCCACCCTAGTACCCGAAATATTGGGAAGTTTTTTTCTAAATGTTTTGTTTTCTTTAGCTTTTTGGGATCTTCGCGACGACGTTGCGATCCCCACAGATACATGGTGAAAACAGAAAACAAAAGCAGACATTCAATGACCACCAACACATCCAAAAATAATATGTAAAAAAATCCATTCTGAACATTGCCCTATACATATTACTATATTCATACTTCTTTCAAAGCATGTTTAAACTCATATTTTTATACTAACTTTCTTTAGAAGCCATCTTTCAGACCAATTTTCCGTTTCCGGGGTTATTCGAGTAGTCGCGATGACGTTGTTAACCGCGACGATCGCGCCTTTTCCATAAAGTCTAAAACACATATATTCACACATAATACAGTATTTTCCACTCTAGGCGTTTCTTACAGTATTCTCTAAAGTCATGTTTTTCTAGAGAGTTTCTATAAAAACCATCTCTAAAACCTATTTTCTGTTTTCGTGGTGAGGCCGGAGATCACGATGATGTTGGTTGTTGCGAACTCCATGGTTAAGTCGCAAAAGCAAAAAGCAAAAGCAGGAGTTCAATAGCCACCACCACATTCAAACATTATAACTATATAATTAATTCTAACCATCACAGTAGATAACTCACTATATAAATAACTCTATAGAAACATTTAGCAAAATCTCAATATCTCCATAACAATCCGTATTAATGATTCACTGATATATTTATTTATATTTCCACTAATTTTCGCAATAGTCTAGATGCCCCCTCAAAGGTACACAAGGGGCCGCGCTGGCAGTTGTGGTATCATCGCAGATATCATGCGTAATTAAAAATATGTATTTTGGACACATAGCTTGTGTCACTAACACCCCCATTTCTCAAACATGTTAGCTTTTTAAGACATTTTCAGCCCGGGAACCATTCCCAAACAAGAAAGTAGTGGCCGAAACTTTCTGATCAGGTTCCGTCCAGCCAATCAGAGCATTCCCCTTGGTTCGTGCATTTGCGATTAATCACGAAACCACCACGAAAGATCAGCAGCCAGAGATATCACTATAATTTTAAACTTAACTTTCTCAACAACTACTGAACAGATTTACACTAAATAGGCAAAATGCACTTCCTTGAACCAACACCTACCTCCCTGACAAATTTGGTGTAAGTCCGTTCAGCAGTTCGGGCTGTAGCTGTGGTTAAAGGTTCCTAAGGGAATTAACCTTACAACAGCACCCTTATTTTCTGCCCCAAATTCTCAGTCCTCACTGCTCAGATCACCCCCAAACTTTCCATGATTACCAGAACCTACCCTTTTTGGGAAATTGGTCAAACGACGCCAAAGATATAGGCAAGTGAATAAATGCTTTTCCCATGGAAGCTAGGTCCTAACTATAACTACCTACTACATATATATGTTCCAATTGGAGCCAACATCTCTGGTTATATAAGATCGATGGCCAATGGATCCTTCAGTGAAGTTTGTATGGAGCAATACACCGTGAGGCCCCCCCCTGCAGTGATGGTTGAAATATTCATATTGGGGAGAGAGGAAGCAGTATTCACTGCATGAAGGGGCACTACCTCTGTGAGTACTACCACCACCATTGTGGATTCGGCCGAAGATATGACTTTACAGTCCGTTGGCTGATGGAAGTTAGGGCATTATTATGTGTACGAATAGCGGTTACTGAACTGACGTTCGCAGAAGGGGTTAGATTGATTGTCATGTCAGCGCCTGAATGAAACGTGTATTGTGCTGTTCTAAAGAAAGGAACATTGTATCTTTAAGAGACAGAAATGCTCATATATATGTCCAATTGGAGCCAACATCTCTGGTTATATTAGATCCATAGCCAATGGATCCTTCAGTGAAACCGGCTTTGAAGAAGGCAATCAGCCAAAACGCGTCTGTCGTACTGTTTTAAGAACTACACCTTTATTTCATTGTACTTACGTCCATGGTGGTATTATTAAACTCACTGGTAGTGCACTCGAGCTGTGTCGGAACTAATTCTTGAACAGGAGTGAGACGTGGAAGGAATATATATATATATACATATCAAAATAAAAGTCCCCGCTTCACTTTCGAATCAGCCCTAAGACGATGGTGTCGGGCTTCTCAGTTAGCGCTGCCCATGGCCACGTTCGTAGCCCCGCCTACGGTCGTCGATGACTGTCCCGCCCACCGACTCCTGTCAGCTGGGGAAGGCGGCGTGGGAGCGGTATAAAGGGAGGGGTCCGCAAGGGAAACGCGCTTCGCATTCCTTCACGGACCCCTCCAGGCCTTGCATACTTCTCCTACTAACCTGCCTTCTTCCTGCTCCCTCGCTGAAGTGAATTGACATCCGGGCATTGCTCTTCGGTCTTCTCGCCAGGCTTTCCCTTTCCGGGTCGTTTGGTTGCTCTTCTGGGGCTCCTAGCATTTCTCGAGTATCTGGCTGGCAACATTGTTTCCTTTGGTTCTCTCCCTTGCGGCTCCATTAACTCTTCATTGCCCTGCAGTCTGGCTCTATAAAAGAGAAAGAGAAATGCTTTAAAGAATCCTTGTTTCGTTGTTTGGGGAGTTTGTTCATTTTTGACTCGTTTTTTACTCCCATACTTATCTGATTGGTTGTGGGCCTGTTTGTTGAGGATTGTGTATTCCGTTCCCTCCTATCTGCACTTCGTCTCTTCCTTCTACAAAGAAACATATAAAGAGACAGTATCAGAAAACCATTTTCTGAGTCACATTTACTTTCCTAATCAGACCCTGCACCTTTTGCTTTATTTTTTACTCTTATCTTTCTGTTGATATGGGAAATTAGTTTTTTGCTTTTTCCCACGTTCAAGCAGAATAGATATCTTCTTTTCCTACGGGTCTCTTGATCCTCTAAGGCTGTTCCTAATTAGGTTGGTATGTTTTATGTTTCATCTTTGTTTGTGGCTAAACTTCCGCTGTCCATATATTCATGTAGTGACTGTTTCTTTTCTAGATACCTTGTGTGTCTTACACCCCATTTGCAAATGTGCTTTGCATAGGAAGAACCCATATTGGCAGGTATAATATCATAGTGGGAGATACATACATACAGTCAGCTGTTAGTAATAGAGAACGTACTTACCTTTGTGTCTTTTCCCCTTAGGCGTCTTGGTGATACCCTACGGACGATCCAGTGGATTCTACCCCTTCTTCCTTACCTTGTTTTGTCTCCCCTTTTTCCCCACCTTCCCTCTTTTGCTTTGACCCTGTTGGGCGAAGGAGGTGGGTGAGGGAAGTTGGGACCTAGCATCAATTCCTGCATTTCGCCCTGCGGGAATCCAGGTGAGCCCCACAGAACGTGAAGCCCACGTTTTATATTTCCGCCTGGGCATAATGGAGGAACATCAGATAACATTAGCCGATGTGGCTAATATGAGAGGCAATCTACAGAAAGAAACCCAAGCATTATCTCTCAGAGTAGATGCCCTACAACAGGCTTCCCGGAGTCCACCGCCACCTGACTTAGTGCCTGGAGCCCATAATGCCTTTTTTGCGTCACCCTCTCCTCCGTCTGGTAGCACGCCTCCTGTGTACCACATTTCCACTCCCTCTTCCATACCTTTAGCGCCTCCAGAAAGATTCTTCGGTGATCCTGCTAAGTTTGCAACATTTATTAACCAATGTCAGCTGCACTTTATGTGAAAGGCGTCCTGCTTTCCCACTGAGCAATCTAAAGTAGCCTTTGTCTTGTCGTATTTGGGTGGTACAGCAGCTACATAGTCTATTCCATTAGTGGATAGAAATGATCCCTTGTTAAATAACTACGCAGCTTTTAAGGAAGAGCTACGATGCCTATTCGACAGGCATTCTTTCATGCAGTCGGTAGATACTGAGCTTCTGAACCTTAAGCAGGGGCCAAAAGACCTTATGACATATGTTTCTTGTTTTAACAGGCTAGTTGCTGAAGCCGTAACCAAGCGTAGTGCTCTCTTTTACAAAGGCTTGAGAGATGACTTGAAAGACATGCTAGCCCAGGTAGTAGATCCTCCGGAATCTTGTGATGCCTTAATTGATTTAGTAGTTAAGTTAGATCACCGCTTGCATGAAAGAAAACGAGAAAAGGGACGTACTGACACCAGATTCGCTGCCTTGAGAGAGAAGAAATCAGAGTCACAGAAACCTGTTGAAGAACCTGAACCAATGCAGATAGGGAGTATTAAAGGGCCTCTGAGTAAGGAAGAACGACAGAGACGGAGGGTTACTAATTTATGTTTATACTGTGGTAAATCTGGACACTTCCTCAGAGAATGCCCTATCAAACCAAAACGACGTACGGAGTCGGGAAACTGACCAGCCTGAGCAAGGTAGAGACAAATTGCTCGGGTAAGATGGGTCTAATTGTCTCCCAACTGTTAGATCTTAATCAAGCTCCCCACCCCATGCACCATTTTTTCTTTCTAGCCCGGTTGACTTAGGGACATGAGAGTGTTGAAGTACAAATCATGCTTGATTCAGGTGCTATGGGGAATTTCATAGATACTGCATGGGTTGAGAAAGTTAACATCCCTGTTGAACCAAAAAAGATGTGTGAAGTTGTTAAAACCATAGACGGGAGTCACATGAAATCTGGACCTGTCACTCATTCCACCATAGACCTGGGCTTCCAGATACAGAACAGGCATTCCGAAACCATCCAGTTTGACATCATCTCTTCGCCTCAGTTCCAGGCAATAATAGGACTTCCTTGGCTGATGAAACACAATCCTGATGTTAACTGGAGAGATCGTATATTAACGTTCACCTCAGAGAATTGCAAGAAACACTGTCTAGAGAGTCACGCTCCGTTACAACGCATAGCTGGAATCACTGATTCCAGTTTGCCTGTATTACCTGATTGCTATGATTCCTTTAGAGAAGTGTTCAATAAAGAGAATGCCTCTGTCTTACCACTCCAAAGGCCTTATGACTGCCGCATTGATTTGGTCCCTGGAGCAAAAATACCATGCAGTCGCATATATGCTTTAACTGAGAAGGAAAACATGTATCTGAGGGATTATCTGGACGACATGTTACAGAAGGGATTCATACGACCTTCCCGATCCGCAGCTTCGTCCCCCCTTTTTTTATACCAAAACGAGAAGGGGGTCTTCGGTGCTGCATAGATTACAGAGCCCTTAATTGCGTGACCATTAAGAACAGATACCCTCTGCCTCTAATCCAATCCTTACTAGATCAAGTAAAACAGGCCACTGTCTTTACCAAGCTTGGCTTAAGAGGTGCTTACCATTTGGTCAGAATTCGGGAGGGAGACAAATGGAAAACTGCTTTACGTACTAAGTTCGGGCTGTATGAATATCTGGTGATGCCTTTTGGGCTATGTAACGCCCCTGCTGCTTTCCAGTTTTTTATCGACGATGTACTAAGGGAGACATTGGATCTTAACACTATCGTCTACATAGACGATATTCTGATATATTCCACAACTATAGAAGAGCATATTGGACATGTTAAGAGCGTATTAACACGCCTCAGAGATAACAACCTTTACGCGAAATTAGATAAGTGTGAATTTCACGTTCCTAAAGTCACCTTTTTTGGTTTCGTGTTATCAGAAAAAGGGGTAACCATGGATCCTCAAAAAGTAGCAGCCATCACCCAATGGCCATCTCCCTGTTCCATGAAGGAGGTACAGAGCTTTTTGGGCTTCGCCAATTTTTATAGGCGGTTTATAAAAGGGTTTGCATCTCTGACAGCTCCTATTACCAAGCTATTGAAAAAGGGAATGACTTTCACATGGACACCAGCAGCTGAAGAAGCCTTTTCCTGCCTCAAAGAGTCTTTTGTCACTGCCCCCATACGACAGCATCCTGATACGTCCCAACCTTTCATTGTAGAAGCAGACGCGTCCCAAGTGGCCATAGGAGGAGTGTTGTCTCAGAGAAATAAACAAACAGGTCATCTACACCCAGTAGCCTTCTATTCCCATAAACTTACCCCTACTGAAATAAATTATTCAGTAGGAGACAGGGAATTATTGGCCATCCAACGGGCATTCGAAGAATGGTTTCAGTACTTACTTGGGGCCCTACATACAGTCACGGTTATCACAGATCACAGAAACCTTCAGTTCATGAAGGCAGCTAGGGCTTTATCCATGAGGCAATTATGATGGGCTCACTATTTCAGCAATTTTGACTATGTTATACAATTCCAGGCGGGCACCAAACATGGTAAAGCAGACGCCCTATCCCGTTTTGGTTATGATCTGTCTGAGGATCAGGGTATACAAGACCAACCCCTCATTTTGAGCCCTGATCGTGTTCTTGGAGGTACCTTTTCGGAGGGGTTGTTCTTGAAAACAGTGCGTCAAACACATGAATCTGACATAGTCAAGGACTTAGAAACTAAACACAAGGGTATCAGAACCAACAATCTGGTATATGTTCAAGGGGGCTTAGTTCTCCCTACTAGAGATTTGCAGTTACAAGCACTGGAATGGTGTCATACACATGTGCTAGCAGGGCATCCAGGTCACAAGAAAACCCTTGCTCTACTCAAACATCATTTCTGGTGGCCATTCATGAATCAAGATACCCAGCTGTACGTTCATCACTGTTACGTCTGGGCTCAGAGCAAGAGCTCCCACCAGCTCCCTGCAGGACTCCTGACCCCTATGCCCACTCCTCCTACACCATGGCATTCTGTTTCTCTGGATTTTATCGTAGAACTGCCCCTCCACTAAACAAGGGCATACTGTTATATTGGTGGTTGTGGATATGCTAACCAAAATGTCCCATTTTATACCTCTAAAAAGCTTGCCTGATGCCAAAGAGCTGACTTGTATATTCCTCCAACATGTAGAACGCCTTCATGGTCTCCCTTCTGTCCTTGTATCATATAGAGGCCCTCAGTTTGTGTCCAAGTTTTGGAAAGGGTTGAACACTTTGCTGGAAATAGATGTAAGGCTCTCTTCTGCTCATCGCCCCCAAACAGACGGTCAGACAGAAAGGGTCAACCAGTGTATAGAGCAATACCTAAGGTGCCAGCTATTACAAGTAGACAGAGATTGGAACACTTTTCTTTGGACTGCGGAGTGTGCCTACAACAATGGTGAGCATACCTCCATAGGTGTATCTCCTTTTCTTTTCAACTATGGTTTCCACCCTCATTGTTGTTTCGTATCTCCTCAGGCGTCTGCCACTGCTCCTGCTGCTTTAGACATGGTGTCTCATCACCGTGAGATCCATATCACGGCCAAAAGGACTCTGGAGGAGGAAAAAAATAAGTATAAGAAGGTGGCTGATCACCATCGTCAACCGTCTCCAGATTACGCAGTGGGCGACAAGGTCTGGTTATCCACCAGGAACATCAGGGTGAAAGGGACATGCAAATTTAAGCCGCACTTCATTGGTCCCTATGCTATTTCTAAGGTTGTGAATCCCGTTGCTATAAAACTCGACCTGCCCGACGCTTTGAATATCCATCCTGTTTTCCATGTGTCTTTGTTGAAGCCTGTTGCCCCTGGTACTGTTGTTCCAGCTCGTCCTCCCCGTGTGTTTGTGGATGATGAACCTGAGTTTGAGGTTGCATATATAGTGGACTCGCGCCGTGTACGGCGTCGTTTGCAGTACTTGATTCATTGGAAGGGTTATGGGCCTGAAGAACGTTCATGGCAACCTGCTTCACAGGTGCATGCACCCCGCTTGGTGCGGTTGTTTCACCGCCGCTATCCCAATAAGCCCAAACCTGTTCGGGGAGGGGTGCTAGGCGGTGTGCTGTCGGGCTTCTCAGTTAGCGCTGCCCGTGGCCGCACTCGTAGCCCCGCCTGAAGTCGTCAATGACTGCCCTGCCCGCCGACTCCTGTCAGCTGGGGAAGGCGGCGTCGGAGCGGTATAAAGGAGGGGACCGCAAGGGAAACGTGTTTCGCGTTCCTTCACGGACCCCGCCAGGCCTCGCATGCTTCTCCTACTAACCTGCCTTCCTCCTGCTCCCTCGCTGAAGTGAATTGACGTCCGGGCATTGCTCTTCGGTCTTCTCACCAGGCTTTCCCTTTCCGGGTCGTTTGGTTGCTCTTCCGGGGCTCCTAGTGTTTCTCGAGTCTCCGGCTGGCAACATTGTTTCCTTTGGTTCTCTCCCTTGCTGCTCCATTAACTCTTCTTTGCCCTGCAGTCTGGCTCTATAAAACAGAAGGAGAAATGCTTTAAAGAATCCTTGTTTCGTTGTTTGGGGAGTTTGTTCATTTTTGACTCGTTTTTTACTCCCATACTTATCTGATTGGTTGTGTTTGTTGAGGGTTGTGTATTCCGTTCCCTCCTATCTGCGCTTTGTCTCTTCCTTCTACAAAGAAACATATAAAGGGACAGTATCAGAAAAACATTTTCTGAGTCACATTTACTTTACTAATCAGACCCTGCACTTTTTGCTTTATTTTTTACTCTTATCTTTCTGCTGATAAGGGAAATTAGTTTTTTGCTTTTTTCCCACGTTCAAGCAGAATAGATACATTCTTTTCCTACGGGTCTCTTGATCCTCTAAGGCTTTTCCTAATTAGGTTGGTATGTTTTATGTTTCATCTTTGTTTGTGGCTAAACTTCCGCTATCCATATATTCATGTAGTGACTGTTTCGTTTCTAGATACCTTGTGTGTCTTACGCCCCATTTGCAAATATGCTTTGAATAGGAAGAACCCATATTTGCAGGTATAATATCATAGTGGGAGATACACACATACAGTCAGCTGCTAGTAATAGAGAATGTACTTACCTTTGTGTCTTTTTCCCTTAGGCATCTTGGTGATACCCTACGGACGATCCAGTGGATTCTACCCCTTCTTCCTTACCTTGTTTTGTCTCCCCTTTTTCCCCACCTTTCCTCTTTTGCTTTGACCTTGTTGGGCGAAGGAGGTGGGTGAGGGAAGTTGGGACCTAGCATCAATTCCTGCATTTCGCCCCTGCGGAAATCCAGGTGAGCCCCACAGATGGTGCGTGTTGCAGAGTGCAAGATACCCTAAATAAAGTAAGGACAGATACTCTCCATTTATGAAGAACTGCACACTCCAAAAAGTTGGTGTGAAAATGGAAAAACATTTATTGCAGATACGACCACAAACCATATATATGTTTTTTTCTTATCTTATTATACATGCCATTTGTGATAAAGTTGTGCATTGCAACGGCATCTGCTTGGTAAAGGCATGATTGGTATAGGCTGCAGGGAAATGGCGTGCGTTATAAATTCATTCAATCCTAAATAGACCAATTGGGTAAAACCATTTTGTACGGCCTACCAGAGCACACACTGAGTAGTTGTCTCGATTCACTCCCTGTGCTCTCGTGCCCACCACCAGGGGGCCGAATTGTGGGGCTTTCCAGTATTCAAATATGCTTCCAGACCCCCCCTTCATGTACATACTGACTTCCAGCCATTTAGACACTATTTGGGAATTGACATCCATTCCCAATCCATGCCGGGTTTTGTGGAAGCCATCCTGCTCATGCCTGAAACTCCATTACCCAGAATTCCCTGCTCACTGCTTTGTCTCCACCCCTGCAGGCCAAGGATGGGTGGAGGAATTCAGTTTGCCTGTGGCTGGCTGCTGCTAGCCTGCTCACACCTGATGCATGTGATTACTGTGAGCTCTTATAAGCCCCAGCTCCCTTCAGTCCAGTGTTGGTCATTGTAGCTGTTTACCGGTGAGACAGATCCTTGTTTCCAGTGCTCCCTGAGCTTTTGCTATTGTTTCCAGTGTTTCCTGAGCTTTAGTTCTGCCTTTTTCCTGACCTGCTGCTGTTTTCCTTGTTCCTGAATTAGCACTGCTTACAGTGCTACCTTGACCCCTGAGCCTTAGTATTCCTTGTTCCTGAACTGCAGCAGTTTCCCTTGTACCTGAATTAGCACTGCCTGCAGTGCTACCTTGTTTCCTGAGTTCCTGAGCTATAGCTATTCCTTGTACCTGAATTAGCACTGCCTGCAGTGCTACCTTGTTTCCTGAGTTCCTGAGCTATAGCTATTTCTTGTACCTGAATTAGCACTGCCTGCAGTGCTACCTTGTTTCCTGAGTTCCTGAGCTATAGCTATTCCTTGTACCTGAATTAGCACTGCCTGCAGTGCTATCTTGTTTCCAGAGTTCCTGAGCTATGGTTATTAGTTCCTGTTCCTGGGCTTCAGCTATTTCTTGTTCCTGATTTTGCACTGCTTGCAGTGCTCTCTTGACTCCTTGTTTCCTGAGCTGTAGCTATTTTCCTGTTTCCTGAACCAGCACTGCCTGCAGTGCTACCTTGATTCCTGAGCCTTAACATTTCCTTGTTCCTGACCTGCAGTGCTACTTTGACTCCTGAGCTTTTGCTCAATTCTTGCCCCAGCACTGCCTCCTATGCTACTTTGTTTTCTTGATTCCTGAACCTGCACTATTCTAGTATACCCTTGTAGCCTCCCTTTCTGTATATCCTTTTCCAGTCCCTGCCTTTCTTCCCATTTCCTTGGTTCCAGTTCTAGTTTGCTATCTTTCTATTTCTGCTGTCTTGCTTCTGTTGCCTTGTATGTTTGTTACCTGCTTTCTGCCAAGTGTGCCCTGTGATTTCCTTCCTTTCCTGTTAAGCACTCCTCCTTGCTAGCTCCTTGTCTATTGTGCTTGTGTTTAGTTCTACCCCTTTGCTGTTACTGCCTTGCGTGTTCCTGTTTGATCGCCAGGATCCGTGGGCACAGCTGACTACCTAGGTGGTGTTTCTTGTTCACTGTGAGTATTGTCTTTGAGTTACTGTTATAACATCACCATAGGTATAAGCTCCACAGACCCTGCCTTTGCATACATATCCTATATGTGGGTATTTCCAGTCAGTATCTGTAACAGCAATTGTGGGTGAGGAACTTACTGAGCTTCAGTCTTACCGTAGTGGAGCTCCTGAGTGCTTTACCCCACATTCCCTTTATTGTTAATGTTGTATTATATATATGTCTTGCACGTCCGTCTTGGGAGTAGTTAGTCTGAATGCTAAATTGCCTTGTGAGTCCCCTTCCTTTCTGAGTCTTAGCCATCTTGTACAGGTTTCCCCTTTGGATCCCTTTTTCTCCTCTGACTCTTTGTGTGATCCTGGGCAGCGCTGTACTACTCTTTCTGTGCACTGTACGTTTTCTACCCAGTCCTTGCTCAAGTCCCTGACTGTGTTCCCGACATAGTCCCGGACAGTCCCTGACAGTAGTAGTGACACAGGCCACAGAGTACCAATAACAGAAAAAAAACAGAGTAGTGGAAAAAGTAACAAATCTGGGGTCTTCATGCAAGAAAGGCAATTTTGATACACTCTGCCTAGAAGCTAGGTACCACCACTAAACTATATCCTCCATCTTATCCAAGAACTCACTACACTTAGCGAGACTAGTTCATACTCATACATCATAATTTGTGGTATTTTGGCCTTATTCACTACCTTAAGATTTTAACCTTTATTTTACCATAGCGTAAGAAAAAATTTAAAACTTCAAAACCTTTGACTGTCGTGTAAACAAGTTTTAGGCAAGTTCCAATCCAGAGTAGGTCTGCAGAATAATGAAAATCCAAATATGTATAGTTATGTACAACTTCAATGTTTTTAACACTGAATCAACAACTGGGGGAATTCTTAGCTGCTGATTTCCTCAAAATAACTGCTTTACTCTAAGTCACATAATTTTTGTGGCATTATTTACTATTTACTTTTTCAGAGTATTTAGTTTAGGCTACAAAACAATCTTTGTTATATCTAGAATTAGTAGATCTTCGACATGACAATGTTCAATCAATCAATCACAGAATTTGTAAAGCGCACTACTTACCCGCGAGGGTCTCAAGGCGCTGGGGAGAAAAAAAGGGGGGGGTGCTGCTACTGGTCGAACAACCAGGTCTTGAGTAGCCTCCTGAAGGTCAGCAGGTCTTGGGTCTGTCGTAGGCTTAGTGGAAGGGTGTTCCAGGTCTTGGCGGCGAGGTGGGAGAAGGATCTGCCGCCGGTGGTAGTTCTTCGAATGCGAGGGACGGTGGCGAGGGAGAGGTCGGCTGAGCGGAGTTGGCGGTTGGGGACGTAGAAGAGGAGTCGTCTGTTGAGGTAGGCTGGGCCAGTCTTGTGGAGTGCCTTGTGTGCGTGGATGAGGAGTTTGAAGGAGATTCTCCTGTCGACGGGGAGCCAGTGCAGGTTCCTCAGGTGGGGGTGATGTGGCTGTGGCGTGGTACATCGATGATCAGGCGTGCGGAGGCGTTTTGTATGCGTTGCAGTCGCTTGATGAGCTTGGCCGGGGCTCCCGCGTAGAGGGCGTTCCCATAGTCAAGTCTGCTACTGACGAGGGCCTGGGTGACAGTTCTTCTTGTATCTGTCGGGATCCACCTGTAGATCTTGCAAAGCATGCAGAGGGTGTTGAAGCAGGAGGAGGAGACTGCGTTGACTTGCTTGGCCATGGAGAGCGTTGAGTCGAGGATGACTCCCAGGTTGCGTGCGTGGTCGGTGGGTGTCGGGGCTGCTCCCAGCGTCGTTGGCCACCAGGAGTCGTCCCAGGCTGAGGGGTTGGAGCCGAGGATGAGGACCTCTGTCTTCTCCGTGTTCAGTTTTAGTCGGCTGATCTTCATCCAATCGGCGACGGCCTTCATTCCTTCATGGAGGTTGGATTTGGCGGCGAGGGGTCCTTGGTGAGGAGAGGATCAGTTGAGTGTCGTCGGCGTAGGAGATTATGTTGAGGTCGTGCTGTCTGGCGATGCGTGCGAGCGGGGCCATGTAGATGTTGAACAGTGTTGGGCTGAGGGATGATCCCTGGGGTACGCCGCAGATGATCTCGGAGGACTCAGATCGGAATGGTGGGAGGCGGACTCTCTGGGTTCTGCCGGCGAGGAAGGAGGTGGCCCATTCCAGGGCCTTGTCTCGGATCCCTGCGTCGTGGAGGCGTGCGCGTAGAGTGCGGTGGCAGACAGTGTCGAAGGCGGCGGAGAGGTCCAGCAGGATGAGGGCTGTGGTCTCACCATTGTCCAGCAGGATCCTGATGTCGTCGGTGGCGGCGATGAGGGCAGTCTCAGTGCTGTGGTTGCTGCGGAACCCCGATTGGGATGGGTCCAGGATGCTGTTTTCTTCGAGGTATCGGGTTAGCTGTTTGTTGACGATCTTCTCAATGACCTTGGCTGGGAACGGAAGCATGGAGATGGGCCGGAAGTTCTTGAGGTCTCTCGGGTCCGCCTTGGGTTTTTGAGTAGGGCGTTGATCTCTGCGTGTTTCCAGCTCTCTGGGAAGGTCGCGGTCTCGAAGGAGAGATTGATGACGTTGCACAGGTGGGGTGCGATGGAGCTGCTGGCTTTGTTGAAGATGTGGTGCGGGAAAGGGTCTGACGGGGAACCGGAGTGTATTGTGCTCATGGTCTTGATGGTGTCATCGATGTTCACGCTGGCCCAGGCTGGCAGGGGGTCGTGGTCGATGGTGTGCGGCGGGTCTGGTGCATCGATCTTAGTTGGGGCTGTCTGGGTGTTGAAGCTGTCGTGGATGTCGGCGATCTTGCGGTGGAAGAAGGTGGCGAGGGAATCGCACAGGGGTTGTGACGGCGGGATGTCGTTGGTGTTGGAGCTGGGGTTGGAGAGTTCCTTCACGATGTTGAAGAGCTCCTTGCTGTTGTGTGTGTTGTTGTCGAGGCGGTCTTTGAAGGAGATTCTCTTGGCGGACTTGATGAGGTGGTGGTGGTTACGGATGGCGTCTTTGTGGGCTGCGTGGCTGTCCGGTGTCTTATCACTGTGCCATTTCTTCTCTAGTTTCCGGCAGGTACGCTTGGAAGCTAGGAGTTCCGAGGTGAACCAGCTGGCTCTTTTGGTGGTGTCACTGTAGGTGAGTTTTTCAGCGGGGCGAGGTGTTGGCACAGTCGTCCATCCATCGTCTGAGGTTGCAGGCAGCGTCGTCGGTGTTGGATGGGTCGGAGGGAGGGCTGAGAGCGAGGTTTGCCCGTAGTTGGTCTTCGGTGACTTTGCTCCAGCATCTGCGGGGGATCTGTAGGGTGCGGTGGTGTGTGGTGGGTTTCTGGAAGGTGAAATGGATGCAGCGGTGGTCGGTCCAGAGGAGTTCCGTGGTGTGGCTGAAGGAGACGTGGGAGCTTGAGGAGAAGATGGGGTCAAGCGTGTGGCCGGCGGAATGGGTCGGTGTTGTGACGAGCTGGCTCAGACCGAGGTTGGCGAGGTTGTCGGTCAGGGTGGTGGAGTTGCTGTCGTTGTTGTTCTCCAGGTGACAGTTCAGGTCTCCGAGGAGGATGTAGTCGGTAGAGGTCAGGGCGTGCGTGCTGATGAAGTCGGCGATGGAGTCGCTGAACTGGGGTCGGGGCCCAGGGGGTCTGTAGACAAGGGTGCCTCTAAGGGTGGTGTTGGGGTCCGTGTGGATCTGGAAGTGCATGTGTTCGGGCGGTGCTGAGAGTGTCGTCGGTGCTGGTCGAGACCCTGATGGTGTTCTTGTGGATGATGGCGATTCCTCCTCCTACTGCGTTGACGCAGTCTCTGCGGGTGATCTTATAGCCGTCTGGGATGGCTATGGCGATGTCGGGGCGGAGTAGTCGTTCATCCAGGTCTCTGTCAGGAAGGCGACGTCTGGTGATGATGTGTCGAGCAGGTCCCAGAGCTCGACGGCGTGTTTGCGTGCGGAGCCGGGTGTTCAGTAGGATGCATCGGAGGTGGTTGAGGTCCTTCTTGGCGGGCGCCTCGGTGGCTCTGAGGCTGGTGTAGCTGCAGTTCCGGCAGGTGAAGGGACCATGGGTGCGTTTCGGGGCGGCCTTGAAGCAGTTGTGCGTCCGTCTGGGGTTGAGAGCGTGGAGTGTGGTGGCATCGTATCGGCGTCGGTCCTCGAGGCTGGAGCGGGGGGTGCACGGCCCAGGGGTTCTGGCACTGGGCGCGGTCCAGGCGTGGACGGGCGCAGACGGGCTTGCCTTAGGCACGCCTTCGGCACGCCAGCGGCGCGGCCGCGCAGCGGCCGCCATATATGGGGAGGTGGGAGGGAGGAGCAGCTGGGAGGCGGGAGGCAGGGGCAGCGAATGGGCAGTCAGGGGGCGGGGCCGCAGGGCACGCAGCGGCGAGAGAGGCAACGAGGGGTACAGAAGGCAAAATGGACACAGTTAAATGGGGGCAGCGAGGGGAACAGAAGGAAAAATGGACACAGTTAAATGGGGGCAGCGAGGGGAACAGAAGGAAAAATGGACACAGGGAAAATGGGGGCAGCGAGGGGAACAGAAGGAAAAATGGACACAGTTAAATGGGGGCAGCGAGGGGAACAGAAGGAAAAATGGACACAGGGAAAATGGGGGCAGCGAGGGGAAACAGAAGGAAAAATGGACACAGTTAAGTGGGGGCAGCGAGGGGAACAGAAGGAAAAATGGACACAGTTAAATGGGGGCAGCGAGGGGAACAGAAGGAAAAATGGACACAGTTAAGTGGGGGCAGCGAGGGGAACAGAAGGAAAAATGGGCACAGTTAAATGGGGGCAGCGAGGGGAACAGAAGGAAAAACGGGCACCGAGGCCACAAGCAGAGGGGCGAGCTTACCAGCAGCAGCAGCGGGCAGGACACCACAGGCGGAGCTGTGTGGCGGGGGAGCGACCTACCTGGCAAGGTCAAGGGTCGCTCTCCTCACCGCGCAGCGGCCGCCATATATGGGGAGGTGGGAGGGAGGAGCAGCTGGGAGGCGGGAGGCAGGGGCAGCGAATGGGCAGTCAGGGGGCGGGGCCGCAGGGACGCAGCGGCGGGAGTGGAGAGAGGCAACGAGGGGTACAGAAGGCAAAATTGGCACAGGGAAAATGGGGGCAGCGAGGGGAAACAGAAGGAAAAATGGACACAGTTAAATGGGGGCAGCGAGGGGAACAGAAGGAAAAATGACACAGGGAAAATGGGGGCAGCGAGGGGAAACAGAAGGAAAAATGGACACAGTTAAATGGGGGCAGCGAGGGGAACAGAAGGAAAAATGGACACAGTTAAATGGGGGCAGCGAGGGGAACAGAAGGAAAAATGGACACAGGGAAAATGGGGGCAGCGAGGGGAACAGAAGGAAAAATTGACACAGTTAAATGGGGGCAGCGAGGGGAACAGAAGGAAAAATGGACACAGGGAAAATGGGGGCAGCGAGGGGAACAGAAGGAAAAATGGACACAGTTAAATGGGGGCAGCGAGGGGAACAGAAGGAAAAATGGACACAGTTAAATGGGGGCAGCGAGGGGAACAGAAGGAAAAATGGACACAGGGAAAATGGGGGCAGCGAGGGGAAACAGAAGGAAAAATGGACACAGTTAAATGGGGGCAGCGAGGGGAACAGACGGAAAAATGGACACAGTTAAATGGGGGCAGCGAGGGGAACAGAAGGAAAAATGGACACAGGGAAAATGGGGGCAGCGAGGGGAACAGAAGGAAAAATGGACACAGTTAAATGGGGGCAGCAAGGGGAACAGAAGGAAAAATGGACACAGGGAAAATGGGGGCAGCGAGGGGAACAGAAGGAAAAATGGACACAGGGAAAATGGGGGCAGCGAGGGAAACAGAAGGAAAAATGGACACAGTTAAATGGGGGCAGCGAGGGGAACAGAAGGAAAAATGGACACAGTTAAATGGGGGCAGCGAGGGGAACAGAAGGAAAAATGGACACAGGGAAAATGGGGGCAGCGAGGGGAAACAGAAGGAAAAATGGACACAGTTAAATGGGGGCAGCGAGGGGAACAGAAGGAAAAATGGACACAGTTAAATGGGGGCAGCGAGGGGAACAGAAGGAAAAATGGACACAGGGAAAATGGGGGCAGCGAGGGGAAACAGAAGGAAAAATGGACACAGTTAAGTGGGGGCAGCGAGGGGAACAGAAGGAAAAATGGACACAGTTAAATGGGGGCAGCGAGGGGAACAGAAGGAAAAATGGACACAGTTAAGTGGGGCAGCGAGGGGAACAGAAGGAAAAATGGGCACCGAGGCCACAAGCAGAGGGCGAGCTTACCAGCAGCAGCAGCGGGCAGGACACCACAGGCGGAGCTGTGTGGCGGGGGAGCGACCTACCTGGCAACTTTTGTAATTTTGAGCAACATAATCCACCTTTGGACAGAAATAGAGCAAATCCAACTTGAATCAAAAGAAAAATGTTGAAGCTAATATAAATCCTTTTCCTGGGGCATTTATAGGTAGGAAAAAATGTTTGTGCATTTAATTTCCAACTAAAAAAAAACCTGAGCAAAACTATGGAATGCAACCTTATTCAACAACTGCATCAGAAGCAGGGGCATGCCCCAAGTCCTTAATCTTTTTCGTAGCAATGCACTCAACAGTAAAGCTATAATCTACGATTTTTTTCTAAATCTTCTGACTCTTCTGTATTATATATTTCTGAAACAATATATGTGGAGCCCGGTTGCTCAACTGCAATGACATTATTTAAAGAACGCTCGCTCTTGAAATGTGTTGATTAGATATTTAGGGCATATTTTACTGGAGGAAAGTTATGAATCTATAAATATAAGGAAAATGGAAGGTAGCTTTCTTGAAAAGTTGGATAATCTAACTTCCCTACCATGCCACAAGCACAGTGTCTAGCTGGCTGACTATGCCCTAATGCTGGGCGCTCCCCCTAAAACACATTTGTAGACACTCAATGCAGATGAGTCCAGTATTCATCCAAGCATAATTTGTAAATCGACATGGTATTTTTTCAGATCATCCAGAAAAAAAATCAATACCTTTCTACACCTTTTGAGCGTTTTTCTGCTGGTCTGTCACATGATACCATCCGAGCTCTTGGAATGTAATTTTTTTTTCTCCATTCAACTTGTCTTTTTAGTATTTTTACATTAACAACCATAGTACCGATATTTGCAAGGCCTTCAAGTTTGTCAGGTTTATAATGATTCCCAAGGGTTTTCTTATGTCCAGCTTGGAACCTTGTGAGACGCTTCTTCCTAGCTGATAACCGAGAAACAGTAAGGTTTCAGCCGTCTCTTTTATTATGACTGTTTGGATAACAAAAGTTAAGATGACATTAACATCCAAACATATGTTATCTAGGAACATTTGCATCCTAGATGAATGTTCCGTAGGCCTCACAGTCTATCTTTGTTTATAATGTTATACAAATTTAGTGGCTTGCTGAAGACATTTTAAAATTCAGAATTAGTTCCCTTGGTTAATGTGCAGAGGTTACATTTAGTAGTTTTTTTTATCTTCAGCTTATGACTTTGCTCAACAACTCATAACGAATACAAATGTAATAAAGTGTTGGCCTGCACTTTTTAAATGCCCTGATATATGGACGCCATTGGTTACTCAATCAGTAACCAAGGCCAAATTAAGCCGAGAAACCAATATGAAAGGCAATCTTGCTATTTACAATTCCTTCTCTTGTGTCATTCAGGCACAATAGGCTGAAAATTCTCAGCTGCAGCAACCAGCTCGACATCGACATTCCTTTTGTCATAAAACAGGTATTGAAATCACCTTAAATGGGTAATGGGGACACACGAAATTTTAATTCCATCTTCTCAATTCCCTTATCCATTTTTTAATCAATGAATAAGTGCTTCATCTCGTTGTGACATACATATAAACTAAAGCCATATCCTTTTTGCCCTCATCCTGCTACACAGAAATGATCTCAATAGCTAATATGTTTGCATCAGCCTGCACTAAATTAACTGCGTTCCAATTATTTCTATAGAGCAGAACCCGAACTCAACTTCAGGGCACTTACAGCCAACTTTTTGAGGAAGGCAGAAACAGAGAATTTAAAAATGGCACGTTGACTAGCTGTACCAATGCTGATACAACCAACTGTTTAATCCTAGTTGGCAAACATGCTGTAAAACCCCTTGCCCCACTAAGGGGTATGCGAGGTCCAGAGTTCACACGCTATACTTAAGCCGCTGAATCTAGGGTGGATTATCTGCCACCATTTCCAGCGAAGTGGTGGCATACTTTCAGGAAAAGGTGTATGTAATGTGTCTTACAAGCTGCGATGTAGCACCCAGAATAAGAAAACGGCTACTATGTGGCTATTGACATTAAAAACCGGGTCTGGTGGCTTAGTGGACTAACGCTCTACTTTAGGGTCCTGTGTTCGACCTCATGGTCACACGTTCAAATCCCAGTGGGTCCACTCAGCCTTTCATCCTTCTGAGGTCAGTACAATTGAGTTGGGTAACAAAAAACATGTCTTATTCTGCGCCAAGATACCCTTCTGGGTGAACGTGTGCTTTACAAATACACACGTTATGGTATACCCCACTTTGAGGGAGATTTCCAGTGTCAAAGTTTGTTGGCAAAATGTCTTGCATCATTATCGGAGCTCTGTGGATTTTGCACGACAATATTTGCCTCCCGAAGTGGATCATCCAGTACCAGGGAAAGCCACTTCGTTAGAGAATCCACTGTTGCCCTTGATCCAGCGCGGCTAATATAATTTTCTCCTCAAGACCCTAATCCAGAGAAACACTCATGACGGCGGGGCCCATGACACCGCATACATACATTCATTCAATCTCTGGATTATACACCTAAGGAAAAAATGAGCTGCTGGAAGAGCGGGGTTACCTTATTGGATAACGACAGAATTATAATCTATACATTATATACATAAATTTCGGATCCTGTCGGTTCTAAACATCAAGGCACTCCGCTATTTGGTCGATGGACCAACTTGTAGGGTCAGTTGATGGTGATCAAGACCAGCTCAATCACAATTAAAACCTTTAACATTTTATAAATCACAATTTTATTTTAAAGAACCACAGACTCATTTCAAGTTTAGAATATAATTTTATCTAAAATTCTTCATTCAAATTAGTGAAATTCTTTATTAATCAAACACATTTAAATATCAATAAGCATTTAAGAAAGGTTTTTAGGAAAAGTGAAAATTATGCATTACCCTCAGCCAGGGGGCGATGACAAGAATGGTTCACAAAGGGAGATGAACCGCAGATCACAGAATAGGACTCCCAAACTGACTGACTGTCCCGCTACCCTCCTCGGACGTACCTCCCGGGTAGAATTCCCGCAACGATCTCGTTCCTTTCCCAGTCAAAGTTCAAAGTCCAAAAATGACAGAGTCTTTTCACAGCATCAAGGTGAAAAATGAAAAATAAAGAAGCAGCATGGCAATAAAACCAACAGCAGCAACAGCATTCGTAATCGCAGTCGCAGTTGGGGAACACCCTTTCTCTTTAGAGCAGACTCTCTTATACCCTATTCTCTAGCTTACTACACAAAAAGTTGCAAACCTTGGGGGCAAGAATCACGCTAATTGGTCCATTGGAGGGGTGGTGATGGTCACCTCATCGCCCTCCTTGTTCAAACTGGTTTGGGGACAATAAAGCGCACAATAAGTCTCCTGACTTCGGGGTCAAAAGTAGTCCATCTTGTCAGTTCATTTTGTAGTGATCTTTGATGGTCACATCTCAGTTCATCCATTGTCACTCGGTTCTTTCCCATCCATTCCCAGGAAAACACTTGGCAGTCATTTCCTTGCAGGTCAGCTTGACCCTGACATTTCTCACTCCGGGCACAGGCCGCATTCACGTGATGGAAGCTTCTGTATTGATTCTGCGCAGAGGCCATCTTAGTCATCACACGTGATCTCATCCTCTCCAGCAGCCATTTTTGAAGCATGGCCTAGCAGGCCCGAACGAACTATCATAAGAACAAACACAACCGAAATTAAAACAACGAAAATAAGCCTTTCTGTTTACCACCCGCCAGTCTAAAGACCCGTGTTAGGTGTTACCTAGCAGAAGCGACATTTAAAGCTATTTTACTTACCACCTGCATTCTTTGCCACAATACAATTCTATTACGCAACACAAATCATGCAATTTTACTCTAATTAATACGCCAATCACAATACTAAGTTTAATTAACTTCACATTTGTAAGTAGATTAGATTTTGCACAAATAAGCGTATTGCCCATATGTAGTGTTTACTAAAAAGGTGCACTTGTTGGTTAATACATGCTAATCAAACTATTAGTATCATTATTAGTTATACGGTCATTAATTTTCAAGGGGTACAAAAAATATTTTGTTTCCCCTGCTCCATCACCCTGTAGTGCTAAGTGTGGCAGATTTTCAACAACTGCCTTGGCCAAGGTTCTAAGTCTCCCACGATGCTAAATTACTGTTGCTTGTCTTTGTGTGATGAGATGCATGCTTGGTCTTTAAATAAGCTTCATAAAATATTTACAGTGGCACTGTATGTTTCGGGGAGTTTCTATGAGCTAGTGTGTTTAAGGATCAACATTCTGTGTAGGCTATTGACGTCTTGTCAATCTTGAAGCAACTAATTGGACAGTGTTGCTCTTCAACAAACAAATTACTTCGTAACAACTAAGGGGGATATTCTCAAGAACGTGTGATAATTATCGCAAAATTAGCTTAACGCAACTTTGCACATCGTAGTCTATCACTGGAAAATAACACTGTGTTAACGTTGTATTCTCAACCCGGCGGCACCATGCGATAGTCTCACTATAACGCGCCAAATGACCGCGTTAAAATTAACGCGACGCAGAAAAAATGCGAAACACGAACGCGAAAAAAGTTGCGATGCCCCAAATCGCGATACAAAAATCAGCGATAACCAGCGACAGGCCTGCAATTCCCACGCGTCATGTGGGAAAATGCACCATAAAAGCAGAAGAAAAAAAAAGACAAAAAAAAGTTAAACTGCGTAGCACAATGGATGCACCCGGACTGAGTGCAGAGGACAACGCAAACCCCACAAGCCCCACAGACGACCAGCAAGGAACCTCGGGGTCGGGGAAGGCCAAGGAGAAGAGGAAGAGGAAGACGCGGTTCAGTCCGCAGGAAAACAGGATCATCGTTACGGAGGTGATAGGAACACTACCAACAACTGTTTGTCACCTCCAACGTGTCATTGGCAACAAAGACGCAAACATGGCAGACTATCTTGGACCATGTGAATGCAGTTGCAGAGTTGAGGAGGACAATGGAAGAGGTCAAGAGGCGCTGGAATAATGTGAAGGGCAAAACCAAGAAGAAACTCGATGCCAACATGAAAGCAGCAACGCAGATTGGAGGTGGGGGTCCAGCGGCACACCAGGAGCTGGATGGCCACAGTCATCAGTCGGGATATGGTGCCAGGAGTAGTGGATCCGGACACTGCTCAACATGACCTGACACAACATCAACAGGGTGAGTACCGACCAGGGACTGGGGGGACGGGGGGAGATGGGCACAATGGCACACATGCACAATTAAGTAGAGCACACTGCACACCCACAATGACTCTGGATCATGTCCCTGATCTCCTTGGCATACTGCAGCACACATAGAAACAGCAAGTAGGCCCCCGTCGACAATGTGCCCGGAGGGGGCCCTCCCCACACATCACTAATCTCACAACAAACCCATACACATGTACTGAACCCAGCAAAGCTGTGGGTCCGTGAGCCACACTGACAATGCAAGTGACACTGCATGACCATTAGCATGGCTGCAGTCCAATTATCATGACATGGTGCACGCCATGGCACTGAGGTGACTGAGTGTGGACCACATCCGGAAAGGAGCAGCTCACACTCTGACACATCCACGTGCACAAACAACCCCTGACGTCAACAACACATCTGCTGACAAACCATGCCCAAGAGTCACAACTCGACCAAGAGCCCAATTCACCCAAGTGCCTGTGGGCAATGATGGTCAGGATGCAGAGGATGGTTGTCCTTTTGAGCCTGTAGTGGGCAATGACATCCTCTGGTGTTAAGTCTGTGAGGCTGGTGCGTTTTTTGAAGGTCCGCTGTCTTTGTCTGTGCTGCCTCTGTGGTAGTCCGGGGGAGGGTCCGGGGGAGGTGGCGGGCCTGGGTGTGGTGGAGGTGGGTGTTGTGGCCCTCTTGGGGCTCCGAGCTGCATGATCAGTAGCTCCATGGCATCTGTTGTTCTTCAGGTGTGGCTCTGGTCTGGGCTCCCTTTTGTGGTGCAGGTTGTCGTCCGACTTAACACCAGGTAAGAGCAGGTGTTAAATCCCTGCTGCTAACGTGCCTTATCGCCTGTTTTGGGATCTTATCACTGATCTGGCTGGTCGTTGAGAATGTTGCGAAGTGGTGTTTTCGCAGCTTTTTGCACGGGAACGCCTACTCTGCATCTCATTAGCGTTAGTTGCCGGTGTCATCCGTGGCGATGTTTTTTGCGGCTGCTATCGCAGGAAAACTGGCGATATCGGCTGTTAGCACCATCTTGTGAATAGGGCGATAAATCTATCGCCACTTTGGCTGCGATAAAGTGCCGCTAACTCGGCGATAAGTCCTTGAGAATATGCCCCTAAGAATTTAAGTGCATGTAGTCCATCCACACAACAAAATGATGCCGCATAAATTTGAGTATTGTTCTTCGTCATCACCGGGGCCTGTCGTTTCAATAGTGTATGCCGCACCAGAGAGGCTGTGGGTTGGGATGGAGAGGATGTGGGAAGGAGTTTCTGTTCTGTATGAGATTAATAATAATAGGAGAAACACTGCTAAAACGTGCATTTCTTTAAGCAGAACAGATGAAATTAGGTACATTTTATATTGCAGACACTTAACAGCAGAACAGTCCCTTCCCCCACCATACATCTAAATCCTTCCACAGGATTTTGGTGTATTTCAAATCTTCATGTTGACTTGAATATGTGTATGATTAAATGACTCTTTCTCAATACGCTGTAAATGAGAATTATGCTACACAATTATGATCCTATTTTAGAGTGGATATTTCCATACAATGGTCCTGTATAATCTAAGTACACAGGCCTTTAAAATATTGTAAATGTAGCACAGCTTCCGTCAGATTTTCTTTTCTTATTTAAATGTATTGTGCCGATATGTCACAAGCAATATGCTTGCATGCAATCCCATTGTTTTCATACAGCATACATTTTACTTGTTGCCAGGCAACGATGATTGCTGTCACTTTTATTTCTTTAAATGGTCAATTACTTTGCTATTCCTCCAAAAGGATGTCACTAAAGATTCAAGGCTCATATATCAAAATCAAGAAAGGAACAAGAAACACAACAGATACAATTATGGAAGACATTGTTAATCGGAAGAAATGTTTCAAATGAAAAATGAGAATTTATGAATTTATTTTAAAAACAATACTTTGGTCATTTTCTTACAGACAGTTGCATTTAGATACTTGTTTTTATGGGAGGCAAATGCTTTATTTCGAGAGGTGAGCATATACTAATTTGGCCTTTTATGGTAAAAAACTTGATTTTTGTTTGTGTACTTACAAATTAAATTGCGAGTTAAGTTTAAATATAATAATGAGCATATGTAAATGAATAGCAGTTCTTAGTACAGTGCTATCGCTTAATAACAGAGAAATGCATTTTTAAGCGGAATATGTTTAGTTACCTATAGCTCTGGTGCGTAATTAAGACGATAGACTATTGGAAAGGACCATTAAATGTTGGGCCTCATGTACAAAGCCATTTGGCGGTCACAAACACTTAAAGCGTTTGCGACAACAACATGGCTTTTTGCTGTATACTGAAACCCTTTTGCGATTCGTAAAAGCCTTTCTGAAACGCAAAAGGGTTGTTATGAGACCTTCTTTCTCGCAGATAGGGGAAGGCTTGAAAGGGGTGTCCTCTTAGATTTGTGACTATATCAATGTTTTGAGAACGCAATTGCGGTTGAAACCTTTGAAAGTTACAGACTCCACAAGGAGGGGGTAACTCATTTGTAAAGGGTAAACTGTCCCTATTGAACAGCCTCCACTTTGGGAATTGTGCAAGTCTTCCGCGGGGGAGTTTCATGGCCCCTCCAGTATCTTCCAAAACGGAACATGAGATGCTTTAAAAAATTGTTTCCCATTTGGGAGCGCAAAGTCAAGTATCGCCCCTGTGTTCGTAGCCATTCACAGGAGTCGCAAATAGTGACTTGCCCTATTTAGTCCGTCAGTCAAGATGTTTTTATTTTGGTTTATAAGGGAAAAAACATACAGGCACAATAAATATGAACAACAATAAAATAAATACAAGCGTCTAAAAAATGTCCAAGGACATGACTAAATAGAACCACAATAAAACGACCTTAAACTATGCATATACAGATCATATGAAGTGACAACGCATAATTATTAGCAATTCATAGCAATTCATCCACAGTCTCAATTTAACAGCCTACCTCAAGAAGCTAGCCATAGTGTACCAAATATACTCTGTAGGCAACAATTGCAAGATGGGTGATGTGGAGGATGTGGACTAAGGGCTGGAGCGGTCGACCTCAGAGCTGGTGAACCGGGTTCAAGTCTGGCCAGGGTCGCTCAACTTCCTGTGATTTTGGGCAAATCACTTAATATCCCCGTGCCTAACAAAATGAATGTGTCTGTCTATAATGCAACTGGTGCTCATGTAAAGCGCTCGGATACCTTTGGGTCGAGTTCGTGCTAAATAAAACTCCAAAAAAAGAGTAATGGGGCTAGTCTAGCTTGAATAAAATGTAAACCCTTTAACAATGGTACTAAAAGTGCTGACCTCAAATGAGCATACAACCTGCAAAACAGAATAAAATGCAAGGGTCCTTAACCAATGTGGAGCCACACCCACAAGGAACCAAGCTATTAACCCAATTGCAACCTCTTGGAACTTCGAGTAGACAGTGTACTAGGTTTAACCTACACCTGGTTAAAAGATACCAGTGATTTGCACTGTGCACCATGGCCAGGTAAGGCTCCATAAACCGGGTGGATTTCAAATAGGCATGCGCACACACAGAAGGTTTCCAAAGCTCAGTGGACTCCTTCCTATTTTTCCTCTAATAAAGGAAATTGATTTTGGTCACTTCAGATCCAATATGTAATACTTTGAGGGTTTTCAAAAAAGCCTGGTTGACAAAGGGCAATTAAGGCAGATTTAACATAACTCAACCATCGAATCCATTGTAACCCATCCATCTAAACAATCCCACAAGATATCTTTGTTAAGAGAGTGTTCATTAGTCGCCAGACAGAAACCCATGTGAGCAGAGGACAAACAGCGAAAACATCCGAGATATAGCCCACTTCAAGTTCCTTGTGAGCTATAAAGGCCGAGGTACTCTGGGGAATGGGCAAAATAAATCTAAAAAGTTGTTCTCTACAATTTGTAAAGTCGAGGTGTCCTTATAACTCCACAAGTCACTCCCGTAGGCAGTGGAAGAAACCCATTTGACTTGATAAATCTTCACCATAGTTTGAAGTGGCTTGTCACCCAATCTAGAGGCAAAGTCTAAAATTGCTGAAACAGACATAGCCAATAAATGTATTTTAGAAGTTAAAAGTCTAGACCACGATCCGTTCTGATCAAACTGGACCCCCAAATAGGAGAACACAGAAACCCTAGTTATTTCAATCAATCAATCAGGGGTTTGTTAAAGCGCGACTACTCACCCGTAAGGGTCTCAAAGCGCTAGGGGTGGGGGGGGGTGGTGCAGGTTCCATTCCATCAAGGAGGGGTCTGTCGAAGAGCCAGGTTTTGAGGTTTCTTGCGAAGATGGGGAGCGATGTTGTCTGTCTGAGGTGGAGCGGAAGGGCGTTCCATGCTTTGGCCGCGAGGAGGGAGAAGGAGCGGCCTCCCGATCTGGTCTTTCTGGTGCGGGGGACCACGGCGTAGGAGAGCTGGGCTGATCGTAGGGTCCTTTGGGGTGCGTTGAATTTGAGTCGGCTGTTCAGGTATGCTGGTCTGGTGCCGTGGAGGGCCTTGTGTGCGTGGGTGAGTATCTTGAAGGTGATTCTTGCCTCAACGGGGAGCCAGTGGAGTGTGCGCAGGTGCTGGGAGATGTGGCAGTGTTTTGGTAGGTTGAGGACCAGTCTTGTGGCGGCGTTCTGGATGTTCTGTAGCTTGCGGGTGAGGTTTTTGTTTATTCCGGCGTAGAGTGCGTTGCCGTAGTCGAGTCTGCTGGTGACCAGGGCGTGAGTGACGGTCTTTCTGTGTTCGAGGGGGATCCATTTGAAGGTCTTACGAAGGAGGCGGATGGTGTGGAAGCAGGAAGACGAGACGGAGTTGATCTGGCGGTCCATCTTGAGCTCGGAGTACAGGTTGATTCCCAGGTTGCGTGCGTGGTCCGTGGGGGTTGGCGGGTTTCCGAGGGCGGGGGGCCACCAGGCGTCGCTTCAGGCGTCGGGGTTTGGGCCCATGATGAGTACTTCTGTTTTGTTGGTGTTTGGTTATAGGCAGCTGTTTTTCATCCACTTGGCGACGGCTTCCATGCCTTCTCGAAAGTTGTGTCTGGCGGTGTTGGGTTTGTTGGATAGGGAGAGGATGAGTTGGGTGTCGTCTGCGTATGACACAATGTTGAGTCCATAGGTTCTGACGATGGGGCGAGTGGAGCCATGTAGATGTTGAAGAGCGTCGGGCTGAGGGAGGAGCCTTGGGGGACTCCGCAGGTGGTATGTGTAGGGTCCGAGAGGAAAGGGGGGAGTCTGACCCGCTGCGTTCTGCCGAAGAGGAAGGAGCGGATCCAGTTGAGGGCCTTGTCCTGGATTCCTGCGTCGTAGAGTCTGCGTATTAGGGTGGGGTGAGAGACTGTGTCGAACGCCGCTGAGAGATCGAGAACGATGAGGGCTACTGTTTCTCCTTTGTCCAGTAGGGTGCGGATGTCGTCTGTTGCGGCGAGGAGGGCGGTTTCCGTACTGTGGTTTTTTCTGAAGCCGGATTGGGAGGAGTCGAGGATGTTGTGTTCTTCGATGAATGTGGCGAGTTGGCTGTTGATGGCTTTCACGATGACTTTCGCTGGGAACGGGAGCAGGGAGATGGGTCTGTAGTTTTTGAGGTCGGTGGGGTCCGCTGAGGGTTTCTTCAGGAGGGGGTTGACCTCGGTGTGTTTCCAGTCGTCGGGGAATGAGGCGGTCGCCAGGGAGCGGTTGATGGTGTGGCGGAGCATGGGTGCGATGGTGTCGGCGGCTCTGTTGAAGATGTGGTGGAGGCAGGGGTCTGTGGGGGCCCCTGAGTGGATTGACTTCATTGTCTTCAGTGTTTATTCGGTGGTGAGGGCTGTCCAGTTGTCAATCGCTGGTTTCCGGGTGTCGGGGGTGGTTGGTGAGGGTTCAGTGTGTTGGTTGTCTTCGTCGAAGTTGTCGTAGATGCTCTTGATTTTGTGGTGGAAAAAGGTGCTGAGTTTGTCGCAGAGGTCTTGTGAGGGAGGGATGTCAGTAGACTCGCTGGTGGGTTGGGCGATCTCCTTGATGATGCTGAAGAGTTCCTTGCTGTTGTGCACGTGGGTGGAGATTCTGTCTTCAATCGCTTTTTTCCTCGTTTCTCTGATGAGTTGGTGGTGGGCGTTGGTGGCGGCTTTGAAGTTGTTGTGGGCTTCTGTGGATCTGGTGTTCCTCCAGGCCTTTTCGAGGCGGCGGCAAGTGCGTCTGGACTCTCGAAGGTCGGTGGTAAACCATCTGGCTTTCTTGGCGCGGGTATTGTTGTTTTTCTTGAGGGGGGCTATGGTGTTGGCGCTGTCCGAGATCCATCTATGCAGGGTTTGGGCTGCGGTGTTGGGGTCGTCGTTTTCCGCGATGGTTGGGGTGGAGTTGTTGTGTGAGGAGGTGAGCTGGTCGTCAGTGATTTTGGTCCAGTTTCTACGTGGGAGCAGGTGCTGGTGTCTGTGGATGGTGGGTGTTCTGAAGGTGAAGTGGACGCAACGATGGTCGGTCCATTGGAGTTCGGTGGTGTGGCTGAAGGTGATGGAGTTTCCTGTAGTGAAGAGGGGGTCGAGGATGTGTCCTGCTGAGTGCGTGGGCTCGGTCACGATCTGGCGGAGTCCAATGTTGTGGAGGTTGTCCAGGAGGGATGTGGTGTTGGGGTCCAGTTGGTTGTCGAGGTGAAAGTTGAGGTCTCCCAGCAGGGTGTAGTTGGTGGATGCGATGGCCTGCGGGGCGATGATGTCTGTGATGGAGTTGGTGAAGGGTCCGCGGGGTCCAGGGGGTCAGTAGATGAGGGTTCCTCGGAGGGTGGCGGTGGGGCTGGCCAGTATCTTGAAGTGAAGGTGTTCCATCAGGTCTGTGAGCTCGTCGGGGAGTGTGCTCAGGCGGAGGATGGATTTGTGGATGATGCCGATTCCTCCTCCTGGGCGGGTGGGGCGGTCCTTCCTGGAGATCTTATATCCTTGGGGGATGGCGATGTCCGGTCCCGAGGTGGTGTTGGTCCAGGTTTCGGTGAAGAACGCTATGTCCGGTGTGGTGCTGTCGAGGAGGTCCCAGATTTCGGTGGCGTGTTTGTGGAGGGATCGGAAGTTGAGGAGGATGCATTGCAGGGTCTTTGGTTCGGTTGTGTTCTTGTGGGCGGGTTGTGCTGGATCCGTGTTCTTGGCGGTGCTGCAGGTGTGCCGGCAGCGGTGACAGCTGAAGGGTCCGTGGGTGTCGGCTGGTGATGCTAGCTTGCAGTTGTTGTTGCGGCCTGGGTTGAGTGCGTGGAGTGCTGCTGGGTCGTAGCGTTGGCGGGGCGGAGGTCCAGGGTTCCTGGCGCTGGTCGCGGTCGGGTCGTGGACGGGCGCAGACGGGCTTGCCTTTGGTGCGCCAGCGGCGCGCCCGCAGCACGCGGCCGTGCAGTGGCCGCCATTAAGTAGGGGTTGGGGAGGGATGGACAGCTGGGAGGCGGGGAGGGGGGATGGGAGCTGGATTGGCCATGCTGGTCGTGCTGGGGGGGAGGGGCTGCGGGGGCAGCAGCGGCGGGGGAAAAACAGGCGGGAAAGGAGGAAAAGTAGGAATAAAGGGAAAAAGAGAAAACAAGCAGAAAGCAGAAAAGTGCAGAAAAATAGATTAGGAAAAAGGGTGAAAACGAGTGAAAAAATGAGTGAAAACGAGTGAAAAAATGGAGCGGAAAGCGGGAGACTGTGGTCCACTGGACCACCAGGGATAAAGGGAAAAAGAGAAAAGAAGCAGAAAGCAGAAAAGTGCAGAAAAATAGATTAGGAAAGAGGGTGAAAACGAGTGAAAAAAAGAGTGAAAACGAGTGAAAAAAACAGAGCGGAAAGCGGGAGACAGTGGTCCACTGGACCATCAGGGATAAAGGGAAAAAGAGAAAACAAGCAGAAATCAGAAAAGTGTAGAAAAATAGATTAGGAAAGAGGGTGAAAACGAGTGAAAAAAGAGTGAAAACGAGTGAAAAAATGGAGCGGAAAGCGGGAGACAGAGGTCCACTGGACCACCAGGGATGAGGCGCAGGTGAACCTGCGGGTGGAAGAGGGCCTCGGACACTCACACTAGAGAGTGCAGGGGCTGGGGGAGGCCTCACTCAATGGTGGAGCTGCGAGGTGGGAGAGCAATTTCACTGACAAAGAGTCAGTGGTCTTGCTCGCCTGTCCCCGCAGCGGCCGCCATTAAGTAGGGGTCGGGGAGGGCTGGACAGCTGGGAGGCGGGAGCGGGGAGGAGCTGGATTGGTAGCCCTGGTCGTGCTGGGGGGAGGGGCTGCGGGGGCAGCAGCGGCGGGGGAAAAACGGGCGGGAAAGGAGGAAAATTAGGAATAAAGGGAAAAAGAGAAAACAAGCAGAAAGCAGAAAAGTGCAGAAAAATAGATTAGGAAAAAGGGTGAAAACGAGTGAAAAAACGAGTGAAAACGAGTGAAAAAAACTGAGCGGAAAGCGGGAGACAGTGGTCCACTGGACCACCAGGGATAAAGGGAAAAAGAGAAAAGAAGCAGAAAGTAGAAAAGTGCAGAAAAATAGATTAGGAAAGAGGGTGAAAACGAGTGAAAAAATGGAGCGGAAAGCGGGAGACAGAGGTCCACTGGACCACCAGGGATGAGGCGCAGGTGAACCGCGGCTGAAGGAGGGCCTCGGACACTCACACTAGAGACTGCAGGGGCGGGGGGAGGCCTCACTCAATGGTGGAGCTGCGAGGGTGGGAGAGCAATTTCACTGACAAAGAGTCAGTGGTGTTGCTCGCCTGTCCCCGCAGCGGCCGCCATTAAGTAGGGGTCGGGGAGGGCTGGACAGCTGGGAGGCGGGAGCGGGGAGGGGAGCTGGATTGGTCACGCTGGTCGTGCTGGCAAGGAGGGGCCGCGGGGGCAGCAGCGGCGGGGGAAAAACGGGCGGGAAAGGTGGAAAAGTAGGAATAAAGGGAAAAAAGAAAACAAGCAGAAAGCAGAAAAGTGCAGAAAAATAGATTAGGAAAGAGGGTGAAAATGAGTGAAAAACGCAGTGAAAACGAGTGAAAAAACAGAGCGGAAGCGGGAGACAGAGGTCCACTGGACCACCAGGGATAAAGGGAAAAAGAGAAAACAAGCAGAAAGCAGAAAAGTGCAGAAAAATAGATTAGGAAAGAGGGTGAAAACGAGTGAAAAAACGAGTAAAAACGAGTAAAAAAACGGAGCGGAAAGCGGGAGACAGAGTTCCACTGGACCACCAGGGATGAGGCGCAGGTGAACCTGCGGGTGGAGGAGGGCCTCGGACACTCACACTAGAGAGTGCAGGGGCTGGGGGAGGCCTCACTCAATGGTGGAGCTGCAAGGGTGGGAGAGCAATTTCACTGACAAAGAGTCAGATCCTGAAATGATATCTCGACTAGATTTTGTCACTTTAGGGCCCGATACCATTACATGCAATTTTAAAAAAATTTATAGATACATCCAGAGAGGTCATAAATGCAACAAGCGATTGAAATAAATGTTTCAAGTCAAGAGATGTATGGGCTAAGAAAATGGAATCAATATTCATTAGGCCTGTCGTTCTTGGACCCCCTGTAACTGGACATTTTGTGGCATGACATATTAGTACATAGGTCCCACACAAAAGGAAAGGCAGGTCGTAAAAAGGCTATTCCAATTTGTACCCACTATTTGAAACTCCAAGTGTTTGTACACCATGGACAAGGTTCTCAGGGTTTAACAAAAAAAAAACAATAAACATTTTTGATACATGACTTACTAAAGTTGGGATGTAGATTGGGTCACAATACTCCGTGTGAGGTACTCATAAATTGGTTCCTGTGTAAAATCAGTGTCGGACGGGGCAGAAAATGGGCTGAAGCACCAAAAATAAAAGTGGCCCCTATTTATTAGTGAATTAGAACTTGCATATAACATTTTCTATACGTGTTTTGCAAGTTCTAGAAGAATGCACAGATTTGACCTTTATTAAAATATCAATGAAATGAACAGCAAACAGCAGCCCTGCAGACCATAAAACATTCACACAAACAGCCCAAAAAACGGCACACACACACTGACCTGTCAGACGAGCCCATCGGGAATTGCCTGATTGCCCTATAGACCAGTCAAACACTGTTTATGATGTTGGAGTCTGCCTTAGTGTACATATGAAGACACCAGAATTTTTGGTTCCATCGAGTAAAACACCATTCTGCCTCCAGGGAGTTTGCAGTACAGTTTCAGATTTCAAGTGGTTTAGAATAGAGTGCCTGGTATATCAGCAAATTGCAACATAGGATAATCAGCTATGTCTCCCAAAAAGAAAACATAGGATTAAAATCTGATTTATTCAGAGAGATGCTTTCTGGAATACAGTGTCCAGAAACTGTGTATAGATAACCTGTAGGCATCTGTCTTGTATTTGATTACAGTGTCAAGAAAGACTTAGGGTTGAAAGTCCTACTTGAAAACGTGACTCAGTTCAATGGCAGCCTGTGAAGAACAGAGAACAAACATCTAGGAAGAGAGCGAAAAGTGGGCAGTTTCATAACCCACCAAGGAAAGCTCTCAATATATCTTTCTTAGACTCAGCATCAGCTAGCAGCAAAGTGCTGCCACGAAATGGTGACACGTACGCTGAACAAATCTGAACATTTGAAATAGTTTTTTATTAGCTTTAACTTGTAGCCTAATGGGTTTTGGACATAAAATGTCCTGATTTCTTGCCAGTATTCTTCAGTACGATGAGTCCTCTAGCTCAGTTCTCACACCATACATGTATATCTTTGTCCATTCTCTGTTGTTCAGAATCCCAAACCGCATGACTCATCCTCACTAGGGAAGGCAACATAGATGGCCAGCCCCTTTCCCAGAAAATCCTGCAACATCTATCCAAGAAGACCATACGTTCAAGGATGACCACAGTGCTGGGGAGGGAATAATCTGTGGGATGAGGTTGCGTAGAACTCAGTTTAACGGTGAAGGCACCCAGTAAGCAATTTAGCCATTATCACTTTATTTCTATTCTCCATTCTATTTCTCGAACTGTGGAGGTTAACCGGGTAACCTCAACTGACTTTACTATATTCCATATATTCTACCTAAAGCCAAAACAATGCTAAACCTACTTTATTCAATGGATGTTAGGACTGAAAACTCCCTCACATGGTGAGGGATGTGTACTCCTGCCCTTAGCGCCCCAGCTACAACTATGTCTGGATCCCTGTTGCTGATTTTTATTGTCATGGGTAAACATGGATCATGCATGTGCGACATGACATAGGACTGTCTCACGGATTGCAGTCTTGGACTGGGAGGGGCATTCCAAAGTTCAACCCTGGTAGTGGTACATGGCTACTGCCTTTGCCAAGAGTTAGGTAGCAAGAGCCCAGTGGAGGCAGCAAACTGTGTAGTGATCAGTAGAAGTCAGCAGCCCATTTTGTCACTGGAGTGAGGCCTACAGGCTCATTCCTCTAAAGTTCTGCCACTATGTGCATAACTCACTCTTCGCCTACATCAATTTAGGCCCTGGGGTAACCTTTTGATACACATATCACTGTTGCTGACTTCCAGGTGTGAACCTCTATTCACTCCCATGGACTGTGCTGTGGGGCTATCAAATTTGGAGTCTCTCTCTGTGACAGTTTACTTTCTGGAGGAAGGGCATGGCAGTTGGGAGGGCACCACAAAGGAAGCAGACTCAAACACAAATGTTGGAGACTCAGACCCTAAATCACATTTGGTGTCTGGAAATGGACTATAAGAAGGGGAGCTCAAGACTGCCAAAAAGGTAAACCATCAAGCAGCCAGGCGGACGGTGCAAGGAGGGAAATCTCTGCAACTCTTCTGCCTGTGGCCAAGCTAGAGGCCAAGGTCGGCCAGTCTCCCAGCTCAGTGAGGGAATATCACCCAGGGACATCCAAGATAACCTGCCCTTGGAGCCTGGAGCACTAGTGCCTGCCTACTTTCCAAGACTATTGAGCCCTTTGAGGAAGAGGATAGTGCTGGAGGGAACGAGGTCCAGTGGGGGATCCTGGTGAGTGGATGTCAGTAGCGAGAGGAGAGGAGAAAGCTGCTGCACCGATTAGGTTGTTGCCCATGTGCAGTTTCAAGTTGGTGACCCCTGTATGCTGGGGAGGGCACTGTGGATTTAGCAGTGGTAATCAACACGTCCGTGCTTATCAGGCCGTCGCCCATGTGCAGTGTGTGAATTGGCGACCCTGTATGCCAGAGGGGGCCACCATGAAGTGTTCCATGCCAATAGGGCCGTCGTCCGTGCGCACTGTGTAAGTTGGTGACCCCGTATGCCAAAGGGGTCTGCAGTGAAGTTTGCCTTGCCGAACGGGCTGTCGCCCATGTGCAGTGTATAAGTCGGTGACCCCGTATGCTAGAGGGGGCTGCAGTGAAGTTTGCTGTGCCGATTGGGCCGTTGCCTGTGTGTGGTGTGTAAGTTAGCAACCCTGCATGATAGAGGGGGCCACTATGAGGAGGAACCTGCTACTGTGCCAATCGATCTGTCACCCGAGTGAGGGAAATATTTGGTGATCCTGCATGCCAGAGAGGGCCACTGGACAAAAACAAAGATTGCAGCCATGTTGATGCCATCATCATGATGAGAGGCTGTCGTAGTGACCCCTGCCAGCCAGAGTCCTGACTGAGGATCAAAACCAAAAGCCAATAAAATACTCCCCCCACCTGTGGGGAAGACCAAAGGAAACATACCTTCACATCGGAGGAGTACGGAGGACACCTAGCCACAGCACCCTGCAGAGCTGCGTGTGTGATACTCACCCAAAGCAGTCGCTACACCTTCAGCGCCTGCAAGAGAGACACTCTCAGAGACTCTGGCTAGACAACCCCTGTGGGTGCGGGTAAGACTGTGCTATGGGCCAGAAAGCCCAGAGGGAACATGACTGCCAAATAGAGCTTCAGCACTGGAACACTTTAGATTTTTCTGAAATAGTGGGAGTGAGACCCCTGAGACTGCTAGTGCGGCCAAACCTGAATGTAGGCTATAGTGAATGGGAATAACCACTATCGCTAGTGAGGGGGAAGTGGGACTCAGGGGACTGCCTGTTAAACAACAGAGCCCAGACCTCAGGGGGCTGCATGTCTTATTTGGATGTGTATATATATATATATATATATAGAAGAGGAGCAAGTATAATAAACAAAATCAACAGTACGAGGCCCTCATTAGGAAATTAAAATCGGAGAAAAATTTGATTATAAGGAGCAGTGACAAAGGGGGAAACATTGTGCTTATGAAACGGGAGGATTACGATAAGGAGGCTTATGCACAGCTCAATGACAGAGAATGTTATATACGCAATACGCTGGCAGCTATGAAAGAAGCCTACAATGATTATCATAAAAAACTGTTGATGTGGAAGAACAAACAATTGATTACGGAGGATGAATATAAATATTTGAAAAAGGACAACCCGATAACCCCTTCCATTTATTTCATCCCCAAAATCCATAAGAACATCAATAAACCGCCTGGAAGGCCAATTATATCCGCCAGGGATGGGAGTTTGGAGAAGACGTCAGTATATATTGATTATTTTTTACAGGATTTTGTCAAATCATTACAGTCATATGTACAAGATAGAGGGGACTTCTTACGCAAGATCAGAGATGTGGTTTGGAAAGAGAACTATTGGATGCTGGCACTAGATGTGACATCCCTTTACACCAGCATCAGACATTGTGACGGTATACAAGCAGTACAATATTATCTTTCAAAAAGACCACCACAATATAAGGATCACAACGACATGCTGACTGAGATGTTAGAACATTGTTTAAAGAACAATAATTTTATGTTTAACAATCTCATATATCAACAGATAAGGGGTGTGGCCATGGGGGCCAGTTTTTCTCCCAGCTATGCCTGTCTTCATATGGGCAGCTGGGAGGAAAGGGTCCTCAAACGCAACTTTGGCAAAATCCTTGATGACAATGTGATTGTATGGCTGCGTTACATTGATGATTTGTTTATATTGTGGGATGGTACCAAACAGCAGGCGGATGAGTTTGTGACTGAAATCAATAATAATGATCTGAACCTCCATTTTACGGTAACAATGAGCCAAACATCTATTACTTTTTTAGACACTGAGGTATTCATACTCAATAACCAGATTGAGACTAGGCTCTATAGAAAGGACACCTCTGGAAATTCTCCATTACATGCAAGTAGTGCACACCCGGCACACCTCATAAATAGCATTCCGTATGGGGAGATGTTACGCCTCAGACGAATCTGTAGCAACGACCAAGATCTGAAGGCGGCACAGGTCCGTAGCAAACAGAGATTCCGTGAGAGGGGATACTCTGATAATATCATCAATAGTGCTATTATTAAATCTATGAGGTACAGCAGGGAAGAACTCCTAAAAGACAAGGGGGAGGTGGTCCATACAACATTTCAGGTTGGAACGATTGAGAAATATGAAGTGGAGGGGGATACCCATCAATTCAGAATTATCATGGGGTATAGCAAGCAACATACTAGCCTTCATAGAATTATTAACAAAAATTGGCCGATAATTCTGAATGACCCAGTAATTGGACCCACTTTGCCACGTAGGGTGTCCATTACACATAGTAGGGCCCCCTCAATGAGAGATTGCCTGGTTAACACCAGTCCGGAAACTATTGATAAGTCCAATTGGTTACAGACCAATAAAGGGTTTTACAAGTGCAAATCCTGTAAGGCTTGTCTCCATGGGATTAATACAAAGATGTACAAAACCCCTTTAGTGATAAGGAATATAAGATCCTGAAACTCCTAACATGCAAAACAGAATATGCAGTATATGTACTGAAATGTCCGTGTGAGTTTCTGTACATTGGCAGCACGAGTTATCTGTTAATAAACGCATCTTGCAACATCTACGTGCTATATCCAACCAAGACAACACATATCCTGTGGCGCGACATTTTAGGGAGTATCACAACAGCAATAATGAGGGTCTCAAGTACTATGTGGTGGATGCAATCCCACCTAGTAGAAGGGGAGGCGATAGGGAATCCAAACTGCGTAGATTAGAGACAAGATATATTCTCCAGTTTGATTCCAAAACCCCAGGGGATTGAACGCAACGGAGGATTTGCACACGTTTGGGTTAGATGATAACTTGTATATTTTATCTATTTACGGGTTGAATGCTTATGGTATATATTTTTATGTGATGGGAGCTCCTTTTAACCTCTACACTTTTCTACTCTGGATTACCTTTTTAGATATTTACATTGGGTCTTTTATGTACAGTGATAAGGTACCATATATTTGGTCTTTATGCATTTTTATATTTATGAATTTATATTTATATATTTATATTTATTTACATATTTATATGCAAAAAAGTGTGACAATTACAAACCTGTACATAATTGTGAATTAGCATGACAGGAATCCACATTCTATAAAGGTTAAACTGGAAAGAATAGATGGGAGGGAGATATCGGGGTCTTATCACATAATTTATCCCATATATCCAAACAAGACATTTCTAGACAATATTGAGGATTGGTGGTGGAACAGAATAACCCTCCATGTGGACCCAGGTATGGATCTAATTATTCAATATCTGCCTCAGGTTGCCCTGTAACTACAAAAAGGATCAATCAATATAGTAACTATCGTTGCACATTTTATTTCCTAATTTTAACAGACACAGAGTTTAGGTCAAATTTATCACGGAGGATAGTTTTTACATGCACATTTGTAGGCTCTATTGACATATATAAACATTACCACATGCACATGGCGTAAGAAAAGGGATTTAACCCGGAACATAACAATTAATTGTTCTAACAGGTGTCACTTAACATGCATGAGAATATTATGGTAATAGCCTAAAACCATGAGTGAGTTAATGGGGGTCCTTTTTTGGGATTCCCAGTTTTGGACAAACATATCAGGTCTTGCTTTTATGGAGGGAGACAGACAAAACAAGTACAAAGCATTTATGCTAATATTATTTGAATTTGATTTTGGCGGCAGGTTAGCATTATTGTGCACAAAAATCTATTTTTTGTAAATTTGATGCCATTTTTACTGCTGTCTTTACCCTCATGTCCTTTTATACATATTATATTGATTTTACGATATATTAATGTTTTAACTTGCGGTTGGTTTTTAACTTAACCCATGAATTGTCAACGAACTACACATTTTTCTATGTCTATGGGCACCATTTACACGTGATTGTTGGTTAATTGCACTGGTCACTTTAAAAGCGGAAGTTGAATATGAATACAATGTCATTTGAAAAAGGCTCGGACGAGCCGAAACGTTATGGCGGCATTGAAGATTAAATAATTTATTGCACTTACAAATTTGGTCCGTGTCCGTTGTTGCAGGGAAGAACCTTCTAGTGCAACACGGAAAGCAGTGATATATATATATATATGTATATATGTAATATTCACTGAAAAAACCATAAGTTTCAGGGACGTTATAGTTAGAAATTAGCATTTAAAAAACCTTTGATATTCACAAAAAAAAACACAGGTTTCAGGGACGTTATAGTTAGTTGGACATTTCACTCGTACAAAACCAGAGATATTCAGCCGTTATAGTTAGTTGAGCTAACTGTAACTCGCGCCCCCGCAATGCACTGCTGATGACATCACATATTACATCACTCATGACATGGTCAGTGACATCACTGATGACATCACTGATGACATCTCAAATGACATCACTGATGACATCACTGATGACATCATCCACGTGATAATCTGATGCACCTCCTCATACCCTGATATAACCTTTGATACACCCACTCTAAAATACAGACTACCATTTTTGAAACCATAGACACACCAATACCAGTTACTACATACCCACTCACTGATTCCTAGGTCTACACACACATCCACTCATTCACCCATACAGTCACTCATACATACAGACACTCATCAATACAGCACTATCATATGTACTCATACACCTATACAAACACTCACACACCGCCACTCACCCATAGAGTTACTCACACACATAGTCAGTCATTCAAAGAATCAATCACAGTCCCATTTACTCACCTACACAGTTATACACACACCACCTCACTTATTCATACAGATACTAACACATACTCTCTTATACAATCACTGACACAAGCACACACTCATCTATACAGCCACTCTCACAATCACTCACTCTCACATATAGTCATTTATATAGTCCAACACTGACATATACTGCCTTTCACCTATGTAGTTACTCACACATGTACCACTGGGACATCTAAACACTCACCAGCACACCCATACACATACTCACCCACCCATACAGCCCTTCACAGATGCACTCTTGAACCCATACTCCCAGTGAATCACCCACTCACACATCTATGCATGGAGTCACACACCCCCCACCCACCCACACAGACACTCAGACACCATACACATACTCAGACAACCAATCAATAACCCATATAGACACTCTTGTAGCTACTGACCAACCGATGCAGCTGCTTACACACCAACTGACAGACTGATACAGACATTCACACAGTTTAGTCACTAACCCATGCATTCAGTAAGACACGTTTAATCACTCACTTATACACTCAGTCACACACCTACTAAATCATCCATACAGACACTCATACACCCACTCATTCTTCAATATACCTTGGCATATATATAAATATAAAACATATTTAAACTTTACAGAAACACACAGTCACTGGATGATGTCATCAGTGATGTCATTTGAGATGTCATCAGTGATGTCATCAGTGATGTCACTGACCATGTCATGAGTGATGTAATGTGTGACGTCATCAGCAGTGCATTGCGGGGGCGCGAGTTATAGTTAGCTCAACTAACTATAACGGACGAATTTCTCTGGTTTTGTACGAGTGAAATGTCCAACTAACTATAACATCCCTGAAACCTGTGGTTTTTTCAGTGAATTTCTAAGGTTTTTCAAATGCTAATTTCTAACTATAACGTCCCTGAAACCTATGGTTTTTTCAGTGAATTTCAAAGGTTTTTTAAATGGAAATTTCCAACTATAACGTCCCTGAAACCTGTGTTTTTTCAGATGAATTTCTACAGTTTTTAAAATGCTAATCCCTAACTATAATTTCCTTGAAACCTCTGGTTTTTTCAGTGAATTTCTATGGTTTTTTAAATGTTAATTTCTAACTATGCCTACATAGATAGGACATGTGCAGAAAGAGGAAGTAAGGCACAGAAAGAAGCAAGAGAAGTGCAGAAAGAGGCAAGAGAGGTGCAGAAAGAGGAAGAAAGGTGCAGAAAGAAGCAAGAGAAATGCAGAAAGAGGCAACAGAAGTCCAGAAAGAGGAAGAAAGGTGCAGAAAGAAGCAAGAGATGTGCAGAAAGAACCAACAGATGTGCAGAAAGAGGCCTACTTTGACTGTACCTTACAACAGACTCATACAAAGTAGCCTAATCACTAATCCGTCTCCCAAGATGTCTTAAACCTCGCTTTTCTTTTGAAGGTTCAATATTCATTGACTGCTCAGAATGTTAGGCCTACCAAATATAAAACAGCAATCCTAAGCATATAACTGCTGTAAGTCTGACCAAGTTTGTGAAGGTATGCATGCATGTGTCTCTGCTTTTACCTAGTGACACGTTACATAAAAATAAACATACAAATACTTGAATACCTATGTTTCAATCAGCATTCTCTGTAAATTTGTGTACAAAAAGGTAGAAGAAAGAAAAGTGCAGAAAGAAACAACAGATGTACAGAAAGAGGCAAGATGGGTGCAGAAAGAGCAAGAAAGATGCATAAAAAAGCAAGAGAAGTGCACAAAGGACCAACGGAGGTGCAGAAAGAGGCAAGAGGGGTAGGGAAAGAGAAAAGAGAAGTGCAGAAAGAGGCAAGAGAGATGCACAAAGAGGGAAGAAGGGTGCAGAAAGAGGCAAGAGGGGTGCAGAAAGAAGCAAGAGAAGTGCAGAATGAAGCAACAGGGGTGCAGAAAGAGGCAACAGAGGTGCAGAAGGAGGCAAGAGAACTGCACAAAGAGGCAAGAGAGTTGCAGAAACAGACAAGAGGTGCAGAAAGAGGGAAAAGGGGTGCAGACAGAGGCAAGGGAATTGCAGAAAGAGGGAATAGGGGTGCAGAAGGAGGCAAGAGGGGTTCAGGGATTTGCAAGAGAGGTGCAGAAAGAAGCATGAGCAGTGCAGAAAGAACCAAGAGAGGTGTAGAAAGAGGCAAGAGGGGTGCAGAAAGAGGCAAGAGAAGTGCAAAAAGAAGCAAAAGAGGTACAGAAAGAGGGAAGACGGTGCAGAAAGAGGCAAGAGAACTGCAGAAAGAGGCAACAAACGTGCAGAAAGAGGCAAGACAGGTGCAGGAAAAGGGAAGAAGGGTGCACAAAGAACCAACAGAGATGCAGAAAGAGGCAGGAGGGGTGGAGAAAGAGGAAAGATAAGTGCAGAAAGAGGCAAGAGAGATGCACAAAGAGGGAATAAGGGTACAGAAAGAGGCAAGAGGGGTGCAGAAAGAAGCAAGAGAAGTGAAGAAACAGGCAAAAGAGGTGCAGAAAGAGGGAACAGGGGTGCAGACAGAGGCAAGAGGGGTGCAGAAAGAAGCAAGAGCGGTGCAGAAAGAAGCAAGAGCAGTGCAAAAGAACCAACAGAAGTGCAGGATGAGGCAAGAGGGGTCCAGAAAGAGGCAAGAGAAGTGCAGAAAGAAGAAACAGAGGTGCAGAAAGCGGCAAGTGGGGTGTAGAAATAGGCAAGAGAGGTGCATAAAGAGGTAAGAGAGCTGCACAAAGAGGGAAGAAGGGTGCAGAAAAAGGCAAGAGGGGTGCAGAAAGAAGCAAGAGAGGTGAAGAAAGAAGCAAGAAAAGTGTAGAATGAAGCAACAGGGGTACAGAAAGAGGCAAGAGGGGTGCAGAAAAAGGCAAGAGGGGTGAAGAAAGAGGCAACAGAGGAGCAGAAGGAGGCAAGAGAACTGCAGAAAGAGGCAAGAGTGTTGCGGAAACAGGCAAAAGAGGTGCAGAAAGAGGGAAGAGGGGTGGAGACAGACACAAGAGAAGTGCAGACAGAGAGGAGGGGTGCATAAATGTGCAAGAGAGGTGCAGAAAGAATCAAGAGCAGTGCACAAAGAACCAACAGAGGTGCAGAAAGAGGCAAGAGGGGTGCAGAAAGAGGAGAGAGAGAAGTGCAGAAAGAAGCAAATGAGGTGCAGAAAGAGGCAAAAGCAGTGCAGAAAGAACCAAGAGATGTGCAGAAAGAGGCAAGAGATGTGCAGAAAGAGGGAAGAAAGGTGCAGAAAGAAGCAAGAGAAGTGCAGAAAGAGTCAAGAGAACTGCAGAAAGAGGGAAGAGAGTTGCAGAAACAGGCAAAAGGGTGCAGAAAGAGGCAAAGAGGGTGCAGAAAGAGGGTGTGCAGACAGAGGCAAGAGCGGTGCAGAAAGAGGGAAGAAGAGTATAGAAAGAGGCAAGAGGGATGCAGAAATTTGCAACAGAGGTGCAGAAAGAAGCAAGAGCAGTGCAGAAAGAACCAACAGAGGTGCAGAAAGAGGCAAGAGGGGTACAGAAAGAGGCAAGAGCAGTGCAGAAAGAACCAAAGGATGTGCAGAAAGAGGCATAAGAGGTGCAGAAACAGGCAGGAAAGGTGCAGAAAGAGGCAAGAGGGGTGCAGAAAGAGGAGAGAGAGAAGTGCAGAAAGAAGCAAATGAGGTGCAGAAAGAGGCAAGAGGGGTGCAGAAAGAGGCAAAAGCAGTGCAGAAAGAACCAAGAGATGTGCAGAAAGAGGCAAGAGATGTGCAGAAAGAGGGAAGAAAGGTGCAGAAAGAAGCAAGAGAAGTGCAGAAAGAGTCAAGAGAACTGCAGAAAGAGGCAAGAGAGTTGCAGAAACAGGCAAAAAGGGTGCAGAAAGAGGCAAAGAGGGTGCAGAAAGAGGGTGTGCAGACAGAGGCAAGAGCGGTGCAGAAAGAGGGAAGAAGAGTATAGAAAGAGGCAAGAGGGATGCAGAAATTTGCAACAGAGGTGCAGAAAGAAGCAAGAGCAGTGCAGAAAGAACCAACAGAGGTGCAGAAAGAGGCAAGAGGGGTACAGAAAGAGGCAAGAGCAGTGCAGAAAGAACCAAAGGATGTGCAGAAAGAGGCATAAGAGGTGCAGAAACAGGCAGGAAAGGTGCAGGAAGAGGGAACAGGGGTGCAGAAAAAGGCAAGAGAGGTGCAGAAAGAGGGAAGAGGGGTGCAGAAAGAGGGAAGAGGGGTGCAGAAAGAAGCAAGTAAGGTGCAGAAATAGGCAACAGAGGTGCAGAAAGATGCAAGAGGGGTGCAGAAACAAGCAAGAGAAATGCAGAAAGAGACAAGACAATTGCTGAAAGAAGCAACAGAGGTGTAGAAAGAAGCAAGAGAAGTAGAGAAAGAGGCAAGTGAGGTGCAGAAAGAGGCAAGAGATGTGCAGAAAATGGCAAGAGAACTGCAGAAAGAGGCAAGATGGATGCAAAAATGGGAAGAAGGGTGCAGAAAGAAGCATGAGGGGGGCAGAAAGAAGCAAGAGAAGTGCAGAAAGAAGCAAGAGAGGTGCAGAAAGAGGGAAGAGGAGTACAGAAAGAGGCAAGAGGGATGCAGAAATTTGCAACAGAGGTGCAGAAAGAAGCAAGAGCAGTGCAGAAAGAACCAACAGAGGTGCAGAAAGAGGCAAGAGGGGTACAGAAAGAGGCAAGAGCAGTGCAGAAAGAACCAAAAGATGTGCAAAAAGAGGCAAAAGAGGTGCAGACACAGGCAGGAAAGGTGCAGAAAGGGGGAACACGGGTGCAGAAAAAGGCAAGAGAGGTGCAGAAAGAGGGAAGAGGGGTGCAGAAAGAGGGAAGAGGGATGCAGAAAGAAGCAAGTAAGGTGCAGAAGTAGGCAACAGAGGTGCAGAAAGATTTCTGCAGTTCTCTTGCTTCTGTCTGTACCTCTCTTCCTTCTTTCTGCACTCCTCTTGCCTCTTTCTGCACCCCTTTTTCATCTTTCTGCACCTCTGTTGCCTGTTTCTGCACCTCTCTTGCCTCTTTCTGCACTTCTCCTGCCTCTTTCTGCACCTCTGTTGCTTCATTCTGCACTTCTCAGGCTTCTTTCTGTGCCTCTCTTGCTTCTTTCTGCACCCCTATTGCCTCTTTCTGCACCTCTCTTGTCTCTTTCTGCACCCCTCTTGTCTCTTTCTGCACCTCTCTTGCTTCTTTCTGTACCCCTCATGCCTCTTTCTGTACCCTTCTTCCCTTTTCCTGCATGTCTCTTGGGTAATTCTACACTGCTCTTGATGGTTCTTTCTGCACTGCTCTTGCTTCTTTCTGCACCTCTCTTCCAAATTTCTGCACCCCTCTTCCCTCTTTCTGCACTTCTCTTGCTTCTTTCTGCACCCCTGCTCCCTCTTTCTGCACAACTTTTGCCTGTTTCTGTAGGAGAGTAGGATCTGCTTCACATGGGTACCCCCACTTTTTGCTGATGCTTCACTGGTTTTCGACATTAGTCTGGCTGGGGCCCTGCTATTCAGAACCCCAGCCTAGCTGTTTCCTCTTTAAAAGGGTCTCCATGTGCCTTAGGCACATCACTGATTGGGATCTGGAGTGCCCTTGTAAGTCCCTAGTATATGGTATACTATGTACCAAGGGCATAGGTACCTCAGAGGCCTGCCAGGGGCTGCTGCATGTATTATGCCACCCCTGGAAGGCCATCCAAACTGACACCACGGGTCTGCTACTGCAGCCTGGGTAAGGTGGTGCATGCACCCCTTACTGTGGTATAGGTTACCTATATCACTAAATGCATACACACATATAAACCTATAAGTCACTCCTAAGGCAGGCCTTATCAATCCTAAAGGCAGAGTGCATGGTTCCTATGTGAGAGGGTGCCCCTGCATGAGCAGGGCCCCTCTGCAGCATTCGGAGACCATCTCTGATGCTGTTTGTAGTGCAGCCTGACCATATACTCTTAAACGCATTATATCCTCGCGGTAAAATGCTAACTATGGAATGGCTGCACCTAAACATGTTGTGTTTGGTGTCAAACATCTTGGAATACTAGCCCCCCGCCAATCCTGGTGGCGGGGTAGCATTCCACCCTTCTAGAGGGAAAGACATGTTAACTCTGACGAGTCCGGTAACTTCTTTCCAGAGCCCTGGCATCACAAAATGGATGCTGCTGCCACAGACACGAGTCTGGCCTCCTGCTGCTGGACGAAACTCCGGCAGGGGAGGCCTGGAAAATAGGTTTCCTGTCCCAGGGAGGTGTGACCACCTCCCCAGACAGGACAATGTGTATTGGGGCTGGGCGGGAGCACTTTCGGGTGCTTTGAAGTCCTGCACTGGGGGCACAATTGGTGTCCCTGTGCATACCCCAGTTCAAACCGGATCAGGGGCTTGCAGCCCCTGCTTTGGCGCAAACTGGACAATGGGAAAGGGGTGTAGCCACCCCTCTGCCCTGACCCACCCATAGGTGGGGCCACAGAGTAGTCCATCCCCTATTTTTAGAATAAAGGTAGGAACCCAGTCCTTAGGACTTTAGATTATACCTGGATGAAACTCTGACACTGAATCCTGGACCTTCGACGCTCTACGACAAGATTAGAGGACTGAAGAATCTCCCTTGGGGTCAAGGAGTGACTCCCCTGCTTGGCAGGCACCAAAGAAGCATCTGTCCGGTTCGCATCACTGAAGCTCCCGTCGGACGCCGAAGTCATCGCATCACCAGAGGTAGATTCTCAGACTTTCCCGAGGCTACCCTGAGTCCCCAGCAAAGCTGAGGCCCGTGGCTATCGTGGGTGACTTAAGACCGTGACCCCTGGACACCGAGCACACTTGCAAGTGCACCATCTTCTGGGTCTCCCAAGAAGTCGTGCTTTGGGCTCCGAGTAGCCCTAGCCTCCAGCACCACCTGCACCGAAGATCACTGGCCCCCACTCCACGAGTGTCCTGTAAGCCAGCTCCACGTGCGGTGTCACGAGGCTCCTTCGCGGTCGCTAGCCCGTTGGCTAGTAGCCCTGGACGAAGGCCAATCTTTTCTTTACTTGGCATCCAGGCCTGGCCTCACTTACCCTCGCTGGGTGAGTTCCCCAGACCTTGCTGGTCTGCATCATCGACGATCTACATCTTACTCGAGACTTGCCGTTGCCAAGGCTTGTTGGGTCCAATCTGGTCGCCGACACCTCTGCACTCGACAGACATCGAGCAACAGCCCGAATCCTGCTCCTGGTCGCCGACAACGCCTCCCGGACCTCGTGGCTGAAGAGTCAAGACGACCGTCAATGCGCCTGAAGCACTCGACATCGGTGGGCATCTGTCCATCGCCTTCCTGGTCACTGGCTAGTGACCCAGACTCTGTCCCCTCTGCTTTCAGGTTCACCAGAACTCCGATCCACTCTTGGATCCACAAGGACACTTTTCTCCTGGTCGCCAGCAGCACTTTGCAGCAGATCGCCATACGAAACGACGACGAAACCCGACCCCGAAAGGCACCTATGCACCCGGCTTCTCTGGGTGAGGTAACACGAGTACTCCGGTGCTCCCGTGGGTAGAGACTCTTCAAAGTCCTAGATCTCAAAGGGTTTTGTCCTAGTCCTCTTTTAAGTGTCCCTTTCCTCTATTTTCCCGATCCCGACTTTCTCCATAGAAGTTAACGGCATATCGCGGTTGTGTATTTACACTGCACGCGTCTCCCGTGGGTCCCCTGTGTCACTACCTTGGGTGGTTCCTTGTGGTCCAAGCACTGCTAGAGGCTCTAGGCCTAGTGTCTAGTTCAGTCGTGGTTCGCATACCACTTTATTGGTATATGGTTTGGTACGCCCCTAGGGCCCAAACGTGTATTTGTGCTATTACTGTGATTTAAGATCTTATAACCTATGTACTTCGAACTCTAGCCTCATAAAGAGACTAGAGGGGTGTGTTTAGTAATAAATACATATATTTTGAATATATACCTGGTGTGGTGCTCTTTCATTTGGTCACTCAAGAGATTATAGACTGGTAAAACAAGCTGCTTTACATTCCTTCAAGACTTAGCCTGAAGGCTGCTCTCCACAGCTACCACTAGGATAGCTTTCAATAAGGTTGTCTTTAACCTACCTACCATAAGAGTCGATTTGGACTGGTGCAAGGTGCCCACTATAATTAGTGGACAGCATATGCCAGGCCAACTTCTCACATTGGTGTGCAGCGTGTGGGATTCCAGCTTGCTATTGTTTTACCAGATAATCTCAATTGAATTGATCAACTGAAAACCACTAAAGGTACCTAAGGTACATATAATTTAAGCTTAGAATATCAGTAAGTTCTACTGAACTTAGAGTTGTGTGTAAAGGGATAGCACAACCCTTTCTACAACTCAAGAGAGTTTAGTAGGCCACACTAGAGTAGGTAGTGCATACACCACACCACACTAGTAATGTCTTTAAAAGCAGGATCCAAAGATACCCTGCAGGAAGCCATTGAGCTTCCCCCTCCAAGTATGACACACTCCCATTCTTGGAACTGAGAGCTTTGTGTAACGTGAGGAAATTAAGGACAGGCCAAAGTCCCACCACCCAACACCTCCAGGAGTTGTTGGTGGCTTATGATCTTAGTAAGTCTTCAGAGACTGAAGGGGTAGGAGCAGAGGGTGGGCCAGCAGATGAGGAAGGGGCCAGGGGTACCACTACCCCCAGCCCCCTCTGAAACTGACCAGGAGGGTGACAATGACCCTGACCTGGAGAACCCAATCCCTTCTGGGGAAGATGAAGATGAGGATCTAGAGAACCACACCTTTGTCCCCCAGGAAGGATTATGAGTGTGCTCAGAAAGTCTAGGTCTCCTTCTCAGGAGTCTAACCACTCTGGCACCTCAATAGGGAGCTCTGTTTCTTCTCACAGGAGGGAATCCTCTCATGAGAGAAGAAAGAGACTGGTCCAGTATGAGGAAACTCAACTAGAGATCAGGAAGAAGCAATTGGCTTTAGATAGAGAATCCCTAGATCTCCTTAGAGAGAGAAGAAAGTTGGGACTAGAGTCCCATGGTGGCAGCCATGTCCCTAGAGACAGGGAAAGGTCCTATGACCATAGGAACCTGAGCAAGATTGTCCCTCCCTACCAGAGTGGGGATGATATCCACAAATGGATAACTGCTTTAGAGAGGGCCTGTAAAGTACAGAAGGTCCCTCAGGAGCAGTGGGCAGCAATCTTGTGGCTCTCCTTTGCTGACAAAGGTAGAGACAAGCTCCTCACTGTTAGAGAGGAGGATGCTGACAATTACAAAGTCTTGAAGAGTGCTCTTATTGATGGGTTTGGCCTAACCACTGAACAGTACAGGTTGAAGTTCAGAGACACCCAAAAAGCACAGACTCAAGACTGGGTAGACTATGTGGATTGTTCTGCCAAGGCTCTGGAAGGCTGGTTGATGGGCAGTAAGGTGTGTGACTTCTCAGGATTGTATAATCTGATAATGAGGGAGCAGATTCTTAATAACTGTCAAAATCAGCTGTTGCATCAGTACCTGGTTGACTCTGATCTGACCTCTCCCCAAGAATTGGGAAAGAAGGCAGACAAATGGGTCAGAACCAGGGTGAAGCAGAAGGTACAGAACCAAGGTGGGGAAACCAAGAAGCAAGATGCTAAGAACTCTGACAAGGGTGGGGAGAAGGGTAAAGATCAAAAGTCTTCATCAGGCCCCCAACAATCTTCTTCTGGTGGGGATTCCCAGTCTACCAAGGGTAAAGGCCAAAGAAAACCATGGTGCAAGGTCTGTAAGCAAAAGACCCACTGGACCAGTGATTGCACCAAGTCCAAAGACTCCAGTCCAGCACCCACCAATGCCCCTAAGGCACCTGTTCCCCCTAGTACAGTTGGTGGAAGTGCTCCAGCAAAGGGTTTAGTAGGGTTCACCCTGGGAACTGAGTTGGGCTCTGACCTAGTTAGAGAACTGACTCAGGCTGTGTTAGTCTGTGATGGAGGCATGGATGTGCCCTCCTCTATGAGTCCCAGTAATCTGGGCAAGTACAGACAACAGCCTTTAATCAATGGACGAGAGGCTTTGGCATTTAGGGACACAGGGGCAAGTGTCACAATGGTGACACAAGACCTTGTGCTACCTGGGCAAGTTATGCTTGGTGAAATGTACCAAGTGACCAATGCTAGCAATGTCAGAACAGACCATACTCTGGCAGTTGTTAACTTCTCCTGGGGAGGGGTAACTGGCCTTAAGAAGGTTGTGGTAAGTGCAAACCTACCAGTCGAATGCTTGCTTGGCAATGACTTAGAGACTTCTGCTTGGGCAGAAGTGGAGCTCAGGACCCATGCAGAAATGCTGGGGATCCCTGCAGATGTGTTTGCTGTGACCAGGTCACAAGCCAAAATGTCTAGCACTGAACAGGCCTTGGATTCTGGAAGAAAGGACCAAGTGCCTTCCAAGAGGAGGAGTAGTAGGGTTAAGGCAGTGCCTTCCCCCTTGGCTCAGGAGGAAGATCAGTCCCTTGAGGGGGATGATCTCAGCCCTGAAGAAGGAACTGTCCCAGAGGAACTTGAACCTGACCAGGTTGAGTTCTTGGGGACAGGGGGACCTTCTAGGGCAGATCTGAGCCAGGAGCAGCAGAGCTGCCCCTCCCTTGAACCCCTCAGACAGCAAGCTGCTGCTGAGGCTGCTGGGAAAGCTAGTGGTCCCCATACAGTGTATTGGGATGATGGACTCCTGTACTCAGAGAGTAGAGACCCCAAGCCTGGTGCTACCAGGAGGTTGGTAATACCTTTGAAGTTCAGGGGCTTCCTATTGACCCTAGCCCATGATATTCCCTTAGCAGGACACCTGGGCCAGAACAAGACTTGGGACAGAATTGTCCCTCACTTTCACTGGCCCCACATGTCTGAAGACAGTAAGGAGTTTTGTCGCTCCTGTGTAACCTGCCAAGCCAGTGGCAAAGCAGGTGGCACTACAAAGGCCCCCTGATACCACTACCTGTGGTGGGGGTGCCCTTTGAGAGGGTAGGGATTGACATTGTTGGTCCCATGGATCCCCAAACAGCCTCTGGGCACAGGTTTATCCTGGTGATAGTGGATCATGCCACCAGGTACCCAGAAGCTATTCCCCTCAGGACCACTACAGCACCTGTGGTGGCAAGGGCCCTCCTGGGAATCTTCTCAAGAGTGGGCTTTCCTAAGGAGGTAGTATCCGACAGGGGTGCAAACTTCATGTCTGGGTACTTAAAAGCAATGTGGAAGGAGTGTGGAGTTACTTATAAGTTCACCACACCCTATCACCCACAATGCAATGGTTTAGTTGAGAGATTCAACAAAACCTTGAAGGGCATGATTAAAGGGCTCCCAGAAAAGCTTAGGCGTAGATGGGACATACTCTTGCCCTGCCTTTTATTCGCATATAGGGAGGTGCCTCAGAAGGGGGTTGGTTACAGCCCTTTTGAACTTCTGTTTGGCCACCCTGTGAGGGGTCCACTGTGCTTGGTGAAGGAAGGATGGGAGTTACCTCTCAAGCCCCCAAAGCAAGATATAGTGGACTATGTACTTGGTCTCCGCTCCAGGATGGCTGAGTACATGAAAAAGGCAACCAAAAACCTTGAGGCTAGCCAGGAACTTCAGAAGGCCTGGCATGACCAAAAGGCTGTTCTGACTGTTTACCAGCCAGGACAGAAGGTGTGGGTGTTGGAGCCAGTGGCCCCAGCAGCTCTCCAAGACAAATGGAGTGGACCCCACACTATTGTTGAGCAGAAGGGTGAGGTCACTTACTTAGTGGACCTGGGAACACCCAGGAGTCCCCAAAGGGTTCTCCATGTCAACAGACTAAAGCCATATGTGGACAGGGCAGACATGGGCTTGCTCATGGCTACTGATGAAGGGCAGGAGGAAGAGAGTGACCCACTCCCTGACCTGCTCTCACAGAACCCTGACGATGGGTCAGTTGATGGTGCAGCCTTGGCAGGCAGCCTCACTACCCAGCAACAAACTGATTGCAGGCAAGTCCTCAATCAGTTTAGGCATATGTTTTCACTGACACCCAGTCAGACCACCTGGTGCACTCATGAAGTGGACACTGGGGACAGTCTGCCTATTAAAAACAAGATTTATAGGCAACCTGACCATGTCAGGGACTGTATCAGGACTGAAGTCCAGAAAATGTTGGAATTGGGAGTGATTGAGCCCTCAGATAGCCCTTGGGCTTGTCCAGTAGTCCTAGTACCTAAACCTCACACCAGTGGTGGGAAAAGAGAGATGAGGTTTTGTGTAGACTACAGGGGTCTCAATGCAGTCACTAGGACTGATGCCCATCCAATACCCCGGGCAGATGAGCTCATAGATACTTTGGCCTCTGCCAAATATCTCAGCACATTTGACCTAACAGCTGGCTACTGGCAGATCAGACTAGCTGATACTGCAAAGCCCAAAACAGCATTTTCAACCCCTAGTGGGCACTATCAATTTGTGGTAATGCCCTTTGGTCTGAAAAATGCACCTGCCACTTTCCAGAGGTTGGTGAACACAGTTCTCACAGGACTGGAAGCCTATAGTGCAGCTTATCTAGATGATATTGCTGTCTTTAGCTCCACCTGGGAGGATCACCTGGTCCACCTCAGGAATGTTTTACAGGCCCTGCAAAAGGCAGGCCTGACTATCAAGGCCACTAAGTGCCAGATAGGGCAGAGTCAGGTTGTGTACCTGTGCCACCTTGTGGGTGGAGGCCAGGTTCAACCTTTGCAGAGCAAGATCCAGACCATCATGGACTGGACTGCTCCCACTACCCAGACTCAGGTGAGAGCCTTCTTAGGCCTGACTGGGTACTATAGGAGATTTGTCAAGGGGTATGGATCAATAGTGACACCCTTGAATGACTTAACTTCTAAGAAAATGCCCAAAAAGGTTCAGTGGACAGCTAGCTGTCAAAAGGCATTTGATGACCTCAAGCAGGCCATGTGCACTGCTCCAATTCTGCAGAGTCCTGATTACTCCAAGAAGTTCATTGTTCAAACAGATGCATCTGAATTGGGGGTAGGGGCTGTACTGTCACAATTGAATGAAGAAGGTCAGGATCAGCCAGTAGCTTTTATTAGCAGAAGGCTGACCCCTAGAGAGAAACGTTGGTCAGCCATAGAGAGGGAGGCCTTTGCTGTGGTCTGGGCTCTGAAGAAGTTGAGGCCATACTTGTTTGGTACACACTTCCTGGTTCAGACAGACCATAAGCCCCTCTTATGGCTAAAACAAATGAAGGGTGAAAACCCCAAACTGCTTAGGTGGTCCATTTCCCTACAGGGGATGGACTTTACAGTGGAACATAGGCCTGGGAGTAACCATGCGAATGCAGATGGACTCTCTAGGTATTTCCACTTAGAACATGAAGACTTAACTGGGCAAGGTTAGTTTAATGTCCCTACGTTTGGGGGGGGTTGTGTAGGAGAGTAGGATCTGCTTCACATGGGTACCCCCACTTTTTGCTGATGCTTCACTGGTTTTCGACATTAGTCTGGCTGGGGCCCTGCTATTCAGAACCCCAGCCTAGCTGTTTCCTCTTTAAAAGGGTCTCCATGTGCCTTAGGCACATCACTGATTGGGATCTGGAGTGCCCTTGTAAGTCCCTAGTATATGGTATACTATGTACCAAGGGCATAGGTACCTCAGAGGCCTGCCAGGGGCTGCAGCATGTATTATGCCACCCCTGGAAGGCCATCCAAACTGACACCACGGGTCTGCTACTGCAGCCTGGGTAAGGTGGTGCATGCACCCCTTACTGTGGTATAGGTTACCTATATCACTAAATGCATACACACATATAAACCTATAAGTCACTCCTAAGGCAGGCCTTATCAATCCTAAAGGCAGAGTGCATGGTTCCTATGTGAGAGGGTGCCCCTGCATGAGCAGGGCCCCTCTGCAGCGTTCGGAGACCATCTCTGATGCTGTTTGTAGTGTAGCCTGACCATATACTCTTAAACGCATTATATCCTCGCGGTAAAATGCTAACTATGGAATGGCTGCACCTAAACATGTCGTGTTTGGTGTCAAACATCTTGGAATACTACCCCCGCCAATCCTGGCGGCGGGGGTAGCATTCCACCCTTCTAGAGGGAAAGACATGTTAACTCTGACGAGTCCGGTAACTTCTTTCCAGAGCCCTGGCATCACAAAATGGATGCTGCTGCCACAGACACGAGTCTGGCCTCCTGCTGCTGGACGAAACTCCGGCAGGGGAGGCCTGGACAATAGGTTTCCTGTCCCAGGGAGGTGTGACCACCTCCCCAGACAGGACAATGTGTATTGGGGCTGGGCGGGAGCACTTTCGGGTGCTTTGAAGTCCTGCACTGGGGGCACAATTGGTGTCCCTGTGCATACCCCAGTTCAAACCGGATCAGGGGCTTGCAGCCCCTGCTTTGGCGTGAACTGGACAATGGGAAAGGGGTGTAGCCACCCCTCTGCCCTGACCCACCCATAGGTGGGGCCACAGAGTAGTCCATCCCCTATTTTTAGAATAAAGGTAGGAACCCAGTCCTTAGGACTTTAGATTATACCTGGACGAAACTCTGACACTGAATCCTGGACTGTCGACGCTCTACGACAAGATTAGAGGACTGAAGAATCTCCCTTGGGGTCAAGGAGTGACTCCCCTGCTTGGCAGGCACCAAAGAAGCATCTGTCCGGTTCGCATCACTGAAGCTCCCGTTGGACGCCGAAGTCATCGAATCACCAGAGGTGGATTCTCAGACTTCCCCGAGGCTACCCTGAGTCCCCAGCAAAGCTGAGGCCCGTGGCTATCGTGGGTGACTTGAGACCGTGACCCCTGGACACCGAGCACACTTGCAAGTGCACCATCTTCTGGGTCTCCCAAGAAGTCGTGCTTTGGGCTCTGAGTAGCCCTAGACTCCAGCACCACTTGCACCGAAGATCACTGGCCCCCACTCCATGAGTGTCCTGTAAGCCAGCTCCACGTGCGGCGTCACGAGGCTCCTTCGCGGTCGCTAGCCCGTTGGCTAGTAGCCCTGGACGAAGGCCAATCTTTTCTTTACTTGGCATCCTGGTTGCTCCAGGTCTGCCCTCACTTACCCTCGCTGGGTGAGTTCCCCAGACCTTGCTGGTCTGCATCATCGACGATCTACATCTTACTCGAGACTTGCCGTTGCCAAGGCTTGTTGGGTCCAATCTGGTCGTTGACACCTCTGCACTCGACAGACATCGAGCAGCAGCCCGAATCCTGCTCCTGGTTGCCGACAACGCCTCTCGGACCTCGTGGCTGAAGAGTCAAGACGACCGTCAACGCACCTGAAGCACTCGACATCAGTGGGCATCTGTCCATCGCCTTCCTGGTCACTGGCTAGTGACCCAGACTCTGTCCCCTCTGCTTTCAGGTTCACCAGAACTCCGATCCACTCTTGGATCCACCCGGACACTTTTCTCCTGGTCGCCAGCAGCACTTTGCAGCAGATCGCCATACGAAACGACGACGAAACCCGACCCCGAAAGGCACCTATGCACCCGGCTTCCCTGGGTGAGGTAACACGAGTACTCCGGTGCTCCCGTGGGTAGAGACTCTTCAAAGTCCTAGATCTCAAAGGGTTTTGTCCTAGTCCTCTTTTAAGTGTCCCTTTCCTCTATTTTCCCGATCCCGACTTTCTCCATAGAAGTTAACGGCGTATCGCGGTTGTGTATTTACACTGCACGCGTCTCCCGTGGGTCCCCTGTGTCACTACCTTGGGTGGTTCCTTGTGGTCCAAGCACTTCTAGAGGCTCTAGGCCTAGTGTCTAGTTCAGTCGTGGTTCGCATACCACTTTATTGGTATATGGTTTGGTACGCCCCTAGGGCCCAAACGTGTATTTGTGCTATTACTGTGATTTAAGATCTTATAACCTATGTACTTCGAACTCTAGCCTCATAAAGAGACTAGAGGGGTGTGTTTAGTAATAAATACATATATTTTGAATATATACCTGGTGTGGTGCTCTTTCATTTGGTCACTCAAGAGATTATAGACTGGTAAAACAAGCTGCTTTACATTCCTTCAAGACTTAGCCTGAAGGCTGCTCTCCACAGCTACCACTAGGATAGCTTTCAATAAGGTTGTCTTTAACCTACCTACCATAAGAGTCGATTTGGACTGGTGCAAGGTGCCCACTATAATTAGTGGACAGCATATGCCAGGCCAACTTCTCACAGTTTCTGCAACTCTCTTGCCTCTTTCTGCAGTTCTCTTGCCTCCTGCTGCATATCTGTTGCCACTTTCTGCACCCCTCTTGCCTCTTTCTGCACCATGGTTGCTTCATTATACACTTCTCTTGCTTCTTTCTGCACTTCTCTAGCTTCTTTCTGCACCCCTCATGCCTCTTTCTGCACCCTTCTTCCTTCTTTCTGCACCTCTCTTGTCTCTGTCTGTACCTCTCTTGCCTCTTTCTGCACCCCTCTTGCCTCTTTCTGCAACTCTCTTGCTTCTTTCTGCACCCCTTGTGCCTCTTTCTGCACCCTTCTTCTCTTTTCCTGCATGTCTCTTGGGTAATTCTACACTGCTCTTGCCTCTTTCTGCACCCCTCTTCCCTCTTTCTGCACCTCTGATGGTTCTTTCTGCACTGCTCTTGCTTCTTTCTGCACCTCTCTTGCAAATTTCTGCACCCCTCTTCCCTCTTTCTGCACTTCTCTTGCATCTGTCTGCAGTTCTCTTGCCTCCTGCTGCACATCTGTTGCCTCTTTCTGTACCCCTCTTACCTCTTTGTGCACCCCTGTTGCTTCATTCTGCACTTCTCGAGCTTATTTTTGCACCTCTCTTCCTTCTTTCTACACCCCTCTTGCCTCTTTCTGCACCCTTTTTCCCTCTTTCTGCACCTCTCTTGCGCTTTCTGCACCTCTCTTGCCTCTTTCTGCACCCCCTTGCCTTTTTCTGCACCTCTCTTGCTTCTTTCTGCACCCCCCTTGACTCTTTCTGCACCCTTCTTCCCTTTTCCTGCACCTCTCTTGCCTCTTTCTGTACCTCTCTTGCCTCTTTCTGCAGTTCCCTTGACTCTTTCTGCACCTCTCTTGCTTCTTTCTGCACTTGTCTTGCCTCTTTCTGCACCCCTCTTGCCTCTTTCTGTACCTCTGTTAGTTCTTTCTGCTCCCCTCTTGCCTCTTTCTGCACCCTACTTCCCTTTTTCTGTACCTCTCTTGCCTCTTTCTCCACCTCTCTTGCCTCTTTCTGCAGTTCTCTTGCCTCTTTCTGCACCTCTTTTTCTTCATTCTGCACTTCTCTTGCCTCTTTCTGCACCCCTTTTCCCTCTTTCTGCATCTTTGTTGGTTCTTTCTGCACTGCTCTTGCTTCTTGCTGCCCCTCTTTTGCAAATTTCTGTACCCCTGTTCCCTCTTTCTGCAACTATTTTGCCTGTTTTTGCAACTCTCTTGCTTATTTCTGCACCTCTCTTGCTTCTTTCTGCACCCCTCTTGCCTCTTTCTGCGCCCTCCTTCCCTTTCTGTGCACCTCTCTTGCCTCTTTCTGCACCCCGATTTGCCTCTTTCTGCACCTCTCTTGCTTCTTTCTGCACAAGTCTTCCATTTTCCTGCACCTCTCTTGCCTCTTTCTGCACCCCAGTTGCTTCATTATACACTTCTCTTGCTTCTTTCTGCACTTCTCTAGCTTCTTTCTGCACCCCTCATGCCTCTTTCTGCACCCTTCTTCCCTCTTTCTGTACCTCTCTTGTCTCTGTCTGTACCTCTCTTGCCTCTTTCTGCGTCCCTCTTGCCTCTTTCTGCAACTCTCGTGCTTCTTTCTGCACCCCTTGTGCCTCTTTCTGCACCCTTCTTCCCTTTTCCTGCATGTCTCTTGGGTAATTCTACACTGCTCTTGCCTCTTTCTTCACCCCTCTTGCCTCTTTCTGCACCTCTGATGGTTCTTTCTGCACTGCTCTTGCTTCTTTCTGCACCACTCTTGTAAATTTCTGTACCCCTCTTCCCTCTTTCTGCACTTCTCTTGCATCTGTCTGCACCCCTGTTCCCTCTTTCTGCACCTCTTTTGCCTGTTTCTGCAACTCTCTTGCCTCTTTCTGCAGTTCCCTTGCCTCCTGCTGCACATCTGTTGCCTCTTTCTGTACCCCTCTTACCTCTTTGTGCACCCCTGTTGCTTCATTCTGCACTTCTCTAGCTTATTTGTGCACCTCTCTTCCTTCTTTCTACACCCCTCTTGCCTCTTTCTGCACCCTTTTTCCCTCTTTCTGCACCTCTCTTGCTCTTTCTGCACCTCGCTTGCCTCTTTCTGCATCCCCTTGCCTTTTTCTGTACCTCTCTTGCTTCTTTCTGCACCCCTTGACTCTTTCTGCACCCTTCTTCCCTTTTCCTGCACCTCTCTTGCCTCTTTCTGTACCTCTCTTGCCTCTTTCTGCAGTTTCCTTGACTCTTTCTACACCTCTCTTGCCTCTTTCTCCACCTCTCTTGCCTCTTTCTGCACCTCTTTTGCTTCTTTCTGCACTTGTCTTGCCTCTTTCTGCACCCCTCTTGCCTCTTTCTGCACCTCTGTTAGTTCTTTCTGCTCCCCTCTTGCCTCTTTCTGCACCCTACTTCCCTTTTTCTGCACCTCTCTTGCCTCTTTCTCCACCTCTCTTGCCTCTTTCTGCAGTTCTCTTGCCTCTTTCTGCACCTCTTTTTCTTCATTCTGTACTTCTCTTGCCTCTTTCTGCACCCCTTTTACCTCTTTCTGCACCCTTGTTGCTTCATTCTGCACTTCTCTTGCTTCTTGTTGCACCTCTCTTGCTTCTTTCTGCATCCCTCTTGCCTCTTTCTGAACCCTTTTCCTTCTTTATGCACCTCTCTTTCCTCTTTCTGCATCTCTGTTGCCTCTTTCTGTACCCCTCTTGCCTCGTTCTGCACCTCTCTTGCTTCTTTCTGAACCCCTCTTGCCTCTTTCTGCACCCTTCTTCCCTTTTCCTGCACCTCTCTTGCCTCTTTCTCTACCTCTCTTGCCTCTTTCTGTAGTTCCCTTGCCTCTTTCTGCACCTCTTTTGCTTCTTTCTGCACTTCTCTTGCCTCTTTCTGCACCCTCTTGCCTCTTTCTGCACCTCTGTTGGTTCTTCCTGCACCCCTCTTGCCTCTTTCTGCCACCCTTCTTCCCTTTTCCTGCACCTCTCTTGCCTCTTTCTGCACCTCTCTTGCCTCTTTCTGCAGTTCTCCTGCCTCTTTCTGAACCTCTTTTTCTTCATTCTGCACTTCTCTTGCCTCTTTCTGCACCCCTTTTCCCTCTTTCTGCATCTCTCTTGCTTCTTTCTGCACTTCTTTTGCAAATTTCTGTACCCCTGTTCCCTCTTTCTGCAACTATTTTGCCTGTTTTTGCAACTCTCTCGCTTAATCCTGCACCTCTCTTGCTTCTTTCTGCACCCCTCTTGCTTCTTTCTGCGCCCTTCTTTCCTCTTTGTGCACCTCTGTTGCCTCTTTGTGCACCTCTTTTGCCTCTTTCTGCACCCCTCTTGCCTCTTTCTGCGGCCCACTTACCTCTTTCTGCATCTCCCTTGCTTCTTTCTGTGCCCGTCTCCCATTTTCCTGTGCCTCTCTTCCCTCTTTCTGCACCTCTCTTGCTTCTTTCTGAAGTTCTCTTGCCTCTTTCTGCACCTCTGTTGGTTCTTTCTGCACTGCTCTTGCTTCTTTATGCACATCTCTTGCTAATTTCTGCACCCTCTTGCCTTTTTCTGCACCCCTCTTCCCTCTTTCTGCACTTCTCTTGCCTCTTTCTGCACCCCTGTTCCCTCTTTCTGAACTTCTTTTGCCTGTGTCTGCAACTATTTTGCCTCTTTCTGCAGTTCTCTTCCCTCCTTCTGCATCTCTGTTGTCTCTTTCTGTACCCCTCTTACCTCTTTCTGCACCCCTGTTGCTTCATTCTGCACTTCTCTAGCTTATTTTTGCACCTCTCTTGCTTCTTTCTGCACCCTCTTGCCTCTTTCTGTACCCTTTTCCCTCTTTGTGCACCTCTCTTGCTCTTTCTGCACCCCTCTTTCCTCTTTTTGCACCTATCTTGCTTCTTTCTGCACCCCTCTTGCCTCTTTCTGCACCCTTCTTCCCTTTTCCTGCACCTCTCTTGCCTCTTTCTGTACCTCTCTTGCCTCTTTCTGCAGTTCCCTTGCTTCTTTCTGTACTTCTCTTGCCTCTTTCTGCACCCCTCTTGCCTCTTTCTGCACCTCTGTTGGTTCTTTCTGCACCCTTCTTGCCTCTTTCTGCACCCTTCTTCCCTTTTCCTGCAAATCTCTTGCCTCCTTCTGCACCTCCTGCCTCTTTCTGCAGTTCTCTTGCCTCTTTCTGCACCTCTTTTTCTTCATTCTGCACTTCTCTTGCCTCTTTCTGCACCCTTTTTCCCTCTTTCTGCATCTCTGTTGGTTATTTCTGCATTGCTCTTGCTTCTTTCTGCACCTCTTTTGTAAATTTCTGTTACCCTGTTCCCTCTTTCTGCAACTATTTTGCCTGTTTTTGCAACTCTCTTGCTTATTTCTGCACCTCTCTTGCTTCTTTCTGCACCCCTCTTCCCTCTTTCTGCTCCCTTCTTCCCTCTTTGTGCACCTCTCTTGCCTCTTTCTGCACCTATCTTGCCTCTTTCTGCACCCCTCTTTCTACACCTCTCTTGCTTCCTTCCGCATACTTCTTCCATTTTCCTGCACCTCTCTTGCCTCTTTCTGCACCTCTCTTGCCTCTTTCTGCAGTTCTCTTGCCTCTTTCTGCACCTCTTTTGCTTCTTTCTGCACTGCTCTTGCTTCTTTCTGCACATCTCTTGCAAATTTCTGCACCCCTCTTGCCTCTTTCTGCACCCCTCTTCCCTCTTTCTGCACTTCTCTTAACTCTGTCTGCACCCCTGTTCCCTCTTTCTGCACCTCTTTTGCCTGTATCTGCAACTCTCTTGCCTCTTTCTGCATCTCTGTTGCCTCTTTCTGTACCCCTCTTGCCTCGTTCTGCACCTCTCTTGCTTCTTTCTGAACCCCTCTTGCCTCTTTCTGCACCCTTCTTCCCTTTTCCTGCACCTCTCTTGCCTCTTTCTGTACCTCTCTTGCCTCTTTCTGAAGTTCCCTTGCCTCTTTCTGCACCTCTTTTGCTTCTTTCTGCACTTCTCTTGCCTCTTTCTGCACCCCTCTTGCCTCTTTCTGCACCTCTGTTGGTTCTTCCTGCACCCCTCTTGCCTCTTTCTGCCACCCTTCTTCCCTTTTCCTGCACCTCTCTTGCCTCTTTCTGCACCTCTCTTGCCTCTTTCTGCAGTTCTCCTGCCTCTTTCTGAACCTCTTTTTCTTCATTCTGCACTTCTCTTGCCTCTTTCTGCACCCCTTTTCCCTCTTTCTGCATCTCTCTTGCTTCTTTCTGCACTTCTTTTGCAAATTTCTGTACCCCTGTTCCCTCTTTCTGCAACTATTTTGCCTGTTTTTGCAACTCTCTCGCTTAATCCTGCACCTCTCTTGCTTCTTTCTGCACCCCTCTTGCTTCTTTCTGCGCCCTTCTTTCCTCTTTGTGCACCTCTGTTGCCTCTTTGTGCACCTCTTTTGCCTCTTTCTGCACCCCTCTTGCCTCTTTCTGCGGCCCACTTACCTCTTTCTGCATCTCCCTTGCTTCTTTCTGTGCCCGTCTCCCATTTTCCTGTGCCTCTCTTCCCTCTTTCTGCACCTCTCTTGCTTCTTTCTGAAGTTCTCTTGCCTCTTTCTGCACCTCTGTTGGTTCTTTCTGCACTGCTCTTGCTTCTTTATGCACATCTCTTGCTAATTTCTGCACCCTCTTGCCTTTTTCTGCACCCCTCTTCCCTCTTTCTGCACTTCTCTTGCCTCTTTCTGCACCCCTGTTCCCTCTTTCTGAACTTCTTTTGCCTGTGTCTGCAACTATTTTGCCTCTTTCTGCAGTTCTCTTCCTCCTTCTGCATCTCTGTTGTCTCTTTCTGTACCCCTCTTACCTCTTTCTGCACCCCTGTTGCTTCATTCTGCACTTCTCTAGCTTATTTTTGCACCTCTCTTGCTTCTTTCTGCACCCTCTTGCCTCTTTCTGTACCCTTTTCCCTCTTTGTGCACCTCTCTTGCTCTTTCTGCACCCCTCTTTCCTCTTTTTGCACCTATCTTGCTTCTTTCTGCACCCCTCTTGCCTCTTTCTGCACCCTTCTTCCCTTTTCCTGCACCTCTCTTGCCTCTTTCTGCACCCCTCTTCCCTCTTTCTGCACTTCTCTTGCCTCTTTCTGCACCCCTGTTCCCTCTTTCTGAACTTCTTTTGCCTGTGTCTGCAACTATTTTGCCTCTTTCTGCAGTTCTCTTCCCTCCTTCTGCATCTCTGTTGTCTCTTTCTGTACCCCTCTTACCTCTTTCTGCACCCCTGTTGCTTCATTCTGCACTTCTCTAGCTTATTTTTGCACCTCTCTTGCTTCTTTCTGCACCCTCTTGCCTCTTTCTGTACCCTTTTCCTCTTTGTGCACCTCTCTTGCTCTTTCTGCACCCCTCTTTCCTCTTTTTGCACCTATCTTGCTTCTTTCTGCACCCCTCTTGCCTCTTTTCTGCACCCTTCTTCCCTTTTCCTGCACCTCTCTTGCCTCTTTCTGTACCTCTCTTGCCTCTTTCTGCAGTTCCCTTGCTTCTTTCTGTACTTCTCTTTGCCTCTTTCTGCACCCCTCTTGCCTCTTTCTGCACCTCTGTTGGTTCTTTCTGCACCCTTCTTGCCTCTTTCTGCACCCTTCTTCCCTTTTCCTGCAAATCTCTTGCCTCCTTCTGCACCTCCTGCCTCTTTCTGCAGTTCTCTTGCCTCTTTCTGCACCTCTTTTTCTTCATTCTGCACTTCTCTTGCCTCTTTCTGCACCCTTTTTCCCTCTTTCTGCATCTCTGTTGGTTATTTCTGCATTGCTCTTGCTTCTTTCTGCACCTCTTTTGTAAATTTCTGTTACCCTGTTCCCTCTTTCTGCAACTATTTTGCCTGTTTTTGCAACTCTCTTGCTTATTTCTGCACCTCTCTTGCTTCTTTCTGCACCCCTCTTCCCTCTTTCTGCTCCCTTCTTCCCTCTTTGTGCACCTCTCTTGCCTCTTTCTGCACCTATCTTGCCTCTTTCTGCACCCTCTTTCTACACCTCTCTTGCTTCCTTCCGCATACTTCTTCCATTTTCCTGCACCTCTCTTGCCTCTTTCTGCACCCTCTCTTGCCTCTTTCTGCAGTTCTCTTGCCTCTTTCTGCACCTCTTTTGCTTCTTTCTGCACTGCTCTTGCTTCTTTCTGCACATCTCTTGCAAATTTCTGCACCCCTCTTGCCTCTTTCTGCACCCCTCTTCCCTCTTTCTGCACTTCTCTTAACTCTGTCTGCACCCCTGTTCCCTCTTTCTGCACCTCTTTTGCCTGTATCTGCAACTCTCTTGCCTCTTTCTGCAGTTCTCTTCCCTCCATCTGCACCCCTGTTGCCTCTTTCTGCACCCTCTTGTCTCTTTCTACACCCCTTTTACCACTTTCTGCACCCTTGTTGCTTCAGTCTGCACTTCTCTTGCTTCTTGTTGCACCTCTTTTGCTTCTTTCTGCACCCCTCTTGCCTCTTTCTGCGCCCTTCTTACCTCTTTGTGCACCTCTGTTGCCTCTTTGTGCACCTCTTTTGCCTCTTTCTGCACCCCTCTTGCCTCTTTCTGCATCCCACTTACCTCTTTCTGCATCTCCCTTGCTTCTTTCTGTGCCCGTCTCCCATATTCCTGTGCCTCTCTTCCCTCTTTCTGCACCCCTCTTCCCTCTTTCTGCACTTCTCTTGCCTCTTTCTGCACCCCTGTTCCCTCTTTCTGAACTTCTTTTGCCTGTGTCTGCAACTATTTTGCCTCTTTCTGCAGTTCTCTTCCCTCCTTCTGCACCTCTGTTGTATCTTTCTGCACCCCTCTTACCTCTTTCTGCACCCCTGTTGCTTCATTCTGCACTTCTCTAGCTTATTTTTGCACCTCTCTTGCTTCTTTCTGCACCCCTCTTGCCTCTTTGTGCACCCTTTTCCCTCTTTGTGCACCTCTCTTGCTCTTTCTGCACCCCTCTTTCCTCTTTCTGCACCTCTCTTGCTTCTTTCTGCACCCCTCTTGCCTCTTTCTGCACCCTTCTTCCCTTTTCCTGCACCTCTCTTGCCTCTTTCTGTACCTCTCTTGCCTCTTTCTGCAGTTCCCTTGCTTCGTTCTGCACTTCTCTTGCCTCTTTCTGCACCCCTCTTGCCTCTTTCTGCACCTCTGTTGGTTCTTTCTGCACCCTTCTTGCCTCTTTCTGCACCCTTCTTCCCTTTTCCTGCAACTCTCTTGCCTCCTTCTGCACCTTCTGCCTCTTTCTGCAGTTCTCTTGCCTCTTTCTGCGCCTCTTTTTCTTCATTCTGCAATTCTCTTGCCTCTTTCTGTACCCCTTTTCCCTCTTTCTGCATCTCTGTTGGTTCTTTCTGCACTGCTCTTGCTTCTTTCTGCACCTCTTTTGTAAATTTCTGTACCCCTGTTCCCTCTTTCTGCAACTATTTTGCCTGTTTTTGCAACTCTCTTGCTTATTTCTGCACCTCTCTTGCTGCTTTCTGCACCCCTCTTCCCTCTTTCTGCTCCCTTCTTCCCTCTTTGTGCACCTCTCTTGCCTCTTTCTGTACCTATCTTGCCTCTTTCTGCACCCCTCTTTCTACACCTCTCTTGCTTCCTTCCGCATACTTCTTCCATTTTCCTGCACCTCTCTTGCCTCTTTCTGCACCTCTCTTGCCTCTTTCTGCAGTTCTCTTGCCTCTTTCTGCACCTCTTTTGTTTCTTTCTGCACTGCTCTTACTTCTTTCTGCATATCTCTTGCAAATTTCTGCACCCCTCTTGCCTCTTTCTGCACCCCTCTTCCCTCTTTCTGCACTTCTCTTAACTCTGTCTGCTCCCCTGTTCCATCTTTCTGCACCTCTTTTGCCTGTATCTGCAACTCTTTTGCCTCTTTCTGCAGTTCTCTTCCCTCCATCTGCACCTCTGTTTCCTCTTTCTGCACCCTCTTGTCTCTTTCTGCACCCCTTTTACCACTTTCTGCACCCTTGTTGCTTCAGACTGTACTTCTCTTGCTTCTTGTTGCACCTCTCTTGCTTCTTTCTGCATCCCCCTTGCCTCTTTCTGAACCCTTGTTCCCTCTCTCTGCACCTCTCTTGCCTCTTTCTGCACCTCTCTTGCCTCTTTCTGCACCCCTCTTGCCTCATTCTGCACCTCTCTTGCGTCTTTCTAAACCCTTCTTCCCTTTTCCTGCACCTCTCTTGCCTCTTTCTGCCTTTCTCTTGCCTCTTTCTGCAGTTCTCTTGCCTCTTTCTGCAGCTCTTTTGTTTCTTTTTGCACATCTCTTGCCTCTTTCTGCATCCCTCTTGCCTTTTTCTGCACCTCTGTTGGCTCTTTCTGCACCCCTCTTGCCTCTTTCTGACCCTTCTTCCCTTTTCCTGCATCTCTCTTGCCTCTTTCTTCACCTCTCTTGCCTCTTTCTGCATTTCTCTTGCCTCTTTCTGCACCTCTTTTGCTTCATTCTGCAGTTCTCTTGCCTCTTTCTGCACCCCTCTTCCCTCTTTCCGCACCTGTGTTGGTTCTTTCTGCACTGCTCTTGCTTCTTTCTGTAACTCTCTTGCAAATTTCTGTACCTCCTTGCCTCTTTCTGCACCCCCTTTCCTCTTTCTGCACTTCTCTTGCCTCTGTCTGCACCCCTGTTCCCTCTTTCTGCACCTCTTTTGCCTGTTTCTGCAACTCGCTTGCCTCTTTCTGCAGTTCTCCTGCCTGTTTCTTTACCTCTTTTGCTTCTTTCTGCACTTCTCTTGCCTCTTTCTGCACCTCTTTTGCCTCTTTTTGCACCTCACTTGTCTCTTTCTGCACTTCTCTTGTTTTTTTCATCACCTCTCTTGTTTCTTTCTGTAACTCTCTTGCTTCTTTCTGCACTTCTCTTGCCTCTTTCTGTACCTCGTTTGCTTCTTTCTGCAACCCTCTTGCTTCTTTCTGCACCTCTTTTTCTTCTTTCTGCACCTCTCTTGCTTCTTTCTGCACTACCCTTGCTTCTTTCTGCACCTCTTTTTCTTCTTTTATGCACCTCTCTTGCCTCTTTCTGCACCCCTCTTCCCTCTTTTTGCACCACTCTTTCCTATTTCTGCTCCTCTCTTGCCTCTTTCTGCAGTTCTCTTGCCTCTTTCTGTACTTCTCTTGCCTCTTTTTGCACATTTGTTACTCTTTCTGCACCGCTCTTGTTTTTTTCTGCACTTCTCTTGCTTCTCTCTGAACTTCTCTCTCCTCTTTTTGTGTACTCAAATGGGAAGTGGAAGCTGTCAAGTTTAAAGGTCTGCGTGCCCTCGTGACTGAGGTATATGTCTACTTGTACATGTATTCTTACATGTGTTATGCATCTGAAGATGGTGGCTTAAAAGCGGGTAGCTTCTCCTGTAGGTGGTCAAATCTTCTCAGTTCTGCTCTGTCATTCGGTTGCACAGGTAGACATGTCTTATGTATATAGGTGTTATAGAGCCCCTCAAATATACTATTGAATACCCATGTGCCCTGTATTATGGGCAGAAAGAAATGCATACACAAATTTACAGATTATGCTGTTTGAAACACAGGTATTCAAGTATTTGTATGTTTATTTTTATGTAACATATCACAAGGTAAAAGCAGAGACACAAGCATGCATACCTTCACAAACTTGGTGAGACTTACAACAGTGATATGGTTAGGATTGCTGGTTTACATTTGGTAGGCCTAACATTTTGAGCACTCGATGAATAGTGAACCATTAAGAGAAAAGTGAGGTTTAAGACATCTTGGGGGAAGGATTAGTGATTAGGCTACTTTGTATGAGTCTGTAGAAATGTACAGTTGAAGTAGGCCTCTTTCTGCACATCTGTTGGTTCTTTCTGCACATCTCTTGCTTCTTTCTGCACCTTTCTTCCTCTTTCTGGACTTCTGTTGCCTCTTTCTGCATTTTCTCTTGCTTCTTTCTGCACCTTTCTTCCTCTTTCTGCACCTCTCTTGCCTCTCTGCACTTCTCTTGTTTCTTTCTGCACCTTTCTTCCTCTTTCTACACATGTCCTACCTATGTACGCATAGTTAGGGATTAGCATTCAAAAAACCTTTTGAAATTCACTGAAAAAAACACAGGTTTCAGGGACGTTATAGTTAGGAATTACCATTTAAAAAACCTTAGAAATTCACTGAAGAAACCACAGGTCTCAGGGACGTTATAGTTAGGCTGACATTTCACTCGTACAAAACTAGAGAAATTCGGCCGTTATAGTTAGCTGAGCTAACTATAACTCGAGCCCCTGCAATGCACTGCTGATGACATCACATATTGCATCACTAATGACATGGTCAGTTACATCACTGATGACATCACTCATGGCATCTCAAATGACATCACTGATGACATTACTGATGACATCATCCAGTGACTGAGTGTTTCTAAAAAGTTTAAGAATGTTATATATATATATATATATACACCAAGGTGTATTGAAGAATGAGTGGGTGTATGAGTGTCTGAATGGATGATTTAGTGGGTGGGTGACTGACTGTATAAGTGAGTGATTAAACTTGCCTTAGTGAATGCATAGGAGAATGACTAATCTGTGTGAATGTCTGTATCAGCATGTCAGTTGGTGTGTAAGTGGCTGCATGGGCTGGTGAGTAGCTACATGAATGTCTATACGGGTTAATGATTGGTTGGCTGAGTACATGTATGGGTGCCTGAGTGTCTGTGTGGGTGGGTGGGGGGTGTGTGACTCCCTGCATGGATTTGTGAGTGGGTGATTCACTGGGTGTATGCGTTCATGAGTGTGTGTGTGAGGGGCTGTATGGGTGAGTGAGTGTCTGTATGGCTGTGTTCGTGAGTGAGTGGATATCTCAGTGGTAACTACATATGTGAAAGGCAGTATATGTAAGTGTTGGAGTATATAAGTGACTATATGTGAGAGTGAGGATTGTGAGAGTGACTGTATGGATGAATGTGTGCTTGTGTCAGTGATTGTATAAGAGAGTAAGTATGTGTTAGTATGTGTTAGTATCTGTATGAATAAGTGAGGTGGTATGCTGTATAGGTGAGTAAATGGCAATGTGATTGATTCTTTGCGTGACTGACTAGGTGTGTGGGTAACTGTATGGGTGAGTGGCAGTATGTGAGTGTCTGTATGGGTATATGATTGCATATATCAGTGGCTGTGTAGATGAGTGACTGCATGAATGAGTGACTGTATGGATGAGTGAGTGGATGTGTGAACACCTATGAATCAGTGAGTGGGCATGTACTAACTGGTATTGGTGCATGATGCATGAGTAAACAAGGTGACTTCTCAGTGCACCAGAGCTTCAGACAAAAATCTTTATCAGACACCAGCAGTGAATTAAAATCTGCACCTTTTTCACCTCTCAGAAAGTGGTGATCACCCATCTCAATTTTCTGTGCACCTTTATCTTCCCGCACCTCCATGCATTAAGCTGTGGTAAATAAGCTGTCAAGTTGAGAGTGGGTGGAACATTTTTGCCATGCATATTAGTCTCTTTGTTTTGAGTATTGCGTCTGTAACAAGTGTTTGGGAAGGAAGAGGTGGGGAAGAAGCAGCCATAGTCACCTAAGCTCTTTACATTGAAATATAAGTTTTCTGCATATTACACTTCAATGGTCCATCACCCCCAGTTTTCTGGTCAATGGGTTCTTTTTCCCAGTGACACAAAATGAAACTAAACCAGCAAATTATTCTTTCTTTCTTCTTCTTATAAACTTGTGAGACAAAACCCTTAAGTGATGTTTTTGTCTGTTTCCTCTTTATCGAGCTGCCCGCTGAATTTAGCTATAATTCTGTAACACAAATAACCTATACAATCAAGATTTGGCAATGCTGTCATGCTTTTATTTGTATTATATACATTATTTGCTTTGAATACTTTATGTTTTAAACTTGATATCTTCATTTTCTTTGCATTTGTAATCTAAAGATAAAATATGAATCTGGTAATGGGCAAAATGATTTAGGCTATATTCCATTGTGTCCAGATTCTGTGCATTTAACTGATTCTTGACAATAGATTGTAAAATACCTTCTGTCAGTCATGAGGGTACATCTAATCCTTTTTTTGTGCATTTTGGTACTTGCCGTTCTGCTAAATAACAATTTAAGTGCTACTTATTCTCTCCCCCTACCTGTCCCCTGCCCCCAGGGCTGACCCCTATTTATGGTCTGGCTTGACAGCTCAGCTGTCACCATACACAAATGTAAGAATCCCTAGGAGTGGGGCTTTAGCTAAGTTCACCTGATGGGAGCCAGCAAACATGTTCTGATTGGGCAGAAGTTGTGTGCTTCCACACAAATGTGCATGCCCTAAATGCAGCTGTGATCATTTTACTAATCCAGCTGCCTGAGCTTGAACTTTCAGGGTCACACACATGACATTGTAATGCAATTTAATTGTCTTAGAATACTAGATAAATTATGGTGTTTTTCTATGATAGCAGATTTGAGGAGGGCAGTCATTAACCAACATGGATTTTTAGGTCTGGCTTGACAATGTAACTGTCACCTGACCTTATGCAATCAACAAAAAAAGAGATTTTAGAGTCCTATTCAGAGAAGGACTTAGGCTCTACTCACATGTTGGTCCCACTTAGTATAAAATTTGATTGGGTCAAATTTATGGGCTCCCACTAAAAAGACTACATGAATTGTACTTTTTGGCTTGTGGCAAAGTTTATATTTTGATGCAGTGTCTAGTTTTCAGAAATGTTTGGATTTGGTAGGTTTACTTGGGTGGCGATGGAGCCTGGGCACAAAATCTACAGATATCCACATTACAAAAATTAGTCGGTTTTGAGTGGAAAATGCTGATTTGTCCATATTGTGATCTGGGCCCTTTTCTTTGTCGGGCTCTGAGCACACACCCTCAAGTGGGGTACCGTTTTTATTGGGACAAATGGGACACTCTTCGGAGTAGCTGCAATAACATAACATAACATTTGGACAAATGTGAAAATGCTGGGTGGTAGAAAATGTTTGGGTCCTAGTAGATTCCAGAAATGTGAAGAAAATGTGCATTTTTAGCCACACTTTGAGGTTTGCACAGCCTTGTAAGTAAGAAAACTTCAAGGGATTGTTACGAGTCATGCCACCACGGACTCTCCTGGTTGTCTAGTTTTTTTTAAATGTTTGGATTTGGCAGGTTTCCTTGGTGGCAGTGGAGCACTAGCCCAAAATTCACAGCTACCCAAATTGCAAAAAAGGGTCAGTGTTGAGTGGAAAAATGTGTTCTGTCCATATTGTGTTTTGGGACCTTTCCTGTTGCTAGAATTAGGGCCACCCACACAAGTGGTGCACTTTTTTATTGTATGGAAACATTAGGTGTTCGAAAATTTTTGGATCTCCATAGATTCCAGATGTTTCTAGCACAGAAATGTGAAGAAAGTGTGTATCATTTTCCCCAAAGTTTGAGGTTGACAAGGCAGTATGGGCAAGAACTAATTGTGGAATCCACACAAATCACATAACATTGGACTCTCCCGGGTGTCTAGGTTTTGGAAATATCTGGATTTGGTAGGTTTCTCTGAATGGCAACCAAGCTGAGGCCCAAATTATGCTGCTGCTCACATTGTAAAAAAAAAAAAGTGATAATTTTGCTGTGTGAAATGTGATGTCCCCAGGTCACGTGTTGGGGTTTTTTTGTGTTGCAGGCATTAGGCCTAGCCACACAAGTAGTGTACCATTTTTATCAGGAGATTTGTGGAAACACTGAAGAGTAGAACATTACCAATTGGATTTCTTTGGATATCTGACTTCCAGATGTGAGTCAGTGTGCAAGAAAGAATACATTTTTGAAAATGCCCCATAAATTACATGATGTTATGGGTAGCCCAAATTCAGAGGCGTACTATTAATAGCCATGTTTCATTCCTCATATTTTACTGGATGATTTGATGTACAGTCTGTACTCAATAAAAAAACATTGTATGGTGCAGTTTAGTTGTTGGCTCTGGGTATTGCGTGTTTTTGGAGAATCTACAAACTCTATATATCCTTGGGACCAGAAGGGTCTGTTGGATATAACGGTATATTGCGTTGAGAAATCGGCCATTGCGGTAATGAATTACAGATGAAAATGTTATCACCAATTTCTATTTTGTTTTCCTTATCTTCATTATTTTATTTTATTGGATGATTAGTTCTTTGGTAAAACCTTGAGATATCTTCACAAATCACCCCTTGTTGAATTTTGTGCAACTTTTTAGATATACATTGCTTTCCAGGATCATCCATGGGTCTCATACCTGTTTCACCACACACTGCAAGTAGGTTAAAAGCACAAAAATTAGGAAAAATTAACTACTACTTAGAAAAATGAAAAAACTGTGGTAAATGAATTGTTTTTTATACAAATCTGTTTGTCCCTGAAAGCTGGGAAGATGGTGACCCTAGCACAGCAAACCTTCCTTTGATGCCATCTTTATGGAAAAAACATATGCTTTCTTGTACATCACTTTTTGCCCATTTTTCCCAACTAACCAAAAATGTATCTCTATTTTGGCTATTTTCTCAATGCCCTTCAGAGAAATCCTCAACACCTTGCTACTTTTAGGAACCCCAGGAAGTTGGAAATAAAGGACACAGTTTTATTGTGGATACCTGATGCAGAAAAAAGTTATGAACACATAAGCTTGAAGTATCCCAAAGATCAAAAAAGGGCTCAGCACTGGAGGTGGAAGAGTCTCAGCGGTTATGGCATTAAAAAACACAATCTGTTTAGTGTGCTTTTTGTCACTCTGTGAAGGACAGATTGAGGGTGAATCCTCCAATCTTCCTCTCAGGGGGCAGAAAGCCTATTTTCCTAGGGTGGAGAGGGTACGGCTTCATGCCAGAACAGCCCTGCTCCAACCTCATTCTTTATTTGTAAAGAAAAACATCATTGGGCTTGAATTATACATCAGGCTCACTGTCACTGTTTGGACAAATATGCACCCTTAATTATGAGTGTTGTAGTGAAAGACAGGGTAAATATAAAAACTGTCGTTCTACCCTTGACTAGAAATCGATAAACCTCTCTTTGAAGAGGGGGAAGTCATCCCACTGCAGGTGGGTGTAGTGTGTTACTGCACCCGTCAACCGGAGTATGACTAGGGCACCATCAGAGATGCACTGACGGTGCATCACCACTGTGCAGTGCACAGTTAGTGCTCCTCCTTCCAGATTCTTTGCATCTACACACCCATCTGTATTATGGCATGGACACAAAGGCAAAGTGCTTCCTCATTTCAGTGGGACCACCCCCTATAAAGGAGCACTCCTTTCTTATCCTGCCAGTGGAATATGTATGCTGGTGTAATCTGTTTTATCTAGATTATCCTTACCCAGGGAGGAAGAAAGACTGTTTAGGCTCCAAGGGTGCGAGGTGTATCCTAATGCTTGGAAAGGCTGGATTCACCCATTTTTTCCTTAAAAAAAAAATCATAAAGTATAGTCTGCTTTCAGTCCCTGTTGAAGGAAGATTGTGAGTCAGTCTTCCAATAAGCCACACGGGGCAGAAAGACTGGGCTCCAGAGGTGAGGATGCAGCCTAATACCAGGATGGGATGACTCTCTCCCCATTTTTTTTTTATAAAAAACAATTTCTGATATCCATTGTGCTTTCTGCATTGTAGTCAGATTGGGGATGAGGAACGTAGGTGTGGTACTAAAGTGGGATTAGTGTATTATATTGCTTGGTTGAGAAGTTTTCAGTTAGGTTGTAGTGTGGGTTTTCCTAGTGTAGTGTGATAGGCCTTAGTGAATTGTTTATAGTATATTGAAGTTTATTAATTATTTGTAATAAATGAATGTTGTTTTTGAATTAATGCTGTTTTGTTTGTAATGTATTTATGGTACTTGTTATATTTGGGTCGTTATATTCTGGTTTTTAGAGGTCACTTGTCGGACTGGAGGATTGCCCTTATTTTTTAATGTGTTTATTAAAAAAAAGAGAATTTAGCTTGTTATAACCAACATTCATTTATAATTTCCTTTTTTAAGTTTTCAAGGTAGGGTTTTTAACATTTTTATTTTTCATGTTTTTGATGGATTCGGATGACTGTGGATTATCTCGCTAGATATGACTTTTATCTGTTTCATTTTTGCATTTTCTGGCGTTTTTTTGTTGATTTTAGTAGATTTAGTTTCTATAGATTTAAAGAAGATCATGGGCATCAGCTACAAAACTTGAAGTTGTATTTTCTGTAGTTTTACTGGTTGGGAAACATTTACTTTACTTGTTTTGCCGTTATTTATTTTATATTGATCTTTAATTGATTTGTATTTTTTTATTAGTAATTGGTTGCTGTTGTTTACTTTTTATTTTGTGGTGTATGCTGGGGCTTATAATATAGGTCTTTATATATGTAGGATAGGCCTTCGTTATCAATAAATAACTTTTACATTGTGCTATAGCATTTCCTACAATTCCTTGCCTTGTTTGGATATTTTAGGCTTAAATTGGGAAATCGATTGGAATATGCGATGTTACATTGCATGCTCTACAACGCATGCGATTACAACGCAAACCATTACATCGCAAGTCGTTTCTACGACTTGCTGTAGGGGGCGCGCTGGACTTAGCAATAGTATAATTTACTAGTCCAACTCCAGCGTGTGCAACAGTAGGGAAGGTGTTGGAATAGTAAATTTTACTATTCTTTAGTTTAGCGCGCCCCCTACAGCAATTCGTAGAAATAACTTGCGATGTAATGGCTTGCATTGTAACAACCGCGTTGTAATCGCATGCGTTGTAGCGCGTGCAATGTAAACGCTGTTTCCCAATAGATTGTCTTATCCTAAATTGTTAGTAGCTTTGCGCTTTTTTCAATTCTCAGAATTGATGAAGGGTAGGGTGGCTTTGGCCTAGTGTGGCTTGGAAGGTGTTGCGCCATCTTTCCACTGTCTTGTTTGTTTTGGATTGCTGAGCTATCGTGCTATTATATTGGTTCCACCATGGTATTTGATACTTGGTTGACATCTGTGGCCAGAAAGTGCAATATGTCAACCCAAGGATCTTCAAAATAATACATTTAGGGGACATAGTTTGTCTTTGTATGTTTGGTAGTAAGGGAAGTCTATGTGGAGGTTGTAGTGTTTAGCTACGTCTGTGACTTGTATATATGCCAGGGCTATTAATTTTTTTATTTTGTAGACATTCGGCATTTGTTGCATATTCTGCACTGGTGGGCAGATTTATCATTCATTCACGCAGTGCAACGCAAAAAGCCACCTTGCTGTGTGGCACTGTATGAAAGGGAAAGGGCAGGAATGTGCTGTATTTACCATTATAAGGCACATTCCTGTCCTTTCCTAGCGCTGGTTCACTTTTGGCTGGCTAGCGCCCATGCAGGGACCCTTGGGTCATGTTGCAAAGGTGACTGAATTGTAGGCAGGATTGTTTTTGTGCAGGAAGGAACACCTTCCTGCACAAAAACATTCATGAGAAGCATTTTTCTCTTTCTATGTGTGCTTCATTCTGCAGCACACATAGAAAGAGGAAAAACTAGGTGAAATAAAGATATTTCTCCTGATTATGCCTGACTTAGGGAGGCGTAGCATTTGACGCATTCCCAGGTCTACCACCCCTGTTAATCCGGGAATGCGTCAAACTCCATGGGCTGATGCGTGAGAACACCCACGCTCCATCCATGGAATGCCTCCCTGCCGCAGAGTAACGCAAGGCAGCAATTTGTAGATATATCAAGTCATGAGGGCCATGCAAGGTGGCGTTTCTTGACTTGATAAATCTCATTTGAGGTTTTACATCACCCTGCGTCCCCTTGAGGGACACAGCGAGACACAAAATCATTGATAAATCTGGCCCTGAGTCTCGTTTTTTTGAGGTGTTTCCAAATGCTTTGATTAAAATGGAAATAACAGCCGTGTATGACTGTGTGTAGGCAGATTTTTAATATTGTGCTTATAATTGGTCAATGATAATCTTTTGGCGATATTTTGGAGATCTTAGCTGTTAGTTTTGCTTTTAATTTGGGTAACTAGTTTGCAGAAGGTAGCACTTTGCTTGTTAGGTAGCAGTGCATACACCAAATATATATTTGTGTTATGATATTCCCCAAGAATGGTGAAGGGCACCATTTAAATGTGCAATGTATTATCCATTTTTGGCTTTGAGTTAGTCTAGTTTTTTTCAGTTGTCATTATTATTATTATCGTACTTGAGGGAGGATGCCTCACTATTGTTATGTGCCTGAGTTAAATCCATGTAGCAACGCTGCACATTTTCTTACATGGCCCTCTTTCTGCACAATAACTTTTTATGATAACCTTTTGCACATATTTGCATGCGTGACAATGTTGGATTAGTTTCTCTGAAACTGCTTTGCTTACGCATTTTGCTTCGTGCAACATTATCATGATGCCTCGAACACTGAGTACAAGGACTTTGTACACGCTGTACAATGTCATTCTATCTTCATCCATGGAGCGACAGGGCTATCAGTATCTGCAAGCCCATAACAATGCTAATTTGTATACGCATCACAAGGATGCTTTTTATTATAAATAAATTAGCATTTCCGGGGGCTAGCAAGGGGAGACACTTCTGCTGACATGGATATGTCCCTGCATGCTGATGTTTCACCAAGAAGCTGCCTGACATCTCCGTGAGGGGTGTTCAGCTCATGACCAAGACGGGGTCCTACATTCTGTCCTACCAGGTAATGGGGTTGGATCATCAAGTGTGGGGATTATTGGCTATACACACACACATACACAACCTAGACACATGTAGGGAAGGGATTGCATAATAGGAGATCACCTGACCACTACCTTGTTTCATATGCTTGCATATATACACTGTTCTTAGTACCATGGTTGAACTATGCCTGCTTTTTACTATTTTGGTGCTAGTAATCAATTTCATATGCTTCTGTCTATTGATCACCGCAGCACATGTACTCTATAAAAGAATACCGTTGATTCAATAAATATATTGAAGAACATCCCGCTGTGTATTCTCCGAATACTTCTCTGAGAACAAGAGTGCATTAGTGACTGAGCGAAAGGGTTCTAGATCTCTTACCATGATCCCTGAGGGGACAGGGTTGTCATTTTCAGTGGTTGTCAGAAACCATTCGCTCCCTGATTGGGTTAGGGAGGCCTATGGTGGTACTGTGAGCTAGATGGTCTCCAGGCCAACATACACTATGGGGTGCATGGAATCAGTCTAGGCACCTCACCCAAGGTTTATGTTGTCCACAAATGCGCAGATCTTGCTGATTAGTGGGAACTACAAAACATGGCTGGGTTCTTCTTTTACAGTTCACCTGAGTAGTTCAATCGTGCCTTCTCAGAGACTCTTACTCACCTCCAAAAAGAGACATCTGTGGTGGTAGGGAAATCCGCCTCAGCTGAGTAGGTAGACCCTATGTATTGGCTGTAGGTTGTTCAAGTCTGAAGGATAAATTGTCCCACACTGTGTTAATCCTCTCTGTAATTCATTTTTTCTATTATGACTGGAGACAAAGGTCCCCAGGCACTAAATATCGCAGAGAATTGCAGACATGCGGTTACTCTGAAATTATTAAGTTTTGGTCTCCCGGCTACGGGTGGAGACGGGGTGAATGTTTTGAATTGTTCTGCATTCCGTCCATCAATTGTGTGTCTTTTGCTTTCTCGCCCCAAGTGCGCCGGGTATGCCCAGACGTGGGTCCCGGGCTCAATGTGCCACTGGATTCAAGCTATCCTGGCTGATGAGGGGTGAAACCCCAAAACCGGTCCTAGGATGCTTGTTTCCGGTCAAGGGAGGACCTGGCTTGGCAGTTCGGGCTGGACTGTTCCCATGAGGCATAGGGTCAAGACTGATTTGCATATGGCCAGGTCTAAACTGGGGTGGCATGGTGAGCAAAAGAATGATGGATTTAACCCAGATCTCTTGACTGGGGGTGAATGTTTTGAATTGTTCTGCATTCCGTCCATCAATTGTGTGTCTTTTGCTTTCACGCCCCAAGTGCGCCGGGTATGCCCAGACGTGGGTCCCGGGCTCACTGTGCCACTGGATTCAAGCTATCCTGGCTGATGAGGGGTGAAACCCCGAAACCGGTCCTAGGATGCTTGTTTCCGGTCCAGGGAGGACCTGGCTTGGCAGTTCAGGCTGGACTGTTCCCATGAGGCACAGGGTCAAGACTGATTTGCATATGGCCAGGTCTAAACTGGGGTGGCATGGTGAGCAAAAGAATGATGGATTTAACCCAGATCTCTTGACTGGGGGTGAATGTTTTGATTTGTTCTGCATTCTGTCCATTAATTGTGTGTCTTTTGCTTTCTCGCCCCAAGTGCGCCGGGTATGCCCAGACGTGGGTCCCGGGCTCACTGTGCCACTGGATTCAAGCTATCCTGGCTGATGAGGGGTGAAACCCCGAAACCGGTCCTAGGATGCTTGTTTCCGGTCCATGGAGGACCTGACTTGGCAGTTCGGGCTGGACTGTTCCCATGAGGCACAGGGTCAAGACTGATTTGCATATGGCCAGGTCTAAACTGGGGTGGCATGGTGAGCAAAAGAATGATGGATTTAACCCAGATCTCTTGACTGGGGGTGAATGTTTTGAATTGCTCTGCATTCCGTCCATCAATTGTGTGTCTTTTACCTTCGTGGTTGAGGCACATGAAGCATTTAAGACTGAAGTGTTCTATTCCTAGGTTAAATTCCTGGCTGCAAATGCTCAAACAGAATTATTTCATACCTACATTGAAGATGAAGCACTGGAAGAATACACTCCATGTGAGGACATAGAGGTTGCTCTCTCTTACCAAGAACATATTAATTGGTTTAAAGGTGCACTCCCTCACACAACAGAAAACGTGAGACTCAGTCCACTCAGTAAAGAGGGAGTGACATGGCCAGTCTTATCTGCATATACACCGCATCCTGACATTCCTAATCTAACTGCAGCAGAAATGCGTAGACTATACAAAGATTTAGTAAAAATATACAGAAATCTCAAACAGTTCATAATGTGAACACTAACAGTAAATCCTGCGTGGACTGCTCAAGCCACACAACCTCAATTGGCTGCTACTGGTATCAGCCCACAAACACTGAATGCTATTATGGGAAAGAGTCCCACCAGTTGGGAGCAAATTCCTGTCTGAATAACACCAAAAAACAAGCCAGCTTGAAGCAGGGTTTCCCCACTGAAGGAAAAATGCATAATGTTAACTATTTGCTTGCTGATGGGGATGGCTCCCCTGGTGGAAGAATACGCAACTTGGGGTACAGCCACCACTGCTGTTTACTAAGCCCGGGCGGAGTTGTATGTCTTGTGCAAGGCGTACAACGTAGGGGTTTGCGTGGACGAGGACAGCAAGGATGAGGAGGAGAGAGAGACCATGGTGAGGAGTAGGCAGCCTGGAGGCACCACAGTAGGTAAGTGCCATTTTTTAAATAATTAAATTAGGGAGGGTGGAGGGGCTAGCTAACTCCGCTCCGCATTCTCAATGGAGTGCGGAGTAGGCAAAACTCTGTAAACTCCGCTGGCGGAGTGGAGTTCTCCGCCCGGGGTTACCGTTTACACCAGAACACATGGTCCCCCTTTTATGGCTGTTTTACCTGAGGTACTGAAGCAGCTTCAGAATGAGTACGGGGCATCACCTGCCCTGGACTTAGGGATGAAACTGATGGGCAATTTTGCAGAAGTTTCCACCATTATATTAAGCATCATAAAAGGGAAGGCATCTGCATTGGCTATATGCCAATGTCTGATGGATTTCAATCCTGCATAGCAGGAGCGGGAATTACCAAACATTATCGAAGAAACCTATGCTATGCTAGGTAGAGATAATTTGGGGACCAGACTTGGGAAACCACAAGTAAAGAGCAATCCTGAAAAGAATAACTCTAGGCAAGCACCCGATTCTGCAACAAAGAAGAAATGGGATAATAAAACAAGACACGATCATGGGGTGGGTCTCCTCAGCAGGAAGCCACTGAAAAAAAATATAATCTCAGAAACTGTGAAAACATTAGAAAGCCTGACAGATATCAGGATGCTGAGACACGTTCCTCTCGTTCCTTTCAGGAGTCATCCGATACACATTCAGAGAGAGGTGGACAGTCAGAGCACAGAACGGAAGAGCACATGAAACTGAAGAAGGAATCACAACACTTGTCTGATTACATCATTAATAAAGAAGAAAAATCAAAGACTCCTAAACTTCAATTCAAAAAGAAAAAGGTAGCCAAAATTAAAACCAGGCATGCCCAAAATACTGAGGACTCTGCTTCTGAACAGGGAGTCGGCAGCGACGATGCTAGACAGCATGGCAGAAGTCACACTAGTTCACCAGAACCTGATGGATTATCTGAGAGCAGTAGCACTGAGTGAGCATATCACGGTGGAAACACCGGATACTAGGGTAAGTGTTCCCCATCGTTTATACAAAAATACACTCCAGTTGGAGGGGGACATACCCTGAAACATCAAGGCTCTCTTTTGGGAGAACTTGACGTATGGTTACAATATTCTTTTGACTGAAACAGACTGGCCACCTGATTTTGTAATGAAGTGCCCAAACGGGGAAATAGTATTTTTACCGGCTTTTTCCAACCTTGTTCCAGAATCAGGGAAACATTCTAACACCAAGGAGTGGTCTTTAGCGCAAGCTCCAGCATTATGCCGCAATCTTGTGGGGTGGGATGATGAGTCACCTTATCATGAAATCCCTTGAAGACAACTCCTCAACCCCAAAGACAATATCCAATTAAACATGAAGCTAAGAAACAAGTTAAGGAAATCCTAGAACAACTTGAATACCAAGGTGTAATACAAAATTTCACCTCATCAAGGAATAATCCCTTATTTCCCATAATGAAACCGGACAATTCATACCGTCTAGTATTGGATTACAGACATTTAAACACATCTACTTGCACACTCGCAGTACAAAATTGCACAGTGCCTCACTAATGAATAACATTGTGCCGAACAAAATACAAAACAACACTAGATATCGCAAATGGATTGTTCTGCCAAAATAAAGTGCATGGAAGCAGATATTTGACAGCATTTTCAGTGCTGGGCATACAGAGGCAATTCTGTTGATTTCCCCAGGGGTATAAGAATAGCCCAGGGCTCTTTTCAGCCAGAGTAACGGAGTTACTTCAAAATGTTCATGTGGAGGTATTGTCCTACGTTGATGTTATATATCTGACAGACAAGGAATTAATGGAACAGTTAAACAGAGTGGACCACATAGTTATGGGGTTTGCTCAGATGGGCTATAAATTTTATTTCAAAAAATCGAAAATTGCCCATCTCAATATCCTATTTTTAGGATACGAATTGTCAAGTGAAGGCAAAAGCCTAGCGACCCATTTTTTTGAAAAATGTTCATTGCTCCAACGTCCAACATCTCTGAAAAGACTACAATCCATTTTAAGATTTTTGAATTTTGGCAGAACATACATTTTGGATTACACAGAAGTGTAAAACCATTTTACGACTTGATAAGACCAGACTTTTCAAGCACACATTGGCCACAAGAACGCACAAACATTTTGCATTCTATACTGGCTGATATGATAGCTTCCAAACATCTTCACACAGATGTAACACTACAAATCTGGTGATCTGCGTAGTCACTGGACCATCCGGGTACACGTATATCACGTTCAACGAAGGTGATACAGTACAAATAGCGTACAAATCACATTTATGCACAAACGCTAAAATGCGTTTTGCATCTACTCACAGAACTGCTGTGGTGAGAGAGAGAACACTAGCACAGGGTAAATGCATCATTGTTTTAACCCCAGTACCGACCTTAGAGGTCATCACCAAAGCAAGCATTGCAAATGCTAAAACTTTACATCAATGATTGATACAATGAGCTAACTCTCTCACTGCAACAGATGTAGACTACAGATTTGACTCTTTACAAACATTACAAACACAAGCATTTTTGCAGTATGAACAAGAATATCCTCTGCCAAATGAAATAATGCATCTAGATCAATATGAATACATCATCTATACTGATGGGTCTGCCCAGCCTGCCATAGGGACAAAGCACCAATATTCAGCAGCATGTGCAATAGTAAAAGGGCGCATCCATGATGGAAAGTTCCATCCTGAAAAAACATACACGCAGTCTCTTGGGGTTTGCACAGTGCAGCTGGGAGAACTCAAGGCCCTTATGCTGACACTGGAGAATATGGATCATGGATTCCCCACACTTATAGTATGTGATTCGTATTATTGTGTTGAGTCATCTAATGAATACCTTAGCTACTGGTGCCAAAATGGATTTCGATATTCTAAGGGTTGCACAATCAAGCACTAGATACTTTGGGAACAAGTGGCAAATCTGAAAGATTGCTAGCCACAGGCTCAAGTAATTCACACCTTGAGTCATCAATGTGTTAGCATTCACGTTGTAGGGAATTCCATGGCTGATGAAGCCGCTAAGGCAACAGTTTGCCCTGCTGCAGTTGCTGCAATCAGTCGTTCCAGTACGAGGATAGACAGAAACATCATGGTGACTGTCAATGCTGCGCGCAATGACACACATTTGCCAAAAGGCTTTCCACTCAATTACTCCTACAAATTAGATACACAGAACAAACCGTATGTTCACATTTCAGGAGTGGGCGACAGAGTCATACCTAACACTGATCGCAGACTGGGGTTAATAATAGCTGCACATGAGGGTCTGGGTTCCGCACACACAGGGATTACTGCTTTAGCTTCATTATTGCAGCAGCGCTATTGGTGGCCTGGTCTTACTAAACAGACCAAGGACTTTGTCCTCAAATGTGACATCTGACAGCAGATAATGGGCTCCACCGTCGCACGCCCACCACAGAAACCTCTATTGATTTCAAACAAGCCTCTCGCTTGTGTCTTTTTGGACCACTGCGGCCTCTTACAATCTGACGGGCTTACAAGTACATCTTGGTGGCAGTGGATTCATGCTGTAGATTCCTGTGGGTAGGGCCACAGGGGTCAGCTGATGCCCAAACTGTTATCAAAGACTTTCGAGTCTTCATCCGGACATATGCAATTGGCAAACTACATTCCAACCAGGGTCCAGCATTTGGCTCTCTGGCTTACAAAAAGGCCATGGGAAGTTTGGGTGTGACCTTGCTATACTCCTCACCCTATCATCCTGAGGGAAATTTGGTAGTCGAGAGGAAAAACCGTGACTTAAAGCAGTCTTTAACAGCAAGGGTACTAGGCTCAGGTCGCAGTTGGGTCAATCACCTATATAGAATACGGAGGGCACTTACCAATATGCCAAGAACATCCCTGGGTGGTCGGACTCAATATGAAATCCTGTTCAGTTTGAGAAAATGGGTCCCAGACCTCAATAATGTTGGCAAAGTGGCAGCAGACACACCATTTGACATCAATGAATGTTTGGATGTTTTACATAAACTAAATGAATTCCAGGACCAACAAAGCAACATCCAAGTAAAATGCACCACCACTGGGGAAAGTGAAGGTTGTACTGGCAAGACACAGTTTGGTCCTGAAGATTGGGGATGTGGTCAGGAAAAAAAGTGTGCACAAAAAAGAGTTTTGGTCATCATACCTGTCCTGGCTGTCGCAGGTACCAGAACTGTGCTTCTTCCGCCCCTTGCTGGTTGACGAGACAAAATGTTTGTCTCCATTATTCTGATCACACCACATTATGCGGCCGATTCTCAACAGTAAGCCACGTGGGCTCCTGGGTAACCACCGCTCTCCTCTCCCTACCACACAAGAGATTCAGATGGAACCTTTAATAACTATAGAAGATTCCTCTCTGCAAAGAGAAACAGTAAACAACAATGAAGTATTTCTTCTCCCTTTTGCAACAACAACCACCATACAATCAACTAGTACAGAAATGCAAATTTCCATTTGACGATGCAACAACAATAAGATCTACGTCAATATTCCACAGATTGAGTCATATCCTGGTTCTACAAAACCTGCTGAGCTACCTAAAATAGATTGAAGGGCGTCTGGCTACTCTGTGGACTACGATGACTTCTCATTGGATTCAAATGAACCTGATACACCACTGCTGCAGCCTCTCTCTTTCAAGCTACAAGTGCGTGCTCTCTATCTTTGGCTGTGAAAGTCATACTTTGTTACTCCCTGGTTACACCTTTAGATTACAATTGGATTACTCTTTCTGGTCCTCTGGATTGGTTTGGTGCCTTTCTTTTTTTCTTACTTCTGAATGGATATTATCTCCCAGAACGCTCTGCAGTACAACTGGTGAACTTGGCATTGAAACCACATGCATCATCACACGGTGAACAAAGAGATCTGTCCCTGGTGGGACACTGTATCATATGATGTGTGGCCCTACTGATCTTTTTCAAATTCCGTATTTGTTTAAAATTTCTTTCAATGATATTATCACCGCTAGTACTATTTCTGATGATTGAGGCTGAAAGATCTAGAGCAATAAACTGCATTTACTTCTGATGAATTGTATGATGGTACATGTATTTATGGTGATATGTTCTGTTATCAACATTATGGTCACCACTATCTGCATAAAGCAAGTATCCCACGTGCCATTTATAATTACACCCAATGGGAACACTGCCCAACACCACCGAAAGGTAGTACAAAGACATTTGCATAGGAGTTTGCTTATTTTTCTGGTTTTGACACATCAGACCCAGCCTCATATTTGTACAGGCTTGCACCTACATCTGCTAAGAAAAATATGCTATCAAGCACTAAGCTGATATATTCTGCTTCTCTTTTTTCCCAGCTGTCTGTACAGAGTTTCAACTTTTGGAACGACACAATAGACATGAAATCTGTTTAGGGGACAAAAGGCTGGCAGGTTCAGGGAACTGAGGCCTTGTTAAGAGCATGGCTATTACCACATCAAATGGTTTTCCTGAATAAGACTGTGCAACAAACATCATGCCTTGGAATAGCCAAGATAAAAGACTTGACCACACCACAAATTCCCACATTAGCACGTTTTGAAAATTGGTAACACTTTACATGATGAGGATAGATTAGATGCCATGCTAAGCAATGGCTCCTACAATTCATGAGACCCCAATTGGAAAGGATTGTTGGTTTGGCCTTTAGACACTAATGGTAGTTAGTCCAGATTCCTGGGTAACACCAGAGGGTTTAAGATCAATAGACCTGACCAACGTTCTGTACAATCTGAACACTCGGGTGGTGACCTCTTATAGTGTTGGGAAGTTATGCCTTGACTGGCTAAAGACCTCAACAGTCTCAGGTGAAACACTACTTGACCCTTCTATCAGATGAACTGGATCTAAGGGATTTCTTGTTAGGTCCCTTGAACCCACGTCAATCAATCAATAACAATTTTGTTTTGCATTAAAAATGCATAAAAGTTTGCACAGTTACAATTCTGGCAAATATTATTTACAGTAATTCAAAAGCCATGCAATTTCTAAAAAACACTAAAATTTAGATAAAAAAACATCGGTCACAGTGATTCAATCCAATAAAATAGATCAAAATTCTTTAAAATCTTAAAAAACGGCGTGTGCATCATAAAATACCCAAATTTAATTTTCAGTTAGAATAAATAGCCAATATAGACCCTTTTAAATATAAAAAGAATGTACTATCTCAGTGGATTAGCTACAGAGCAAATCACAACAATCTCTTTACAGAACATGTAATCCCTACAAAAATAAGCTACACAAATGTCATTAAGCTGTAAATTAACTGTATCTCACTGAGGTATCATTGTAATAGCAGCCCTTCTGGATTTTAAAGCAGCTTGAAAATAAGATGTAATCATAAAACATATAAATGACGATTCCAGTTGTTGTAATACTAAGAGAGCTAAACTATGAGAATGTAAGTTGAGTGTTTTCAATACTGGAACAATGAACATTTTCCTTTCTATTTCATAAAGAGGGCAAAAGAACAGAAAGTGAGAGCTAGTTTGCTTTGATTTGTCACGTCATCAAAAGCGCTTCTTGTATGCCATATACAATGAACTACGGAAAGTTTCTCAACAGCAAGCTGCTGAGAAACTGAGCAAGATTAATAGGATTAATCTAGAAAAGGCTTTGGGAGTGGTTGACAATGGCATGACCACGTTATCCTCTAGGATATATTAATTGGGCAACATAGTATCATCTGCAATTGACATAATGCAGCAAGACGTGTCTATTTTACAACATGGACAGTCGCAACTTCGGTCCATTGTGGTATTAAGCTGGACACTTCAAACCTTACATTCTGGGCACGTGCCATGGCATTATATTAACACGTCAATCTGTTTTTTTCATACAATCTAACTGAACAACAGTTATTAATGGCACAGAGAGATTCAAAGTATATCATGTTCCACATTGAAAAACTAGATCGATTAGCCTTCACTATTGCTGAAACGCCATCCACGGATTGGATAATCTATGGATATATTACTCTACCAGTCAGGACATTCCAATTCGGGGGGAGGATGTAGGCTAATGGCTAGAGAGATCAACCGCGAAGCTGGGGAACTAGGTTCGAGTCTCAGCAAGGGACGCTCAACATCCTGTGATTCTGGGGAAATCACTTAATCTCCCCGTGCCTAACAAAATGAATGTGCTCGTCTGTAATGCAACTGGTGCTCATGTAAAGTTCTCTGACCCCTTCGGGTCAAGTTCGTGCTATATACAACTCGGAAAAAAAAACAATTCCAATATTGCCTACAACATCACCAGGTAGCCAGATATGCAGCATTAAGGGAAGGATTTGTGCATGAATACTGGGAATTACCTTTCAAGCTTCAATGCAGGATTGGGAACATGGAGGATTTTCTCAGCGTATCCGACTGTGAGAATGCTTTAAGCGGGTCCTTAGTATGCAAGGACATTTCGCTTGTAATGCATCGATTGCAAACTTGTCCTGTTATCTGAAGGGTTCTCTGGCTGCCATCATTGATCTAGTTTTCTGTCTTCTCTCAAATGGGAGTTCTTTGATGCTGAGTGATCAAGGTTGCTGTGGAATGGAACTATGCCTATTATTTGCAAATGTGGTTCTTGTAATCACTTTCATTTGCTTCTGTCTATTGATTATCACAGTACATGTACTCTATACAAGAAGAACGGTTCAAGAAATATATTGAAGAACATCCCATTGTGTATTCTCTTTATACTTCTCTGAGAACAAGAGTGCATGGGTGACTGAGTGAAAGGGTTCTAGATCTGTTACCATGATCCCTAAGGGGACAGGATTGTCATGTTCAATGGTTGCCAGGAACCATTCATGTCCTGCTCGGGTTAGGGGGACTTATGGTGGCACTGTGAGCTAGCTGGTCTCTAGGCCAACATACAATATGGGAGTGCATGGAGTCAGTCTAGGCACCTCACCCAAGGTTTATGTTGTCCACAAACACACAGATCCTGGTGATTTGTGAGAACTGCACAGCACTATGGCCCTCATTATGATGTCGGGCAGGCCCCCACCGACAGGCATCGGTGGTGGTCTGCCCGACATCTAGGGCAGCGGTCCGAGCACAGAGGGCGGGGGGAAGACCGCCGCATCTGACAGGCTCAAGGAGCCTGTCAGAGAGGTGGTCGGACATTATTCCCTACAATGAAGGCCGCCGTAGAGATTACAATGTCCATTTTTCACAGCTTTTTCATGGCGGTCCCACTGCCTTGGAAAGGTTGTTGAAAAGGGAATTTGGGGGCCCCTACCAGGGCCCACGTCCCCCGTGGGCCACCGCTAAGTGGCCAGAGTGCCCCCCAAACATTAATGCACCGTGTGCCAGGCACCATGATGCCTGGCACACAGTGCATGGATGTTTAAAAACATCTCTTTTTCTACTGTGGCTTGTGCTGCAGCCGTTTTCTGGGCCACAGCACAAGCCGCAGTACAAAAAGGCATGTCATAATATGGTGGGTGGGACTGCCAACTACTTGTCGGGTGGTCCAAATCCTGTGACCGCCATCGTAATAAGGCCCGACGTGTAGTCGTTAGATTAACTGGTATTTTATGTCCTGAAATCTTTTAAGAGCAGCAGAGGTTTCTGTTTTAGCCTTTGTGGTGTGTGATATTTGTCTTTTTAAATTTGGGATACTGGGCAGTTGCCCTATAGTGTATGTTTGATAGTACATTTTTTTAAATGGTTCCTATCAGTTCTTGGGAAATAGTGCTTGTTTCTCAAATGTTTTGCAAAACATTTGTTACTTCTATTTCAGTCACATTTGATGAGTAATTATACTCTCTAACATTAAGTACATATTTTGTAGTAGTAACCCTCCCATAACAAGCATTAACGCAGTTTTATGTGCATTTCCAGTGTATATATTTGGAGCTTGTGCTCTCCTGACTGTAGTATATCCCATGTGCGTATATTTACTAAGTGGTTATAAAATAATAGTTTTGATTAATGTTTATAGTCTAACATGCATCACAATTTTTTTTACATGTTATAGCTACATTTTTGCTGGTGTTTTAATGTATAGATTTATTTTTTTTGGTTTACTTCAATTTTATTAAGATGAGGAACTGGTGGTGACTTTTACCTTTAGAATATAGAATGTTTTAATTAAATGTTTTAAAAAAACGTACTGTTTAGTTTTAGGGTTAGATTTGTATTTGTTTTATTTTTAGTGTGTATAGATTTTAGGTCTTTAATATATAATTGCATTTACTTACATTTAAACATTTATTTGTTGAGTTTATTGTTTGAAACGGTGGTGTTTCTGCTTTATAGGTTCATATTTTTGTGTTGGCCCTTCTTGTGTTAACTTTGGTTCAGAGTTATAAAGTCTAACCAATATTTTAGTGGTTACATTTAAGTTAAAAGTTTAGCAGTTAATTTTGATATTGATTGTGGCTTTGTTAGAGCTTAGTTTTTTCTCTCTGCAATCCATCAGTGTGTCACATTTGTGTAGATTTGGTGTTTGTGCTGCAAACTAAAGGTAATTTTTGGGCTCTTTTTATAGTGTTAATTTAATTAGTAAAGTGGTTGTATTGGTTACTTTGTTTAAAGCTATGTCATTTTGATTGTTTGCATGGTGTCTAATTTGTTGGGCAGTTTATTCCTTTTTCGGTGGACACTAATTCTTATTTATGGCTTAATGATGCATATATGTATATTTATAAAGTATATTTTAAATTTATTTTATATAATTAAAATTAATGATTTATTACAAAATAATTTTGCAATTTTTTATGTATTTATTTAATGGTCTCATTATATATATTTTTCTTAAAAGTGTAGCATTGTTATATTTGTATTTAAGTGTTATTGTAAGTACATGTTAATTTATAATAATTGTTATTATTTTATTTTGTGATTTTATGTTCAATAAATAAATGTTTTCATTTTAAAATCTGTTTTGTTAATTTTACGGATTTTTAATGAGAATTATGTATTCTTTTTGAATTATAATACTTGTTATTTATTTTAAACTATAATTGTGTAGTTGATATTGTTGTTAGCAATATTTTGGTTGTGTTGCATATATTTAATTGTATCATGATATTTTGTGTCACTATATATTTTTTCAATATTATGGTATTTTAAATATTTATTAAGCCAATATTTTTTGTTGATATTAGTGTACTTCCAGATTTTGTGGTTCAATTTCATGTCATATAGACGCCTAGCACATCAGTGCTAGTCAAACCTTTAGCAATGCCTGGACGGAGCTCCCGGAGTTCTGCTATGCATAATTCCACGGAGCGGCCCTAAAACTCAGCAAGATTCTGCGAAATTCCGCAGACAGGTGGAGCAGGTCAACATGCCCATTCACACTACGTTTTTGATGTTTAGCAGCGCGACGCACGTTCTCACGCTGGAAACTGCGTGCGAATTACACCACGCGGTTCGTATTGGCTAGGCATTTTGTTTTCTGTTCTGTGCATAGTGCTGGGGCCTGTTTTTCAATCCACCCTTAATCTTTTCAGTCCTCCCCATCTGACTCATCCACCACTCATTTTCCTTTATTGTATCAGTGTGTGTTTTTGTGTTTGTGTACGTTACATTTTTGTCATTTTTTTGTGTGTTTTTGTGACTTTTTGTACTTTTTTTGGTTTTCCCTTAAAGTCTTAAGTTTTTCCTTTCTTCCTTCTCCTATTGCTTCTTTTTTTTTTTTGACCACTAGGTGCCATGGCAGAGCAGGGCGAGAGAGGGAGTGGTGGCGCCAGTGTGGCTTCTAACCCCACACCTTGCGGTCATCGGTGCTGCCATGGGGTGCAGCCACGCGCCATTTTCCCGGAGGTAGAGGTGGCTGCATTTGTTTTTTACATGCGGTGCCTTCTCCCCTCCATGCTGGCAGCAGGTGGAAGGCCTGACAGTGGGTATGGCCTGTGGGAGCATCAGCTGCTGTGGGGGAGGGTACACTGGTGTGTGCGCTGGAACTCTGGGGTCCAGCACACCCAATGCAGTTGGCACACCACTGAGCTGATATCCTGAACAGCAGTTGATGACCTGCGGGGTGTCTAGGTTACTGGGCTCAGTGAGTAATTATTTATTTGTTGTGTTCTTTCTATGCTAATATTTTTTTCCAAATAGCATATTGCTCACACTCAGAGGTAAGTGAGTTTATGTTACAAATATTATGTGATCCAGCCAGGTACTTGGCACTACCTAATCGAGCTTACTTGGGCTAAATATTTAGGAAGTCACGCAGACTCCTCTGTCCTGTCACTAAGATAGTGGTAGTAGTAGTGATATAAGTGAGTTATGCACTGACAAAAAGGGAGACTGAGTTGGCCAGTCAAAGGGGGTTGAGAATGAGAATGAGATGTGAAGCAAAGATCCTTCACTGCAATGCATTAGTATTTGGAATAGAGCTTAGGTTTAGGAATAGGGCAACTAGCTGCTAATACTATTAGCAATCTGATTTAGAAAAGTACAATGTTACTGTGTTTGCCTTTGCCTGTTAAAATATTTTGGGGAAGAATATTAACTGTACCCCTAATCTTCTTTATTATGTCTTCTTTATTTCTTACATCAGCAGCCAGGGGCAAGAAGAGGGCTAGCAGCATGGAGGTGGGTCAGGTATGCGACCGCCAGTGCCGTGGCGAGTGGAAGTTCCACTACTACCACCAGTGCCAACAAATCTGCTGGCCCCAGTAAGTCCTCTTGTTAATATTATTATTATTATTTCCCTAACTTGTACCACTCCACATTTAGAATAATGTTTCCTTTTTTTTTTTTTACTGTGCCTGCCTCCTAATTTTTTTCCAACTTCTCTTTGTTCTATCTAATGTTTGCTAAATTCTTGTTACCCTTGCATTATCCTACTTATTTTCTATATTTCAAGTTTCTGTAGATGACTTCCTCCTGTCTGTACTAGCCTGTCTGTAGCATCCTTTATTCTGCTTTGTCAGTAAGTTTTCCCTCTCTCCTTATATATCTTGTGGACTGGTACTGTAAGACTAAGAGAACCGATTTTAGGACAGGTACTCTACTGTGAAGATTACATGTCAAAGTAAGCTATTCTTATTCTATGCATGTTTGTTGAGAAGGCTTTCTTTTTCTTGTGCATGCTCAAACTGTATAACTATAGAGTGGCCATGGTCATGGGTGGACCCCCCAGTGTTGTGTATGTATTACCATTCATTTATGCTGTTATGTAATGCTATAAGATATTTGTATGGCGCATGTTCACCTGAAAGGTTTCTTGGCACTGAAGTAGAGAAAGGTGGCATTCTAGCAGTGACATTAACCATATGCTTGTTGGAACAACCATGTTCAAGAGCTTCCTAAAGCACAGATAGTTGGCTGCCAATCTAACTTCCAGCAGTAAAGAGTTCCATATCTGAGTGCCTATCACTGAAAATCTTGCCCCCCATCCTCTTTTTCTTGAATCTAGGTGCCATTAAAAGATTCATGTGGGCTGATCTGAGATTACGCTTCAGCGCATAACTCTGTACACCTGAGGAAATAAAAGCTGGATTTTTGTTGTGAAGTGATTTAAAAAGGATGCAGCATGTTTTGAAAATGGTGCGCAGTGCAACAGGGAGCCAAGGCAGCTTCTTCATCAGAGGTTTTGTGTGACAATACCTGGGTTGTTGAAAAAACAGTCTCGCTACTTAATTTGGCACTGTTTGGAGCCTATGATTAAGACCTGTTAGAAGTCCTAAATAGAGTGCATTTGCATAGTCGATTCTAGATATGACTAAGGCAATAATGACTTGGATGGCGGCTTCAACTGTGAAAAAGTTCCTAATTTTCCTGATTTTCCTGAGTTGACGGAAACAGTAAAGAAATCACTGCTCCTATCTGTGATTTCATAGAGAGATCCTCGGCAATTTGGATACCTAGACTTTTTACTGCTTTCTTATGTAAGGGGGAGTCCTAACTCCTGCATAGTTAGAATTCAAATGATTGATTTTTTTATTTGTGACAACAATCTCAGTCTTATCAGAGTTCAACTTCAACTGATGACTGTTCAATCAGTCTCTAATGTATAGCATGGTATTTTGGAAGGACTCCATAGATTCTGAGGAGTTATCAATGTTAGAAATCAGCTGCATATTGTCAGCATAATTATAGATTACAATCTTCCACTGCTGCAGGGAGTGTACCGAAGGGTGAATATAGATATTAAAAAGATGAGGGGATAAGGACGATCCCTGTGGTACACCACAGTTAAGTTGAACCTTAGCTGAGCAGTAAGGAAAAAGGCAGACCAATTGGGAGCGGTCTTTAAGGAAAGATTTCACCCAATCTAAAGCAACCCCTTGTAATTCAGCAGCCTCAACACAGTCAATCAGAATGGCATGATCCCCTGTGTCAAAGGTCGTCGATAAGTCCAAAAGGACCAATGCTTGGGTATTGCCTCTATCAGCCTCTTCTCTCATGTCATTCACTACTAATAGGATAACAGATTCTGTTGAGTGGATTTTTTTTTTCCGGAGTTTTATATAGTGCGAACTTGACCCAAATGTATCAGAGCACTTTACATGAGCACCAGTTGGGTTACACAAGGACACATTAATTTTTACTAGACACGGGGAGATTAAGTGATTTGCCCAGAATCACAGGATGTTGTTTAGAGCGTCATTGTCAAGACTCAAACCCGGTTCCCCAGATTTGAGATCGACCGCCCTAGCCGTTAGGCCACATCCTCTCCCCATGGGGATGGGTTGGAAGCCTGCCTGGTAAGGATCAAGGAATTTAGAATCCTCTAAAAAGGAAAATAAGTATTGCGCCACATGGGCCTCGAGTAGTTTTGCTAGAAAGGGGAGGCGAGAGATTGGTCTATAATTTTTCAATATAGTAGGGCCCTTTCCTGTTTTTTTAAGGGGGATTACCACGGAAAACAGCGTTTACAACGCTGGTAATACCACGCGGGTAGGTTACAACGCGGACGTTACATCGTCCACGTTGTTACCACGCATGGCATTACATTGCAAGTCGTTTCTAAGACTTGCGCTAGATGGCGCGCAACACCAGGGAATGTGTTGGATTTTAAATCCAACACATTCCCTGCTGTTGCGCTAACTGGAGTAGGAATAGTAATTTATACTATTCCTAAGTCCAGCGCGCCATCTAGCGCAAGTCGTAGAAATGACTTGCGATGTAAAGACATGCGTGGTAACAACGCGGACGATGTACCGTCCGCGTTGTAACCTACTGCGGGGTAATGGATGGCGTAGTAACGTCATACATTCAATTACCACAGCCTCCTTAAAGGATTGGGGGACACGGCACTGATGTAGGGAAAAGTTAAGAAAGGAAGTTGCTGTATCCAGTAAATGTGAGAAGATAGCTTTTTGGATCCGAGGAGCGCAGGCATAATTTGGGGGATTCCTAATTGACTTTAGCTATCAAATCCAGCAAGTGATCATCACTGATAGTAGGGAAGGTCAAAAGAGAAGTAGAGTTCCAATTTCCAGGTGGAGTCTTTAAAGCAGTTATACTGGCAGAGATAGTAGCTTTTATTTTCTTTATTTTGTCCACAAAGCAGTAGCTTAATGTATCATATAGTTTTTGTGTAGGAGTGACAGGTAGGGCCGCTCATTCTGGAATAGATAAATCTATGACAATTGAAAAAATGACTTTAGTTTTCTTTACAGAATTGGGGACTTTTAAAAAAAAAATTTTTGTCCTGTAATATAGATTTTTTGTGGTCTATCAGACATTGGGCATACATTTCCTTATTTTCAGACAGATAGGTTTTTCACCATTTCCATTCCAATTGGTGAAGATTTAATTCTCCAAGAGCTTTTAGACGCATCATGACGTCGAATCTATTTAGTTCTTCGAAGTGGGGAATGGGTATTGCTGCCCAAGGTTGCCAGTCTAGTATTGCCTCCTCAAATTCCTCCAGGCTCTCAGAACAATGAAATAATGATGAATGGATAGTTGCTTGGATGAAGAAACAAGGCTAGCTTTTCCTGAGAGGGGAGTGCTCACCTACTTCATTTGCTTGGAACGGTTTTTATCAAAGCTTTGGATCAAAGTGGGGGGTTATTTACGTCAACTACCTTGACTCACTGTATTTGTTAAGCGAGGCAGATATGTATCCCACCCATTATCAATCATCACCTCCCTGCCCATGCCATTTCGCCAGTGCCACCCATAATCTAACTGCCTCATGGTTCAATTCGGGACTGCAGCGTTGGGCGTGCAATGTGTGTCTGCTTCAGTTTTCAATGTATGCCAAAGCGAAAACAAGGTGCGTTTCCCTTCCCTCCCTGTATCCACTCAGTCATATCCTAGTATTTCACTCCTTTATCCTTTCCTAAGTTCTTTACCAGCCTCCGAAAAAAGTTTAAAAATTTATTCTTAGCATGTGCCACATTTTGTTTGCCAAGCGCTTTATATATTTCATGCCTTCCATAATGAACTTACACCTGTTCAAATTTTTCCTTCCAACATTTTTCAACTACAGGGACTGATTAAGTCAAAGCTTATGCACATGATGATCAGTGACACCCCACTATTCTGTAGTAAAATGTCTGCTTAATCCCTAATCCCTCTAATTTACCCTGCAGTTGAGTAAGTTAAGTTTCCTTTCCTTACTGCCAAGTGAATGTATTTGTTGAAAATATTTATAAATTGTGGTGGAGGGCAAGGCCAGGGAATAAAGTGGGAATAAGTGCCTTGATTTTTGGTCATGGGATAGTCTGTGACAAACGTACCAAATACAATCTATAAATCCCATTCCTTAATCCTTTCCCTGCATTGCAGTGCATTGTTTTTTCCACTGTCTGCTTACGCCAGACAGGATATATGCATTTTGTATGTGACATGTATGACATATCATTATTATTCATCTGTCTTTAAGTCAAGGTAAAATTGAAAGGCATTTTGGAGAAGAGCAAGGCCATTGAAATAAGATAATTGTCTATTACGGCTGCCCCAGCTACAGACTGCAGATAGTAGCAAAGTACTAACTACTGACACGCTAGCTAGCATGCCTCCATTAATTTAGCACAACAAGAATGCCTGTACTCCATAGTGCATAACAGCTTACTAATTAAAGAGATGTAATTTATTTTTATTTTTCCACACAGAGTGTCTGTTTAGTTTTTTACTAGGAAATCCTTTAAAAGAAAAAAAATAACAGTTTTTTAATCAAGTGTGTTGTTATTCTGTCTTAATTCCTCTCAGCCAGTTAGTGCATTTGCCTTTTATGTGAGGCATGTCGGTGACTCTAATCACATCAATTTTGAATGCCCTGGATGACCAGCAATGTACTGCTACTGTGCCTCGATATAATTTTAAACAACTGTTTTGCACAGAGCATTGTATACAATTTGTCTTTTTTCTTTCTTGATGTAGCTACTCCTGCTGATCTGCCACCTACTAGGCAGGAGATAGCAGTCTGGCTGCGGCAGCAGAGGCTGGAGGCCAAAAGGCCAAATTTCAGGGGCTGGAGGCCCTGCAGGAGGAGGAATATGAGTAGCCAGCCACTGCTGCATAGAGCCCCAGCCAGCTGCCAGCACCTCCAGCTTCCATCAAGAACAACGCCTGCGCTGCCAGCAGCTGCCTGTCGCATCACCTCTGCTGCCCCCCCCTTGCACTCAGACCGCTTTGCAGGGCTCCTCAAAAAGCTTCTGACCCGCATGTAGCTCCCTCTTCTTTAGCCACTTTTTAAATATTTGTTTTGGTGGGAGAGACTTGTTTTGGATGGAGAGGTTGGGAATTGGGGTGGGAGTTCAGACAGGAACTGTTTCTTGGACTTTTTATTGGCCATTTGGACATTGATTGGGGACAGGGAGATTTATTTGGGGGGAGGGGTGGGCCTTTTGTGGGCAGAAGAGGTGGTTTTATTATTCAAAATTATTGAAGGGTATAAATAATAATTTTACTTTATGTATGCCTCAAATCTTTTTGGGGTGTTTTACTTTGCATTGCTGCCTTTAAGCACAGCTGTTTTTTTTAAATCTGCTTAAGAAAACCAGTTAGTTATATGGTAACCTTGTCCTCCTACCCTCTGCAACTATATTGAACACTAGGGGGGATTGCCTATATTGCCTATGTTAGACCTGGCATCCTTGGCGTGGTTTCCCCTGACTTTTGCCTCTACCTCCTGTATTTTTGACACTGTGCTGGAATTCGTTTTGCTGGTTTAGATGCTTTGGGCACTTTGCCACTGCTGATCAGTACCAAAGTGCAAGTGCTCCCTGGTTAAATTGTTATTGTGATTGGCTATCCATGATTGGTATATTTGCTTTACCAATAAGTCACTAGTAATGTGCACTAAGTGTGCCAGGGCTGGTGATTCAAATGCTACTAGTGGGCCTGCAGCACTGATTGTGCCACCCACAGGAGTAGCCCTAAGATGGTGTCTCAGGCCTGCCACTGCAGTGCCTGTGCGCAGTTTGTGAACTGCCATGTTGTCCTGGCCAGTGTACACACTTGCCAGGCCTAACCCTTCCCTTTTCTTACACATTGTACACCCCTATGGTAGGCCCAAGGTACCCCCCTGGGCAGGGTGCAGTGTATGTGAAAGGTAGGACATGTACTAGTGTGGGTAACATGTCCTGATAGTGAAATACTGCCAATTTCGTTTTTCACTATTGAAAGGCTATCTTGCCCATAGGTTAACATGGGGAATGCTGTGTAACATGGTTACCTGCATATCTTCCCAAAGCAGCAAAATAGAAAGTTGGAATCTGGTACCCCTGAACTCAGAATTAAATTACACATCTTTTAGTGAAGATGGTTTTTAAATTCTAAGTTTGGAAATAGCACTTTTAGAAAGTGGCTATTTTCTTGTTCAACCTTTCTGTGTGCCTCTGCCTGTTTTTGAATTGACTGTCTGGTTTGTGAGTGACAGGGGCTGGGGGTGGCTGCAGGAGGCTGGGTGAGTCAGCACCAGGCTGAATAGACCTATCTACATGTAGAGTGGTGGGAGGAGTTGCACCTGGGTCTGAATAGGGCTGTGCCTGCCTTCCACAATGCTGGCTCCACCTCCTGCGGTGTGTCTGATGACCCTGGCCCACACTCACAAAGGAAAGAGAGGTGCCCTGGCAGAATGCACCCTGAACTGGTTTGGACTGGGTCCAGGACCCCTCACACATGGAGAACAAAGACTTTTGGGGTATAAATACTAGAGCTGAAACCCCTGAACTTTAGACTACTTCTGGAATCAAGAGGAATCCCTGCCAAAGAAGATCAACTGAAGAGACTGAGGAGAAGTACTGCCCTTGCTGTGTGTCTGGGGTTGGCCTGCAGTTTGCTGTTTCTACTGAGGAGAGATCTAAAGGACTTTGCTGTGTGCTGTGTCCCCTGCTTGAAGAAGGACTTTGCTGTGTGCTGTGTCCATCTGAAGAGAAAGTCTCCAAGGGCCTGAGAAGAGCTGGCCTCCTGTTTCTGAAGTCCCAGGCACAAATGGACTTCACCCCCAGCTACCCTGAACTTCCTTGCTGGGAGTTCCAGTCTGCCAGGAGGGCCTGTAACTGTGTGTGAGGACTCTCTTGCTGTGGGGAGCTGGAAGCGCGACGCAACGAGAGAAGCGTGACGCTGCCGCAGCAGCCGCTGTCGCATCATCGAGAAGCGTGTCGCCGCTGCCGCTTTTCGTCCATCGCATCACCGGAGAAGCGTGTCGCCATCACCGAGGGTGTCGTCGCATCACCGGAGAAGCGTGCTGCAGGGCCGTCGCATCGCTGAGAAAGCGCACCGCCGCTGATCACCGCCGCATCACCGGAGAAGCGTGTCGCCGTCACCGAGGGTGTCATCGCAACATCGGAGAAGCGCGTCGCAGGGCCTGTCGCGGCTCCGAAGATCACCGCCGCATCACCGGAGAAGCATGTCGCCGTCACCGAGGGTGTCGTCGCAACACCGGAGAAGCGTGTCGCAGGGCCTATCGCGGCTCCGAAGATCACCGAGTTCGCCGCACAGCCATCGGGCGTGCACGCATCGCATCTACAGTGTCGCATCGCAACAAAGACGCCATTTCATCGCATCGCACCGGATCAGCATAACACATCAAGGCATCATTTTGTCGCACCGGAACCGGAGCGCAGGAAGAACCGACGCATCGCCTTCACTGCGCCCCTTTTGCTTGTTTTGCGTTACGCATCCCAGGTACTTTGAGACTGAAAGTGTCGCATTTGAGATCTACAAGTTTATTTTTGCAACAACCCTTTTTAAAGACATTTTACTGAGTTTTGTATGTTGGATTTTTGTCGTTTTGGTCTAATTTAAGTTTAGTAAAGATACTTTATTTTTCTAAACTGGTGTAGTGTCCATTTGTGGTGTTTTCACTATGTTACTGTGAGTGTTGGTACAAATACTTTACATATTGCCTTTGGGATAAGCCTGTCTGCTCGTGCCAAGCTACCGAGGGGGTGAGCAGGGGTTATCTAAAGTGTGTATCCCCCTTTCCCTGACTAGAAGCAAGGGTCCCTATTTGGACAAAGGTACCTACCTCTGCCAACTAGAGACCCCCAGTTCTAACAGCCTACATCAATGCTCCATAGTTCTGTTACCTGAATAGATGAAGCGAGGGCTGCCACCTCTCTCAGCCTTCTTAATGCAGTGTTTCTGATGGCTAAGGAGTGTCTATATTACTCCTCTTGAAATAGGTTTTGTATTAATTCTACGCCCAGGCTCCTCTACTAAACTCTGCATTTCAGAGCTTGCATTGTGTTAAACTGATCTCTAGTCAGATAGTAGGGGCGTGTCACTGGAGCCACCTACTCGACGGGAGGGGAACGGCCCACAACCTCAGCAGTCCTGGCCCGCTGACGGTAAAACAGCGCCATACCAGCGCCTCCAGGTACTCGTCAAGCGCTGTTCGGGACCAAGGCGGGTTAATTTGAGACTGATCGGGACTGGTTTGGGCCACCCACCGTCAAGCCGTTTTGATACGCCTAATGATTGACCTTGGCTACATTTTGTTGAATTAGGGAGAGTTATTTTTTTTGGGTTCTAGGGTGTGTTGCTTTGGGCATGAAGTACAGCTAGCATGGTTGGGGCTTTGCTCATCTTGCACACTTGAAACACAATCTTATTTGAATTGTCCTTTCATCAGGGTTGTACAGCAATTGTGCAAGTATGGGGAAGAGTATAGCCCCGACTCTAAGACCAAGCACTAGACAGAAACCATCCGTACGAACCCCTAGTGTGGAACCCACAGCTATTGACAAAATGTTAAGACAGGCAATTGGGGCTGTCTCTAGTGAGATAAAACGCACTGAGAGACGACTCTCCCTAACACCAATGATCCCAAGCACTACACCGACCATGGAAACTAGAGTACCCGGCTCCCCCAAAACAGTAAATCTATCGATTACTCCTGATTTAATGCTTGCTCAAGAAGTTGTAATCACTGATAATGTAAATAAAACTAACACGGGGGGTAATTAGGAAAAGTGGTCAACCGAAACGAAAAGCTCGCAAGGGGGTGAAACAAGCAAAGCACCCATCGTTGGTAGACCCAAAGGAACAGACAGTGGGACATATAGCTAGTGAAAGTCACCCAGACCTAATGGAGCAACCACTTTGGGTGCTGAACTTAGTTAAAGATCTTAAAATTCACCTCGAAAATTCTATTAAAGCTGAGCTTGAAGCAGTAATGAAACAAATACAGAAGCTGACCTCGCTGATAGATACCTGGGGGAGTAAAATTGTTACAATTTTAAACATTACTGAAACAACTAAATCTCTGGACCAGGTTCCAACTTCCCAACGAAATGATGTGATCCCTTCTGTTATCCCGGCTCCCCTTGTATCCCACGGGTTAAACCCACTAGTGCAAACTAATGCTCCAACTAGGCCTACTTCCCATCCCCATCAAGATACAGCCCCTACTTCTATCCAACATGGGGCAACACGAGCCGAAGATGAAGCCCTCGGCTCCAGGACAACGACAACAAGCTTAGGGTTGATGGTGGAACGTAAATCACCTAGCAATTGCATTGGAGAAAATGGGAGTACATGCCAATCCAACCTGAGGTCAACAAACTCCACCCTGCCATGTATAGACTTACCACCAGCCTCTACTCCCTATGTCGGTATACTAGCCGGAGTACCTGAGTTGAAAAAAGGTAGTGGGGAGTCTTACTCTGAACTAAAGAACAAAAGTACTTTTTGGCTAAATAAACATAGACCTCTCCCACCTCTAATGCAAAGTGAAATTCTATTCGTACGCAGGGTCAGTTGGTTGGGACAGAGGTGGAAAGAAATCCCGGGCGATTGCATTTTGATTAACTTTAGGGATACCAGGGTGGTCCAACACATTTTTAAATGGGGATCATCTGGGGAGTTTGGTGGTATACAGACACTCCCCTTAGGCTACTTTTACCCCTCCAGTCCCCTGTTAGGTAGAATGGGAAGTGTATACAAAAAATGGGAAACGAGAGCTCAGACTGGCAATTCACTACACATGGGGCGGGGCTTCGAAACTATCTCGCCTTTTAACATTCCAGTTAGTAAAAGATACAGCTCCTTAGATCTGGTCGATTGACTGAATTTTACACCTAAATTAAAGGAATGCATAGCAAACCATCATGCCACGGACCATTATTGTGAAAGATCTGAGCCTATGGATCATCCATCTAGGATGACTTGTGAGGCCACAGTGGCATATAACAGCATGGGTGCCTCCACTAACTCACCAGGGAACTTGGAAGGTACCCCACAGGGTCAGGAAGGGATCCCCCACCAAGCATTCCTTCATGAGCAGGGCCATTTGCATACACGGACTGACTCAGTAAAAGTCCAGCAGATCACTAAGATATTATCCTGGAACATAGCAGGTCTTACCTCCAAAATGGACCTCCCTGATTGGGGAGAGTACATTGATACACATGAGCTATGTCTCTTTCAGGAAACTTGGTCTACCGCAGCACTGCATAGAGCGGCCTATGTTGCATACTGTACTCCAGCTCTCCAGGGGCCTAGGGGGAGACCCTCAGGGGGCCTTTGTATCTGGGTTGCTATCCACCTTTGTTGCACCATTAAGAGAATAGACACTCACTCCCCGGATATCCTATGTATTCTTCTTTCTTTTGATGACTCCCTTGAGATGGCTGTTATCAATATTTACTCTCGACCAGTTAGGCAGGGGCAAACTTCACAGACCCTGGACTGCCTGGCTAACTTCCTCTCCATTTTACCTGAGTCTGTACATATAATTATTGGAGGGGATTTTAATTGCCACTATGAACCTCTCAATGGCCTATCTACTACCATATCAAGTGAGGAAGACTCTGTTTGGGCCATTCCTGAATGTAATATTTATCCAATAAGGGGCTGGACTCCCCTTGTTCTTCAAATGAACTCACTTACACTCAGCCACTCAGTCAGGTCATGTAATGGCCGATTCCCATCCGACAGTCCAGGCAACCCGACTTTTAATAAATTGAGACAGGCCTCCACCATTGATTACATCTTGGTAGACGTCGAGAACTGGTATAGAATTTTGGACTTTTCGGTCCAATCTCGATGTGAAAGTGATCATAATCCATTGGTGCTAGAGATAGCCTATTCCCAATTCAAAGACGACCAGGGCCTGACAAGACAACCTGTCCCAAACTTAATTGCAGCAGAAGGAGGGAGAAGAGTACGTTGGGGAACATTTGCAGCCTCTATTGAAAAAAGGGCCACCCTGTACAAACAAATTATCCCCTTTTTAGAGATTGCGTTTTGTCTGTCAGAAAAGAGTCAAGGCTGTGAATACCAGCTGGTGCTAGGTAGGAATCATCAAGACATGTTTTCAAATTTGGCGGAGTTTTTCTATACCCCTGAAAACAATAATTACCCCGACCCTAAACTTAAACATCCCTGGTATAACAAAGCATGTAGGGAGGCAAAACGCGGATTGCTACTTGGGATAAAGAACAAGGATACCCTATGCATTAAAGCTAGCAGGACACATTATAAAAAAAACCCTAGCCAAAGCAGCCTGGGAGATTGAAAAATGGGAAGCAATTAAGATAGCCCTAGACAATAGAGACATGAGAGGCTTCTGGAATCTTGTAAAGACCGGTAAGTTTGAAGGCAACTCTGCCATTGAACCAAACCTGGGGGAAGAAGCCTGGAGATCCCATTTTAAAGTTTTATATTCTAGCCCCATAGAGGAAGGTGCAGTAAATAGTGCAATTGATACAGACCAAACCCCTCTAAACATGGGTACACCACCCTGCACATTGGCAGAAGTTACCAAGGCGCTGGGTAAATTGTTACCAAACAAGGCTCCGGGGTTGGATAGAATACCAGGTGACCTGTTTAGAAGTGAATTAACAGTGTGGGCACTCTATTTACAGATCTGGTTCAATGCCATCCTCCAGGGTATGGCGCTCCCTCCGACTTGGGCCGGTGCAGAAATTATTCCCATTTTTAAAAAAGGCTCTCCGCACAATCCGGCAAATTATCGGCCAATAAGCCTTATCGATGTCACCCAAAAGCTATTTGCCCGAGTCCTTTTGGGTCGGCTGCAATCATGGATGGACGAGATGAACGTACTAACACCTTTACAAGCAGGCTTTAGGTCTAAAACCTCGACCATCGATCAAATATTCAGATTGCAGCTGATCCATTGGAAAACCGTAACCTTGGAGGATCGCAGCCTTTATTTAACTTTTGTGGACCTTAAGTCCGCATTTGATATGGTGCGGCGTGACCAGCTTTGGCGCCTACTCCACAATATGGGTATACCAGTTTATCTCTGCCAGCAGTTGAAGCGCCTACATGAAGGCACTTACGCGAGGGTTAGATATGGTAGGAGAGGAGAATTGACAGCCCCCTTTCCAGTGGAGAAAGGGGTGAGGCAGGGATGTGTGTTAGCTCCAACCCTCTTTTCCCTTTTCCTAAATGGTCTAATAGAAACGCTCCTGTCAGTGAAGGACATAGACTCACCAAGGCTAGCGAACCGTAAAATACCAGCTTTAATGTTTGCGGATGACACCCTACTTTTGTCTAAATCACCAATGGGTATGCAGCGGGTTTTGGAAGAGTTTAGTGCATTTTGCAGGAAGAGGAATCTGGAGATAAATCTCCAGAAAACTAAATATATGGTCTTCCATGCCAACACCACCAATTGTCCGCACCCACAACTGGAGGGTAGGTTTCTAGAGAAAGTCTCCATTTTTGACTACTTGGGTCTCACACTTAATGATAAGATGGACTGGGGGACCCAAATCAAGAAAGCTAATTTGAAATTAGCTCAGTCAATAGGGGGCATTCTAAAAGTCCACGAAAATTGCACCCAAAAAGTGGTTGGTCCGCCAGCAGAAATCTATAAAACCCAAGCGAGGGGAGCCTCACTTTATGGAGCTGAACTTTGGGGACATTGCCCATCCCAGACCCTATCCGCCACAGAGAACACATTCATTAGGCAATTATTGGCCCTCCCAAAAAGTACTCCTTTAACCCCACTTAGGATGGATTTAGGTATAGGACCTATTGCTGACATAATTGCCGCTCGCCCTCTTTTATTCTGGCGTCGCCTATGGAGCACCCCCGAGTTATCCACTTATAGGGAGGAACTGAGGGATGTTATGTCCATATTGGGTGCTGGAAATTTAGCCTGGCTGTCATACATTAGGAGAACTTGCCATTCTCTAGGATGGGTAAATATGTGGGCAACCCCTGAAGAGACCTGCCCGTCCATCCCCAAAAAATCCCTAACTCTAGTCTTTAAAGAACATAAATTGGCCCTATTGTCCCAGAGTATGAATTCATGCTGCTTGACATCTAAATTTCTGGATGTCAAGCAGCAGTATAAACTGGAACTGGTCCTGGACAATATACAACCATTCATGGCAAAGAAGTTGTTCTTACAATTTAGACATGAGACGCTCCCGCTCTGAACTTTTACAAATAAATGGAAGGGAGCAACTAGATCAGATTGTCCTGGGTGTAATCTTTCAGAAGAAACAGAACTCCATGTCATGCTATTTTGTCCTGACTATAAAAGGTCTAGATCTAAGTGGGTTCTCCAGCTTTGTAGAAACTTGGGGTTGAGAAACCACATCGAGGTTTTTAGGCTACTGAAATACGAGACACACCCATTATTTGTAGTTGTTACCTCAAAATTTTTATTTGCGATGTGGTGTATACGTAAAGGCATTATAAAGGGAAATGAGATGGGCAATACTTAAACTGTGGCTTTTTACTAGAAATTGTTATGTACCATTTTTTGCACAGCACTTTTCTTAGGGAAATGCCTTGAAATGTTTATCTATTGATGTCTAATCTTAATTTTTCTCTTTTAAATTACCTTTTAAATGCTTTAAATCTAATTGTTTTAATTGTTCTTACATGTTCCTACATAGGATATCCTGGCTACACTTGATTTATAGGGTCATTAATTAATTTTACGGGGTTGTGTAGTTCGGGGGATAATAAATGCGGCATCTCAACCCACACATATTTGATGACACTTGTATAATAATTTTAATTTTTTTTTTGCTCATAATAATTAATTGTATTTTATGTATTGTTTTAATTATCTGTGCTTTTATGGCTGTATAGCCGAAATAAAGATTTTTTTGACTTGACTTGACTTGACTTGGCAGTGTTTCTCATGTTGCCATGGTGGTGGTAGTAGTAGCAGGCTAGTGAAGGAATCACAAGCAAGGTCGCACTCCCACCTAGGACAACCCCAACTGTAGAATTAATCAAAGTATTATCTATCACAGGCAACTAGATTGAAAGAAAGCACAGAGTTAGTGGGTTATATTATTATATCATAACTTTAGAAAGACTGACTACAACCATGACACAACAAAGACCTGATGTAATAACAAAAACTAGCAATGGGGAGCTGGTATTTAAAACGTAGGAGTGGAGTCAGAGTCAGGAGTGGACAAGGTTAAGCGTTTATGCAATACAACACAAAGCTTGAATGGTGATGTTGACGAATTATGTTCTTCCATTTCTAAAATATGGATCACTTTTATACGTGGGTGGGTAAATGGGGCCAGTGTGGGCTATTGCTCAGGTATTAGAAAATCCCACAGTAAGTTGGTGTCACTTTCCCCACATCCGCCCCACCAAGTGTGTGATCTATTTATGGTGTAAATTAAATTAGGCCTCAATAAATCACACAGCCTGGGGGAAAGGGGTTAGGGGTTTGATGAATGGATGGGAAAGGGGATCTGGGGAAAGGTGTGACAAAGACAAACATTGCACAAACACAATGACAATATTCATCTAGGCGATGAGCAGGACGTCATCATCAATCTGCTGTGGAAGGAAATGAAGGAATGAGTATGACATAGTTCAGTTAAATGCATTGCAAACAGTCATTCAGCCCCAGAGACCCAAGTTAGTATTATATATCTAAATGTTCTGTCCTCTAGGTTTGAATAATACAAATTATGAAGGAGTGAAGTGAACCCACACAGAAAAATTATTCTTAAAAGAGAAATTATACTGTATTGCCAAATTGGGTGGTGCATCTACATTCTTCTCGGATTGTCTGTCAATTTTGGGTGCCTGGCTGAAGTGGTTCACTAAGGTAGATAGATCGATATAAGCTTTATTCAACAGAAATGTCATAAAAGCTATGATAAAAATAAAATGTTTTCCTTTAGAAAGAGAGTACAAATGTGCAACATTTCCAGTTTACATAAACAATTGAATCAGCAAAATAGTAAACTGTGCCCTAAATGCCATAAAGCATATATAATTTCTATAAATATTAAAAACGGGATAGCATTAACAAGTGCACAATTCAGTTTGTCAAATATATTTCTACAGTTAAAACAATATAAAAACAATCAATTCATCGTCAAAATGATGAGAGGTCAGTATACTAAAAGTTGTTAAAATGTCCTTGACATAGCAGCAAAGGTTTGACAAATAAAGTGCTTGTGCAAAAGAGTGCAAGTAATTTTGATGTTGGATCTTGAATTTGTAGCTATCATAGATTAAATTAAAATTATGCCGATCTTGCAAGAGCTTTCCACCTTATAAAGCCATGCTTGTCCCAAAAATTTTGCTACACAGCATGCAAAGAACGGCCTAGGATCGGACCTGAGGATACGCAGAGCTGTATAATAGTCCTGTGTGCCCAATTACTGACAAAGCGGTTTCAGCCATTTAGCCCGTGGTGTTTTATATGCCAGGCAGGCAAACATTAGATGGGCAATGCTTTCTATAAGGGCCTTGCAGCATGGACAGCTTTTTCGTTGTTAGTGCCCCACTTTGCTGTCGCCTCGCGAACGGGAAGAGTTCCAAATCTAAAATGTATATACAGCATTCTATCTCTTGGTACCTGAATTGTATCAAGGAAGGGCTCAAGATGTCTTATTTGTTTGTGGGAAAGGAATTCTGTTGTTAATTTGCCCACATTAGGTTTGGAGGTCTCCCGTTGGTCCACCCATTCCCAATATAGGCGTTTGAGTTCTTCTCTCCTTGGGGGTTCCTGGCTGACCCAGCAGGCTTGAAGTCCTATGGCTGTCAGGGTTTTTTTAATACCAGCAATCCAGCCTATTTTGCAGCCGGTATCTAGGCGGATGATCTCTGTAAGGGCTTTGGCATAGGAAAGAAGCTCGGCAGTCTGCCTAATGCGGGCCCAGAAAAGTACAGGGCGTAACCTAGCTACGTCAGCTATTGACCGCCTGCCCATATCTAGCAGTAGTGGAGTGAGGGGAACATATTTAGGTGCCATAACCAGGTCTCTTAAGAATTTATGTTCCGATCTACTAAGCTCTTCAAGTTTGTCAAAGCCCCATACTTCTGCTCCATAAAGGGCAGAGCTAACTGCTTTAGTGTCATGTACTTGGAGGGCGGGAGCTACAGGCTTAATGTGTGAAAGGTGGTGTTCTTTCCCTATTACTCCAGCCACGCGCTTGTGTGCCATCAGCATCTTTGCTAAGTGGGGTCTCCAAGACATTTTATCAGTGAGTCTTACACCTAGATAATCGAAGGTGTCCACCTTTTCAAGGGGTACCCTCCCAGCATAGGGCCGTTCCTATATGATCTATGGCAGTTGAAGGCCATAAATTTAGTTTTTGAACCATTTATGGCCAATCCCCGGTCATCGCAGAAGGTTTGGAACCTATCGATAAGGCGTTGTAGCCCAACTGGGGTCTTTGATATCAACAGGGTGTCGTCTGCAAACAACAGGGTTGGTATCTTGTTGCCCCCCAGAGTTGGCGAGTCTGCAGGCTCTTCTAAGAGGAAATCGACTACCCCATTCACATAAAGGGAGAACAGAGTTGGGGCCAGGACACAGCCCCGTCGGACTCCTCTATTGACAGGGATGCGCTCAGTTAGTTGTCCCTGCTCCCCCCACCTGACCTGGGCGAAATTCCCCTCATGGAGCCGAATTAGGATTTTTAGGATGAACGGGGGGATACCCATTTCGCCGAGCGTCCTCCACAGCCTAGATCTGGGGACCAGGTCAAAGGCAGCCTTCAAATCGATGAAAGCAAGATAGAGACTGCCCTTGCCCAGCACCACTACCTTCCAATAGATAAGGAGGAGTATGAACACTTGGTCCATTGTCCCAGTCTTTAATCTAAATCTGGCCTGGTACTGGGATAGAATTGCTTCTTCCTCATACCATGACTGTATCCTATGCAGAAGCATCCGGCCAAAGACCTTCTGCATAGCATCAATCAGACTAATTGGTCTGTAATTGGAAGGATCGTCTCTGTCTCCCTTCTTGTAGATAGGGACCACTTCGACCACCTTCCATGACGCTGGGACTGGTGTTCCATTGGCTATTTCATTTGCTAGTAGTGAGATATAGCGGGCCCAATGGTGGGGGTCGGCCGCTGCTTTGGATGGAACAATTTTATTTATTGCAGCTTCTGCCTCCTGCAAGGTGAAGCACTCCTCTTCTACCCTTGGCCCATTTGGTCCGTCTAACTCCCCTTGTTTGCTAGCCTCTGTTGTTGAGTAAAGCCCTTTAAAATGGTCATACCAGGTCTGGCTAGTGATGTGATTTGGGGGTGGGCGTGCACCTGCCTTGCTTCCCCAGGTGACCAAATTCCAAAACAAGCTGGTATCTTTGGAAGATTGGTCCTTGACCAATAATTCAAGAGGAAATTATTTTGTTTAACACAATAATCAGTTTAAACATTTTGGAGCTAGCAAATGTCAGCTCACAGTTTGTATTCAACCATTTGGATTTGCAAAAGTATAGAAGATGTGCAACAACCAATTTACAAAACAATTAATATTTATTCAATTGATAAAAGACACAATATGGTTCAGAAAAATGGAGAGGGTCGTAAAAGGAAGAAAGGTTGTTCCAAGGGGAACGTGTAAAGGAGTGCTCAAGGGTGTAAAAAAATTCAAACTATAGGGGGACATAGAGTTTTAAAGACTGTACATAGAAATGATACTGAATAAACAGTTTGTTGTAGCCTGGCCAATCACAAGATAAAGTTTGGCAATTCACATAAAAAACCAGAAGATTTTTTCTTGGTTGGAATGGGGGTGACAGGAAATTGTGGTCCAGGTACACAAGGGGGGATTTTGTCGACGTTTCGATCCGACTTGACGCCAAAGAGGGGTCATTTAAACCTCAGCCATGCGGATCTTCCTCAGGACAGGGAGTGGGAGGGGGCGACCCTAAAACGTAAATTAAACATGAGTGTAATTATTAAGGGGGCACCTCCAAGGGCTGCCAAAAAACTTATTTAAAGGTTACACATCCAGGGATGGGGAAAGCTCACCTCATCAACCGTGTTAGGCACCCGAAGCGTCCAGGGGGTGAGGCATCAACTATATTCTGTATATTACCTCAATCGTAGTTGTCAATCAACACTTATTGAGGTTGTGGTGGGAATGGCATCAGTTCCTTAAAAATATTAACACCTGTAGTTGCCATGATGCCAAGAAGACAACCTAAATTGTAAAAGGAAGCTAGGGGCATCTCCACTTACCCGCTATAATCTCGCGCTGAGTGCGCACAGGCAGCGGATCTGGTCGCTAAATTGGTTAGGGACACAGCCTAATGAATAGAGCTGAAAGGAAAGGAATACCTGTTAAGGGATTATTCCATCAATGTCACAGGGAGGGATAGTGAACTCTGTGTAATGGCGAATGAATATTACCTTGTGGTGCTTTAAAAAAACCAGCTTCCTCACTCCAAGACGGTCGCAGCCAAATGGTAGCAAAACCACAGGAGTATTTAAGTAGTGGAGGAAAGGGGCGGGGATGTCAATTAAGGGCGGTGACTCATGTCGCCCGTGTGGAACCATGGCCATAGTAGAAAGACTCAATTCTGAGTCTAACATCTCCCATGTGTTTCACAATTCAGTATCCCTAACCAGGCAGCACTTGGAAACAGTTCAGATTAATGAACCATAATTTAAAACACACATATAATAATAATTAAGGACCAGACATTGCTTGGAAATGATTATGCAAACATTGTTAAATTAAAGATCACAGTAAGTTATGGCCATAGTAGAAAGACTCAATTTAAAGTCTGACATCTCCCATGTATTTCGCAATTCAGCATCCTTAACCTGGCAGTACTTGGAAACCATTCAGATTAATGGGCCATATTTTAGAACACACATATAATTATAATTAAGGACCAGACATTACTTGGAAATGATTGCGCAAACATGGACGCACTGTTAAATTAAAGATCACAATGAGTTACAAAATAACGTGTAAATTTGGTGCGGTTCTCATGTAAGATAACACAGTTGAGTGTATACGCATATCTAGATGAAGCATCAATGGCGATTCTCGTAGAACAATCAAAGTATAATTAACATCGAACAAAACGAAAAACCACAATTCTTACAAACAAAATTAAAATCATTGCGAGCAGGAAAAAGCTTATGGCAAAAGGGTTAATAAGATGGACAGTGTAAACCCATGTTAACGGAGCCATAAGGTTGGGTGATTTCCCACATGGTAGATAGTGTTAGAAGGGGGCTAAACAGCGCTGAAAGATGATTCACCCATTGCTAAGTACAGATACCTGCCTAGTTATCTCCTCATACTCGTTTAATCCTCTCGCTACGGTGTCAAAGCGATGTATCCACCTGCACTCCCGAAAGTTGAGGACCCTGGAGAAATCTCCTCCCCGTGGGTTAGCTTGAACCTTTTCTAGAACACACCAACGGAGGCTCTCAGGTGTGTGTTCAAAGTTTTTAAAATGTTCAACAAGGGGTGCTCCCTGTACCTGGCAACGTATACGGCTGCAGTGTTGCAGGATGCGTGTTTTTACTTTTTGTACCGTTTGGCCGATATACACAAAAGCACACGGGCAGGAAATGGCGTAAATTACCCCAGAGGAGTTGCAGTTTGTATGGTCTTGAAGTGTATGCGTGTAGTTGTTGTATGTGAATGTTTTAAGTTCACTGGTCATGGGGCACGCCTTGCATTGCCCGCACTTGAAATGCCCTTTGACTGGCGGAATGTTCCACAAGGTCGTTTGTGGGGTTCTGGGTTCCATGGGTAACAATGATCTAACTACATGCTCCCTCACATTTTTACCTTTCTGGAAGGCATGCAGAGGCGGAGGAGAGCCACCGAGCTCATCTGCCACTAGATGCCAGTGGCTGTTTAATATTTTCTTGATAGTATGGCTTTTAGTGCAGAAGGTGGTTATGCAAACCAACCTCTCTTGGTCAGTGGTGTTTCTCTCTTTGGGTTCCAAAAGGGACTCTCTGTGGTTAAACCATGCACGTTTACATGCCTTTTTAAGCAGTCTTAAGGGATAACCCCTATCTGTCAGACGGGATATCAAATCCGCTGATTCAAGGAAATAGTCATCTTTTTTGGAACAGTTCCTGCGCAACCTTAGGAATTGGCTAAAAGGCAGATTATCCCTAAGGTTGCGCGGATGATGACTTGAGTAACGCAAGAGGGTATTGCGTTCACTCACCTTTCTGTATAGGCTGGTGTACAGTTTGCCTTCTTCCACCTTTATGATTAGATCCAAAAGGTTTACAGAAGAGTCACTGTAGTCTAAAGAAAATTGTATTTCCTCTGAACAGTTGTTCAGCCAAGAATGGAATTCTTTAAGTTGATGTATGCTTCCTTGCCATATTAACAATATATCGTCAATGTACCGACGCCAGAGTTCGATACATTGACTGTAGGGGTTCTGTTCGTTGAGGATGTAAGTGTGTTCAAACACGTCCATAAATATAATCTCTAGATTGGGTGCGAAGCTAGCCCCCATGGCGACTCCCTTAGTTTGGAAGTAGAAATCGCCCTGGAAGCTAAAGAAATTCCTAGTCATAGCCACCTCTAGAAGCTTTATGATAAAATCAGTGGGGACTCTATGTGGTCTGGGACGTTTATCCAAAATTTCTCTCATAACTCTAAGTGCTTCTTCTTGGGGAATATTCGTGTAGAGAGATATGATGTCCATGGTGGCAAGGAGGTTACCATTCTCATTGAATGGGCGATTGTCTACAAGTTGGATCGTTTGCATAGTGTCTCTCAAATAGGTGATAGTATTTTCGGCTATGGGTTTAAGGAATACATCAATGTATTTGCATAGTGGCTCTAAGATAGAGCCACAGCCAGAGACTATGGGTCTCCCCGGAGGGTCATGCATTCTTTTGTGAATTTTGGGGAGGGTGTATATGGTTGGAGTCCTTGGATGTTTATTATTTAGGTAATCAAATTCATGCTCACTTAGGAAACCTGTCTCTAAACCTTCAAGGGTAATGTGTCTAATCCTGTCCATGATTTCTTTAGTGGGATCTGATCTTAGTTTTTCATAGTTGCCCTGTACCCCCAGCTGGGACAGTATCTCTTTCTTGTAATCGTCAGTGTTTTGTATTACAATAGCCCCCCCCCCCTTATCGGCGGGCTTGAATACTATATTGGCGTTGTTACTGAGAGCTGTCAAGGCCAGGCGTTCAGATTTGCTGATATTGTACCTGACATAATTTCTTTGAGAAAGAGTTTTAGTGATGTCTCGCATTACCACTTGTTCATATGCCAGAATCTTATGTGACATTAAGTGGGTGGGTGGGGTAAATTTGGATGGAGGTCGAAGACCTGTGCAGGAAAAAGTAGGTTGAAAAGGTACTTTATGAAAATAGTGTTTAGACGTATTTTCCTAAAAAATTGATGCAGCTCCATTTTGAGATTGAACGTATTGGGTAATGAAGTAGGTACAAAAGACAAACCCTTTTCTAGAATGTTTTGCTCATCTTGTGTCAAAATGTAAGTGGATAAATTCACAATGGGGTTTTTTGTGGCTGGTGCATTCGCTACCACCTGTAGTGTTGGTGGTGGTGTATGTCCCCGTGTGTTTCCTGCTGGTAGTGTACCTGTTTCTTTGCCCTCCCTCTGCCTCTGTTCCAGGTCGGTTCTCTCATTGCCCTGGGTCTCCCCCAGAGCTGGCCTCTCCCTCTGTATTCCCACCATGGTCCTTCCAACAAAAAAGGAGGTTGATGGTCAGTGAATGTTGGGCCTGTGTTGTGTGTACCTGCACTGGTGCTAGGTGCTTCCACCTCACTGTCTGATCCACTTGCCGCTGAGGAATCAGAGAAGGTGGTGCATTTTCTAAAACCACCTCTCCCTCTGGTTGAGAACCTCCCTTGTGAGTCCTTGACGTAATATCCTTCCTGTAAGTAGGGATATGTGTTCTTTTTATCGTAATTTTTTATATCCTTGGCCAATTTGTCAAGCTTGGTGGTTTGTGTGTACAAATCAAAATCTTTGAGTGTTCTCTCTAGTCTCTCTAAGGCCTCTTTTGCATTGGTTAGTGCTTTGTCATCAGATATTTCTTTTTTTAAATCAGCAATCTCCTTCATTAAGCGTTCTACCTCTTCTAATGCTGTCTCTATTCCCAGCACCATCCAGTGCCTGGAACAATTATTAGAGGCAAAGCTGAAATTCAACTTGAACTTGGGATTGTCGATGAAGATGGCAGGCTCATTCCTCACTTGTAGTCCCACAGGAATAACATTTGACTGTAAGTATTTGGTTAACACATGTCCATGTAACCTTGTCCGAATTAATTTCTTCTCTAATCTTTCCAGTCTATTTATCTTTCCATTCAGTGAGAGGTCAATACTAGGTGTAGTTCTCCCTAGAAAGCTGATGCCACCTTGTGCTTGTAGCAAACGGTCTATGTATTCTTCACTGTATGTCAATGTTTCTTTTTCAGACATATCCCAAGTAATAGTCACAGACAAATTAACAATTTAAACAAAAATCACAAAACATCAATAACACTTACAATGATTGACAAACAAAAAACCCTCGCAGGAAGCTCCTGCACAAGGTGACCATTATAAACAATGGGGTAACCCGATTAAGTCCTTGGACCTGGGTATTGATTGATACAGAGAACAATGGTCCTTGACCAATAATTCAAGAGGAACTTATTTTGTTTAACACAATAATCAGTTTAAACATTTCGGAGCTAGCAAATGTCAGCTCACAGTTTGTATTCAACCATTTGGATTTGCAAAAGTATAGAAGATGTGCAACAACCAATTTACAAAACAATTAATATTTATTCAATTGATAAAAGACACAACATGGTTCAGAAAAATGGAGAGGGTCGTAAAAGGAAAAAAGGTTGTTCCAAGGGGAACGTTTAAAGGAGTGCTCAAGGGTGTAAAAAAATTCAAAGTATAGGGGGACATAGAGTTTTAAAGACTGTACATAGAACTGATACTGAATAAACAGTTTGTTGTAACCTGGCCAATCACAAGATAAAGTTTGGCAATTCACATCAAAAACCAGAAGATTTTTTCTTGGTTGGAATAGGGGTGACAGGAAATTGTGGTCCAGGTACACAAGGGGGATTTCGTCGACGTTTCGATCCGACTTGACGGCAAAGAGGGGTCATTTAAACCTCAGCCATGCGGATCATCCTCAGGCCAGGGGGTGGGAGGGGGCGACCCTAAAACATAAATTAAACATGAGTGTAATTATTAAGGGGGCACCTCCAAGGGTTGCCAAAAAACTTATTTAAAGGTTGCACATCCAGGGATGGGGAAAGCTCACCTCATCAACCGTGTTAGGCGCCCGAAGCGTCCAGGGGGTGAGGCATCAACTATATTCTGTATATGACCTCAATCGTAGTTGTCAATCAACACTTATTGAGGTTGTGGTGGGAATGGCATCAGTTCCTGAAAAATATTAACACCTGTAGTTGCCATGATGCGAAGACAACCTAAATTGTAAAAGGAAGCTAGGGGCATCTCCACTTACCCGCAATAATGTCGCGCTGAGTGCGCACAGGCAGCGGATCTGGTCGCTAAATTGGTTAGGGACACAGCCTAATGAATAGAGCTGAAAGGAAAGGAATTCCTGTTAAGGGATTATTCCATCAATGTCACAGGGAGGGATAGTGAACTCCGTGTGTGGCTCTATCTTAGAGCCACTATGCAAATACATTGATGTATTCCTTAAACCCATAGCTGAAAATACTATCACCTATTTGAGAGACACTATGCAAACGATCCAACTTGTAGACAATCACCCATTCAATGAGAATGGTAACCTCCTTGCCACCATGGACATCACATCTCTCTACACGAATATTCCCCAAGAAGAAGCACTTAGAGTTATGAGAGAAATTTTGGATAAACGTCCCAGACCACATAGAGTCCCCACTGATTTTATCATCAAGCTTCTAGAGGTGGCTATTACTAGGAATTTCTTTAGCTTCCAGGGCGATTTCTACTTCCAAACTAAGGGAGTCGCCATGGGGGCTAGCTTCGCACCCTATCTAGCGATTATATTTATGGACGTGTTTGAACACACTTACATCCTCAACGAACAGAACCCCTACAGTCAATGTATCGAACTCTGCCGTCGGTACATTGACGATGTATTGTTAATATGGCAAGGAAGCATACATCAACTTAAAGAATTCCATTCTTGGCTGTGACATTGATGGAATAATCCCTTAACAGGTATTCCTTTCCTTTCAGCTCTATTCATTAGGCTGTGTCCCTAACCAATTTAGCGACCAGATCCGCTGCCTGTGCGCACTCAGCGCGACATTATTGCGGGTAAGTGGAGATGCCCCTAGCTTCCTTTTACAATTTAGGTTGTCTTCTTGGCATCATGGCAACTACAGGTGTTAATATTTTTCAGGAACTGATGCCATTCCCACCACAACCTCAATAAGTGATGATTCACAACTACGATTGAGGTCATATACAGAATATAGTTGATGCCTCACCCTGGACGCTTCGGGTGCCTAACACGGTTGATGAGGTGAGCTTTCCCCATCCCTGGATGTGCAACCTTTAAATAAGTTTTTTGGCAACCCTTGGAGGTGCCCCCTTAATAATTACACTCATGTTTAATTTACGTTTTAGGGTCGCCCCCTCCCACCCCCTGTCCTGAGGAAGATCTGCATGGTTGAGGTTTAAATGACCCCTCTTTGCCGTCAAGTCGGATCAAAACGTCGACGAAATCCCCCCTTGTGTACCTGGACCACAATTTCCTGTCACTCCCATTCCAACCAAGAAAAAATCTTCTGGTTTTTGATGTGAATTGCCAAACTTTATCTTGTGATTGGCCAGGCTACAACAAACTGTTTATTCAGTATCAGTTCTATGTACAGTCTTTAAAACCCTATGTCCCCCTATACTTTGAATTTTTTTACACCCTTGAGCACTCCTTTACACGTTCCCCTTGGAACAACCTTTCTTCCTTTACGACCCTCTCCATTTTTCTGAACCATGTTGTGTCTTTTATCAATTGAATAAATATTAATTGTTTTGTAAATTGGTTGTTGCACATCTTCTATACTTTTGCAAATCCAAATGGTTGAATACAAACTGTGAGCTGACATTTGCTAGCTCCGAAATGTTTAAACTGATTATTGTGTTAAACAAAATAAGTTCCTCTTGAATTATTGGTCAAGGACCATTGTTCTCTGTATCAATCAATACCCAGGTCCAAGGACTTAATCGGGTTACCCCATTGTTTATAATGGGTATCTTTGGAATAACATAAGGTAAGTAGGAGTGTTGTGGAGCTTGCGCCTTTTGTGCAGGCCTCTGGATTGTAAAACAGAAATTATATTGTAGAGTCAAGGAGAAGGACAGACGGTAAGCTTTATGAGGAGTGTACTAAGACTCAGAGGCAGAGCAAGAGCATAGTCTGCTGCAATCATTCATTTTATGACTTGTGCGATCAATTAACTGAGAAGTGAGAGCAACAACCAATCACAGACAGGTGGCTGCATGTACTGAGCTGATAAATCTCCCAACTGTCCTCATAACATTTAGCCAAACATGTGTATAATGTGATGATGTGACATCACAGGTATGTCTCCAGTTATTTACAAAAACAGGCCCTCCCACCCGACGACACACATAATAGAGAAGATTCAGATTTGAGCCAGCACACACACTAAGCAGCATTGCATTTTCCATGCCACCTCTCACCCGTCCACAGAGCCGAGTCGGCCTCTTAGAGTCATCATCATGTTATTTTCCCTGAAGTTGATAACTTCCTTCTTCTGGCTGTTGTTGAGGTAGTCCCACCCTGAGTCCTTCCATCATCCTCCTGACTCTGAGTAAGATATCTGTCCAACTCCGTCCCGACACCCGACCCAAATGAGAGAGACCGACCTGTGGTGCACTGCTGTTGATGATGAACAAGAAGAGAAACATTATGTCATTATTTTGTGTAGATTTGTATTTGTTAACTAAAAAGATTGGTCTGGTCTTTGAAGATTGTGAACAAAAAAAAGAAATGGACCTGGCAAGCAAATCTTGCTAAGTGTCAAAGGGGAAGGACCAATCACCTTCAGGAAAAATTATCACCCATCAGCACACAAACATTGCAAATCAATTCCTCACTGTCTGCCACCACATAAATCATCACTCACAATCACACAATAATATATCACTCATTGGTGCAATATATTTACATGTTCCAATCCAAGCACAATGGTATACAATTGTCGATCCTCTTTGATGCATGCAACACACATTGTAAATCAAATGTTCTTGGGCAGCCCTGCTAGAGGATGAAAAAAAGGATAGGCACAGGATGGAGAAAGGCATTGTCTCTGCAATGTCCTTGAAGGGAATGTGGTCCTCTTCACTGTACACTGGTCCAACTGTACACTGGTCCAAGTCCAATTCGGCCATACATGTGCCTTAAAAGGTGGGGCTGCATAAGTCAATCATACACAAACAAAATATATAATGTTTCTCTAGCTATATTAATTTTTTGGGGGGGCAAAGCAGTTTGGCGATAAAAGGGTCTATGGTAGCCTACCCAGTCAGGGAAGTGGAGTTCATCCTCAAACTTAGGTGGCTCGCACAGAAGTTGGTCACCTAACACACTCTGATCTGAGTCTGACCAACCAACCTCATCCTCCTCTTATGGTATTTCAGGAACGGTGTAATTTGGTGGTATGAAGTGTTGGTTCATTTTGATCATGGTAAGTCTCTCCACTTTTTGAGGCAAGAAACTGGCCTTTCTCACTGCGACGACTGTGCCAGCTATACTAAACACATACTCAGCAGACAAACTGGTAACTGGACAGGCCAGGTACTTTATTGCAAACGTGCTGAGCTGTGGCCGTTGGTGCATCTTCACGTACCAGTACACCACTTTGTTTTGATCCACATAGACCTCGCCTGGGTCATCCAGATACTCAGGGAACATCCTCTCAATGGTCATTGGTGCTACCACTTTCTTGACCTCTTTTGCCTTCAGCTCTGCACTGGACTTAAGTCCAGCCCTTTAATACCAAGTCAATGCAGAGGTTGTAGATGATTCTTGTGTTCCTGTTGTTGTTGCCGCCGGTGTTCTTATTGCTGGTGTTGGCTGCTATGATAAAACAGGGCTTCCCTCTCCAGAAGTTAAATGCAGCACCCCAGAACTTCTTTAATCAGTGGGACGCTATGTTTTAGCCGTTCTTCTTCCAGGACTTTGGCTCGCTCAACAATCCACGTCTTGTAGTCTGAAACATCCCCTTCTAAAAAAGAAATTACAGTGGCCAGTATTTTTTTTGAAATGTGAATCCAGTATTTTGTCACAGATGTACTCTTTGGACGACATAATGTCTTTTTGCAGCCTCATAATCTCAGCCAAGCAAAGGATTAAGCTCTGAACCAAGGTATACGCATCTTTGTTTTCATCGTCCACAGCTTCAAACCTGTCAGACATGCTTTTTAACTGGTCCTTTAGCAGATATAACAACGGGATTGCTTGGCCCATCGTACTGTCCTCCTTGCTAACCTCCCATGTGAAAACCTCAAAAGGAAGTAGCATCTCTGTCAGGCATTTGACTAGTTTCCATTTGTCCATCCCAATGGTCATGAAATTAGTTACATTCCCTCCTCTTTGCATGACATACTCATTGATCGGTTTGTACTGCCTCAACAGACATTGCAACATGTGATAGGTTGAGATCCAACATGTTGGAACTTCCTGTATGAGGGCTTTAACTGGTACTATATTAGCACGCTGAATGATCCTCAACTGCTTCCGGGCTTTAAAAGAATGGCTGAAATGAGTGCAGATTCTTCTGCAGATGGGCAGTAAGTTGCTGACTAGGTTTTCTTTTTTGAGAAAGTCCTACACAATGATGTTGATGCAATGCGCCAAGCAAAGGACCCTGAAATAGCCACCATCTGCCTTGGCCTTAACTATATTACTGCCATTATCTGTGGCAACAAATCCAATGTTAAGCCCTCTTGGTCGCAGCCATTCAAACACTTTGCTGTTAAAGTTTTCCAAGCTGTTTGCAGCTGTATGGGATTTCTTCATGGCGAACATTCCTACTGTTGCATGCCCCCGAACGTCCTTAAAAGTATCATGGTAGGGCCCATCCTGCCTCAACATGCTCGCAATACTAGCCTGGAATGTTTTTGTTTGTGGTGCCACTGACACAGGCAATGTCTGGAGAGAACCAGGAGGTGGTAGACTCACTATGTGTCTTGGGGCAGCCACTGAATGCAGTTGTTGTGGTGTCTCCATCTGACTCTTGTGCCATTGCAAGTTTGCTGAAGTGGGTGATACTGGCGCACTGCTGGGGAAAGGGCTGCTTTGCTTAAAGATGTGACCCTGTTCTTCCTCATCACCTACACCTCCCACTCTGATCGGAGGCTCTGGAGCCGATTTCCCTCTCCCATCACCTTGACCACCACTGCATGCAGAAAGCTGATTAAGGTGTGCCTCCCAGCGGAGTGTGTGATGTTTTTTCAAATGGCTCGCATTGCCTCCAAGACCATAGTGTGTACCAAGCTTACCTCGACGAACACTCACGTTGCAAATGGAGTATAATACAATATTGTCCTTCTGCTTGCTAACCATAAAGATGTCCCAAACTGGGGAGGTGTACCCTTTCAGTGGGCCTCTGGTACCAATGACCGAAGAACTGGAGGACGGCAGGTTTGTCGTTGATTGGCTCTTTGCAGCGCATACTTCTACTGAGCTAGTGGTGGATGCAGGTCTCTTCAGGATAACAAATGTGGGAGCTGGCACTGGTGGTGGCGCCACATCCCTCTGAGCAGGTTGAATACTAGGCGGGGTAATGTCAATCTCCTCTGGGACAGTGTCCACAATGGCCGGCTCATCATCCTCATCCTCTCTCATAATTGTAAGGCTTTCAAGAACTTTCCTTATCCTGAGCCTTTCCTGGCATGTCTAGGACTCAGCTGGAGTTAAATCCATGTGTAGATCATCCGAAGGGGAGCTTGGAGAAGATGGTGAAGTACCCTTCCTTGTTATTGCTGGACATCTAGAAGCCAATGGTTGTAAAAGAGGAACTTATTGCACAGCAGAAAGCTCAACCTCCTGTTCTGCTCCTACTTCAGTGAGATCCATTGCTGACTGTGGCTGTTGTTCACTTTCCTGCAATGATTGAGTAGTACTTTGCAAAAGAGACAAATCCAATTCAATGTCACTGCTTGTTGGCATAGACATGATTGCATTGGGTGCCTCACTGAGCGGCATGGCCTTGGGCTTAAGTCGGGGTGGTGCCTTTGATGCTGCTCCCAGCTTGCTACCCGGAGGCTGGTTCAGCAGGCACAAGTTTGCTGAAAAAGGTTTTGCCCGGCATTCCAGTGGTGAAAATCTGCTTCTTCTCCTCCCCACTGGCCACTTTCTTGGTAGCACCTTTCTTTGGAGTCATCTTGAAGCTGTCAATTGGCATTGGCACTTAGATGCACAAGCGGAAGAATTTGAAGGACTAACGTGGCTGTCTGTCAGTAATGTGGGTGATGTTTCTTGTGAACCTAAAAGCAAACAAGTAAGAAAAATATTTAGTGAAATGTGGCATTATTGCAGTTTGAATTAGTACACACAATATAATTTTTTATGGTTACTTAACTTGTCATTATTATCCTAAATAATTAACAACAACACTGGATTTCAAAGTCAAACCATACCACCAGAACATAATACTTAATTTCCAATCAGGATAACAACATGCAGATGTAACTTTTTGTTTTGTGTGCATTTTATGTAGACACCTGTGGCAGTCAGGGAGGTGCAGGAGAAAATTGAATAATGCTTAAAAAAAAATGCTGTTGTGCGCCTATAGCAGGCAAGGGTGTCCAGGGGAAATGAAACAATCCTTAAAAAATTAATGCTGGTGTGTGTTGTGCACCTATGACAGGTGGGGGTCCACTGGGAAAATGGAATAATAATACTTTAAAAAATGAATGCTGTTGTGCGGCTGTGCACCTATGGCAGGCAGGCGCTAGATGGATGGTGGGAAAATGTTTAAAAAAAGACAATAAAAAAAGAAAACGTTGAAATGAAAATCAAGTACAAAAATTATAACAATTAAAAAAAGAAAAAAAAACAATAAAAGAAAAAAAAGTTAAGAAAATTAAACCCAAAAAATAACAACAAATATGAATTGCTGGTATACTAGGAGACTATGAGAAACCCATTGGGAGGCAAGGGGGTGCATATAATATAAAACTGCTAATATACAAATACTACAATGATCCTCAAGCATAATATTAAACTGATATCAGGGAAAAGGATAAAATGAACAAATACAAAAAACTTAGCTCTCTCATATCAATCTCCCTTTGAAGAGAGGAAAAAAGGGTGGCTGCACAAAAAAGCCACTGACCAAATGGTCAAACAACAACAGCAAGCAAGGAGGCATGGCCACAACAAAGAAAACATGCAGGCATGTGGCAAAAGCACACTGGCTGTCTACACAAAATGACTACTAACCATAGGGTCAAGCAGCAAGCAAGGAGGCATGGCCATAGCAAAGAGCACATGCAGACCTATGGCAAAAACACACTGGCTGGCTACACAAAATGGCCACCGACCACATGCTCAAGCAGCAAGCAAGGAGACATAGTCACAACAAAGAATGCATTCAGGCCTGTGGCAAAAGCATACTGGCTGGCTACACAAAATGGCCACTAACCATAAGGTCAAGCAGCAAGTAAGTAGGCATGGCCACAACAAAGAACACATGCAGGCCTATGGCAAAAGCACACTGGCTGGCTACATAAATTGGCCACCAACCACATGGTCAAACAGCAAGCAAGGAGGCATGACCACAATAAAGAACACATGCAGGCCTATGGACACTGACTACACAAATGGCCCGTAGCCACATGGCATGGAGAACTAAACAAATGGTGGCCTATGGAAAACACACAAACACACTGGCCAGACAAAGGAGGCATCGGTAACACTGAAGAAAACACTACCATTAATTCAGCAATGCCAAAAATAAAATTAACCGAGCTATAAAAATGGTACAAGTCACCACACATCCTCCCAAGGCATCAAATATTACCCCACATGTACACTTTTTGTACACACAAAAAACGTGAAATACCTCCAAACAATACATTTTTTATTTAATCCAATAGCATTCCAGCCCTAAATTATGTTTTAAAACAACATATACCAAAGAAACAGTCGTGTCATGCACCCATAGCTAGTACTGGCCGTGACCTACTAACTGGATGCCCCGTTGGCAGACTAGGCCACATAGTAAAATAAATAAATATTGCAAGTTGAACAAACATGTGAAAATGTTCTGATCTGTGCAACATTGTTCCTTTACAAAAGAAGAAAAATTAAATGCAAAAATATAACTAGGCCCCTATTGAAACTACAGGCCACCCACCACAATAAATTTAAAAAATCGAATAAAAGTACAAACTGCAGGCTATCCACCACAATAAATTTTAAAAATCGAATAAAAGTGCAAATAAATACTGGTTCATGACCTCTATCAAACAAATAACACCCTTATACAAGAGTTTTTGAAATTACTCGTGAAATCTCAAAAACAAAGTCCTTAAATCCAATGGTATAAATGCAGCAGGCAAAGAGAGTGATCCTTCCAGCTCCAACTCCAAGTGAAACGTGACCAGGAAATGGACAAAGCACTGGGAGGAGCTTGCTGGACAGGAACAGGAAGTTGGAGTCTCTGGGGCACTTCCTTCTTGTTGGAGATTAAAAGTAAAATTAGAAAAAGGCTTCTCGCACTAAAAAAACAACCTGAACGATCCATTGAAGAAGAATAGTTACTCAAAAATGCCTTTTCGAGTAGATTTAGCTGATTCTCAAATAGAGAGTCTGCTTGAGGTACAGCCGTATTCACTAGCGCTCACGAACATCATGAAAAAGAGATGGAAGCCGTGCTAACGTCTGGCAAGTCTCAAGCACCATCGCTAGCACCTGGCAAGTCTTGTCTCTCTCGCCAGCGCATGCCAAAACAAGTCTTGCGCAACAACAAAAAAACTCCACTACACAGCAGAAGGCGGAATTTATTGAGCACTCGGCGGAGTCCCTGAATCCCGCAAACTCCGTGAGCAGAGTGAATTTCTCTGCCCAGACCTACCTTTAATCCCTTAATTCCAGAAAACATGATGTTCAGGTCCTCCACACTTCCTCCCCGTATGCAGCATGTAAACTTCACATTGTTGCATTACAGGTAGGAAATCCCTCTGGTGCTTGCAGCACAGAAATTCCCTTTTATGGCTCTCAATCATTTACATTTAAAGGGCTTACATTTACTATTCCACTCCAATCTACACAACATTAGAAATCTTTTGAACATTAAAAAGGTAACATTTACTATTCCTACTCCAATCTAAACTACTTTGGGGAAAGTGTTGGACATTAAAGGCACTTTAATTACTATTCCCATTCAAACCTAAGCTACACTGGGGAAGATGTTAGATATTAAAACATTAACATGTACTATTCCCACTAACTTACATTAATGAAGGTGATCGCCGTTAAAAGGGTTACATTTACCTTTCCTACTTCAATCTACGCTACATTGGGGAAGGCGTTGGACAATAAAGGGTTACATTTACCCTCCCCACTTCAAAATAAGCAACATTCGGAAGGTTTTGGACATTAAAGTATATGCATTTAGCTTTTCCACTCCACTCTGAACTACTTTGGGGAAAGTGTTGGACAATAAAGGAACTATAAGTACTATTTCAACTGCAGTTTGAGTTGCACTGGGGAAGGTGTTGGATAGTAAAAGGTTACATTTACTATTCTCACTCCAGTATACACTACATTGAGTAAGGGGATGGACATTGAAATGCCTAGGAATAGCATTCACATTTAAATCTAAGCTATACTAGGCAAGGTACTGGGCAATAAAAACATTAAATATTCTATAAGCAAACCAAAATATAGAAAATATTTAATTTTACATTTTTAAATAAACTATATTTTTTCTTTTTAATAAGTCAATTTAAAGTACATTAATTCTTAAAAGCAAACCATAAAGTATTTTTTATTTTAAATCTTTTCAGATTTTCAATTATTCAAAAATTAAAATTAAATTTCAACCATAAATATATAAACATACATGCAGTACATAACAATCTACAATTACAAGAAACATTAGCTTTATACATTTTAAAAACATTAACTATCATTATTTTTAAATATATTTTATTTTTAACAACAATTTATAAATACTACTTTTATAATTAAATATTAGAAATTATTAATTTAAATTTAAATTCATTACTAAAAAAAAACTAAGGTTAGACATTTGTTTAAAATTGCATTTAAATAAAATACAATAATTATATTTAGAGTCAAATTGCAATTAGAATAACATTTTTAATATGAATTCATATTACACTAAAACCACTTCAATTTTTTTGCAAAATGTTTTAAAATGTCCCTATATTTGTAATAAACAATCCATCCTTTCCCCTGTAAATCCTATATCATGCTTCTAAAAATAAATAACTACATTAAAAATAAAATATTTAAGTCAGTAAAATACAATAAAAGTCAAATACAAACAAGAAGAAGCATATCAAAAATAGAACAACATATACATTTTATTGCAAAAACAGTTAAAAATATACAAAACATATACTATAGTATACAGCAATATATTTATCAGCGATATTTTTAACAACAATATTGAAAACAACACCAAAAACGTTATTCTTACCAGTGATATTCCTGTTGGCAATATTTTGGATATTACAATATTCTTCTGATAATATTCTGGTAGCACTTTACTTCAAACTCAACATTTTGGTCAGAAACTGTGCAAGACAGGTGCAAAGAAATATACAAGACAGGATGAACTACTGACACCTACTGTGGAGTTCAAATTATCTTGATGCAGTCTGTACTGTACCCCCCAGGTCCAAATGAAGCTGTGATGCTCTCTGTACTTTACCTGACCCGTTTTCTATCATACAGGCTGACACTACTGACACCAGTGCTACATCTCTTCTGGGTTTATGTGAAGATTATACTCTGCTGCGTGTGCTCTAACTTTTCTAAGTATGAGGCCGATGCCATCCTGTGTACACCATACTATTGTCCATTAGACCTGCCAATAATTGTACAAGGGTAGTCAATACTCTATGGCATTCACATACTGGTCTCTTTGCTGAGACTCAAAAAACCATTAAAGTAAGTCAGCCCTACTAAAAAGTGCACCAGTGTCACATGAAACCTCTAGCCCCTGATAAGAAGTGCTATTTCTATTCAACTCATAGCATGTTCAGCCTGCTGAGAAGTCTCAATACTGCTGCATTACAAGGACAGTCCTTCTAAGATGTGTTATTAACTATCTGATTTTAGTTTTAAAAGCAATCCTGAAAAGTCATGGCTTTGTCCCATTGGGGGTAAATGTGCCTTGCTGAGAAGGGTTACAGCAGCTCTTCTGAGATAAGAAAGCAGCGTGTCACACTTATTACCACTGCGCACCAAACCTTCTTAGGCAGGTGACATGGTGTTCAGACACTGCAGTTCAATCACCTGGTCTAATTGTTGCAGCTACAGAAAAAAAAACAATGTCTTTACATCAGATGACCAAATTTACACACACACAACACAGCTTCATACTTATTCATCACATCCATTTTTATGGGCTTTGCTACTGTTTGTTAATGATTGGTACTGCATACCCATGTTTTTTAATTCATGTTATGGTTCAAATCAAAACAGAGTGTTTGAAAAGTATAGGAAAGAGTGTATACCTGAAAAAGTATGAGTGCTAGGGCCAAATTGTAGGTGAATTGTGTAGTTTGTTTCCATCAACTTAATCAGAAGCTGCATTTGGGTGGCTTGGAAGGGGAGGTGCATAGGATGGATAGGGATTGTTGTCATAAGTGCATCCCATTTCTGTCCCACCCAATTTGCTGTCCAGTTGTATCAAAGTCAGCATAAAATCTGCCTTTGTAATTCACTCTTTGCCTTGCAGTATTGCATGTTGCATAGGTTACCACCTTTTGTATGGTTTGCACCAAGGATTTGATGTCTCATGTTGGCTTTATGGTTGATTTTGGTTTGCCAGGTGTAGGAAAATTCATTCTGACCCATTCATTCTGACCCATTAAGCAACTTTTGACCACCCAGGTTTTGAACTTTTCCTGTGAGTGAATCCCACTAACTGAGTCTCGCTCACTGCAAACTCAGGGGCTGATTATGATGGCAGTGGGACTGCCACTGTCAGGCCACCGGTGGCTGTCCCACCGCCATCCACCCCTGCAGGATCACCTGCCGCATTACGATGGCGGACGGATGGTGGGCTGGTGGAGAGACCGTTCCCCATGAATCTGATGGGCTCAAGGAGCCAATCGGACCATCGGAGGGAATGCAATCCCTACAATAGTAGCGGTGCTTGCTCAGGCACCGCCGTAGGGATTACAATGTCCATTTCCGCCAGCCGTTTCATGGCGGTTAACCCGCCATGAAACGGCTGCCAGAAAGTGACTTTGGGGGCCCCTAGCGGGCCCCCGTTCTGCCCTGGCCCTCCGCTATGGGCCATGGGGGACAGCTATAGTGCCCCCCTAAACATCCCTGCACCATGTGGCAGGCACCCCATGGTGCTTGCCACATAGTGCAGAGATGTTTGAAATGTGTTTTTTTGTATTGTGGGGTGTGCTGCAGCCCGCAGCACACGCCGCAATGCAAAATATACACATTGCGTCCACCGTGAAGGTGGTCACATTCTAATGCGGCCAGCGGGACCTCCGACTCCTAGACGGGCAGTCCTGGTTCCGTGTCGGTGTCGTCATAATCAGGCCCTCAGTTACAGTGGGTTGGGAGTGCTAGCCGCCAGGGTCTACCTCTTAAAGCACAGTTTTCTTAAGTTTAAACTCTTTGTAGCTCTTCACAGATTCCTTGACATTTATTAAAAGGTTTTGCATCCAGCGCGAATGTATTCTGCACATCAATGTTAAATATCTTAAGATTCTGCACAGATTGTTCCAAAAGTCTACAGTATATTTAAATTTAACAATTTGAAGTGAAAAAATTGTTGATTTGGCCAATACACCTTAAAAAATGGGGCATATTCTCAAGGACTTATTGCTGATTTATCGGCACTTTAGCGCCGCAAAAGTGGCGATAGATTTATCGCCCTATTCTCAAGCTGGTGCAAACTGCCGATATCGCCAGTTTTCCAGCGATAGCTGCCGCAAAAAACATTGCCACGGATGAGAGCAACAACTAACGCTAATGATATACAGAGTAGGCGTTCCCGTGCAAAAACACACAAAAACACCACTTCGCGATATTCTCAACGACCAGCCAGATCGGCGAAGCGATCCAAAAACAGGTGATAAGGTGCATTAGCAGCAGGGATTTAACACCTGCCTATTACTGGTGTTAAGCAGGACGACAACCTGCAGTAGAAAGGGAGTCCAGCCCAGAGCCACATCTGAAGACCAACAGATGCCATGGAGCCAATGATCATGCAGCTTGGAGACCCAAGAGGGCCACAACACCCACCGCCACCACCCCCAGGGCCCCCCCCCGGACCACCCCAGACTACCACCTAGGCAGTGCAGAAGAAGACAGCGGACGTTCCTAAAATGCACCAGCCTCAGACACTCAACGCCAGAGGATGCCATTGCCCACTACAGGCTCAAAAGGACAACCATCCTCCACATCCTGACCCACATTGCCCACAAATTGATGGAACCAACACAGCAGAGAACCAACATCCCTCCGCAGACAAAGCTGCTGGCTGTGCTGCACCTGTTGGCCTCTGGTACCTTCCAACCAACAACTGCCAGGGTCGGTGGAGTCTCACAGCCAGCCCTATCAAACTTCCTCACACATGTCTTGGATGCATGTCCACAAAAGCAACGGCGGGCCCCTGTATCCGCACCACATGCTAGTTCCAATTCGTAGTGTTCCTGCGCAACCAACCCCAACGCCAGCCGTTGCTTGACGCCTCTTTGCTCCAGATCCAAGATTGTAGTTACTAAAATGGGGGTGCGCCAGGTCATGAAGTCCAGTAGTCAACAGTAGTGTAAAAACAGTTCTTCATTACAAATACATAAATCAACAATACGAAAAGCTCAGCCAACGCGTTCCATTCCCAACGGGGAACTTCATCAGGGCAGCGTGTGGATTCAATTAACTGCATATGCTGCGGGAACTCCCCAATACAATTCCATATTCCGAAAGTCAGTATTCAGAAACCTGTTGGATAAATGGTGACAATGGTCAAGCGTCCGTATAGTCACAAACGTAATCTGGTACAGTGTATTGCACTTGGACAAACCGGAATGCTAACAGTTATGATAAATCCTGCATAAAAAGACCGTAACAGAAGTTTGTGTGGTCGTAACCTTCGTAGGAAAGAAAAGGAAGGTTACGACCACACGAACTTCTGTTACGGTCTTATTATGCAGGATTTATCATACCTGTAAGCATCACGGTTTGTATCAGCTTGATACCCCTGCACCTTCACTTCCCCACACTGCGCAGGAACAGCTGGAGACCAAGCAAGGGAACTACGCCATAGCTGGCTTCCCGCACGTGTTGGGGGCAATTGACTGCACACATGTACTACTTGTGCCCCCTGCCGACACTGCACACAATAACCGCAACAGAAACCACACGCATTACTTCAATGTGCAGGCAAAAGTGGACCACTGGGGCCTGTTCACGAATGTCGTCGCAAACTTCCCAGGCAGTGTGCATGATTCCTACATCTTCCGCAAGTCCATCACCAACCAGCGCTTTGAGGATGGCACCTATGGAAATGCACTGCTCGTCGGTAAGTACCAACTGAACACACAACACACCTCAACTCCACAATCATACAACTCACAATTGTGGGAATGCACATGTTACAAAATCACATACAACATGCCAATCAACATGCCCAACTACCAGACACGACAACACAAGTAACTGTGGGAACCGTGGCCAGCCATGTAGACAAACTATCCATGGCATGGCACCTCTGCCACACAATTGCAGAATGTGGGTAGAGGTGGGAACCAAGTATGTGCGAAGGAGGCAAGTGACCCATCAATAAGAATGTACACAATGCCAAGTGTGGCGGTGATGTGCTGGACAGACTTCAGTATGCAGAGCACAGACATGTCCATGTGGACATATACTGCTGGTGTTTGTAGTGTTGTGGACAGTGGACGCAAACAGGTTACCTCAGGCAGTGTGGAAGACCTTGGACATGTAGCTTTGTCATCCCCCCCTGTAAGCGTGAGCGGAGTGGCCTTGGCCGGCGTATGTCGTGAATAAATAGCCCGGGGCTCTGGGCGTGGTTCAGTTCCGGGATGGCCACCAAAGTAACTACTGCGTGTGTCTCTGTGTCCGCCATATCCTGTCCCTAGGCCTACACACATGTGGCCGACCACCTTCAACGGCCAGATTTACACTGGAGACGAGGTGGCTACGTCCAAAGCCAACCCACGCACATCTTGTCATCGCATGCACGGTCGTGTCTGCCAGGGCGGCACCCCCCACCCAGCCATGAGGCCGCCACCGTGACCGGTGGTGCCTGCGCGATCCTGTGTGCCTGCTGCACCCCAGCCCTGGTCCCCAGACCCGTCCGCCGCCCAGCAATGACTGGCCGCCCCTGTGCACCCAGGCCTCAATGCTCACCTGCCGCCACCGGCGTGTCTCCAAGAGGGCCCATCACGTGCCGGTGCAACCTCCTCAGCCGATCACTGGATTCCGTGCCACAGGCACCCTGCGGCACCGCACCGCGGAGTCATGTGTGTGCTGACTGCTGCCTTCGGCGTACACTGCAGTCCAGCAGGGCTCTCAATTCAAATCGAATCCTGATTGGCAGGACGGCATATCGAGGTCTACGCATCATCGCAGGCTTCACACCTGCTCAGCTCTTCAGGTGCCCCTACCTCAGTGCACCGCAAGTCACCGTCCCGTGGCGGTAGGCCTGTGCCGGCCGCAGTGCATCGGGTGCCACCAACTCTGTGCACCGCAAGTGACCATCCCGTGGCGGTAGGCCCGTGCCGGCCACAGTGCATCGGGTGCCACCAACTCTGTGCACCGCAAGTCACCGTCCCGTGGTGGTAGGCCCATGCCGGCCGCAGTGCATCGGATGCCACCAACTCTGTGCATCGCAAGTCACCGTCCCGTGGCGGTAGGCCCGTGCTGGCCGCAGTGCATCGGGTGCCACCAACTCTGTGCACCGCAAGTCACCGTCCCGTGGCGGTAGGCCCATGCCGGCCGCAGTGCATCGGGTGCCACCAACTCTGTGCACTGCAAGTCATCGTCCCGTAGCGGTAGGCCCGTGCCGGCCGCAGTGCATCGGGTGCCACTAACCCAATGCACCACAAGTCATGGACCCTTTATGATTGAGTCTCGTGGTGCGGACACCATCATGTCACCTCCGGCAGTGGGGAATGTGATGTGGTAGGCCCCTTTTATTGGCAGGGTCACATGTCCTGTGACGCCTGTGCTGGATGGGTGTGGTGTGGGTGTAAACCAGCCCTCAGGGAGTGGCTGTGGCATGCTGACAACTAGACCAGTGATCAGCAGATCACTACAGGGAAGACCTGGGACATGTAGCTTTGTCGTCCCCCCCTGTAAGCGTAAGCGGAGTGGGCTGGGCTGGCATATGCCAGTCCAGCGTAGGGGTGTGAACAATGAGCCCAGGGCTCTGGGCGTGGTTCAGTTCTGGGCTGGACAAGAAAGTAACTAATGCATGTGTCTCTGTTGTAGTGTCGGCGCCACCCAGACCGCAATCGGAAATGTTGCACCCTGTGACTCAAGTCCCACAACATGAGCAACATGGACGTAAGGGGGAATCACTGACCCTATATTCATCCATACTTTCATACTTGAATGATCATAGACATGACACATCTGTGTGAATTTGAATGTTTTATTCACATTCAGTGGAGTGTTGAAGCTGGAGCAGTACAGGGCCATGCAAACCCCACTTTACATTGTTGCCCCGTGGAGGGCCAGCCAGAGTCCTTTAGGGAATGACAAGTTCATCGGAAGAGGAAGAGTTCAGTCCGCAGTCTGATTGCTGTGTCATTGGTAACCAAACAGAATATGGCAGTCCATGTCGAGGTCCAAGGTGAGTGTCGCAGAGTGTATCGGGGACAGTGGAAGGTGATGATGCAGAGGGCAGAACCAAGCAGAAACAGGCCATATGGCGGAGATGAATGCTACCGCTTCCTTCTTACCACTAAGGCAGAATCATCCGCATCTTCGTCCTCTGATGTTTCATGTCCCTCACATGTGGGTGGTGTTGTTTTGTCTGCATCACTGTGTGGCAGTGACACATCAGTGGCCGGAGGTGGATTGTCTGCAGCACTGTGTGTCACTGACACATCAGTGGGCAGAGATGTGGATGTAGAAGCAGAAGCAGCATTCATCGGCGCCAGGCCTTGTGGCGGCAATGCCATGATGAGGGTCTGCAAGGCATGGAAGGACCCAGCTACATCTCGCTGGTGTGCAGCCATGGAAGCCATTCTTTCCACCTGCATCCGCTCCATGTTCTCCATGATCCTCCTCATGTGTCCCAACTCCCGGCTGACATCGCTGGAGCCACTCTGACTAGACAGTTGTCCTTGTCTCAGAGTCAGGACTCCAGCGATGTCAGCCATGGATCGTTGGAGAGCATGGAGCGGACTGTGGGTGTCCGTTAGGGACTGTAAGTGGTCCCTGATGGGACTTAGACACCCACGTATGGCATCTAGTTTGGCTGCCATGAGGTCGAACCCCACCCGCACCTGATCAGCCATCTTCTCCTGGCACCCTAACACACGGCGTTGGAAGGCCATGTGTTGTTCGTGGGGGTCCTGGGAGACAGCTGTGGTGGTGGGTGCTTCCTGCTGTGTGGTCTGTGCAGGGGGTGAGGTCTCCTCGATGCAGCTGGGCTGCCCTGCTCCTGGAGGTGAGGTGCCGAAGCTGTCCATGAGCTCTTGGAGGGCATCGGTGTCGACGGTGTGGAGGCCCTCTTCGTCATCAGTGAAGAGATGTTCGGTCTGCTCTGCAGGAGGTGTTGATTCTCCCTCTGCAATGTGAAGGGGAGTTGCAGTTTAACATTGTGTTCACATGTATGTTGACACATTGTACAAGTTTACATACAGACTGCATGACAATGTACATTGTGACTGTTTGGGAGGAGCTGCCTATTTGATGCGGGACAGTGGACATTTCGACAACATCACGGATGTGTGTTTGTACTTGTACATTATCATCTCACATTTCCCTGCTATGCCAAATGTGATTGGCCAGTTTCTACACACAAGCGGCACCAGTTGTGTCCTCTGTTCTGTTGTGAACGTGTTGCAGTTTGTACCACATTGTTGTCAATGTTGATGTGCTCTGAATGTTATGTGTGTGTGCTGCATTTTGGGAGAGTCGCCCCTGCAGCTCTGATTTTGCTGCCCCTTATTCCTTTCAGGCAGTGTGCCTTTGACTTCTGTGCTTATACAGTGCTGAGATGTCGCATACTTGGGTAAATTGGGCTCTTGGTGGGAGTTGGGACTCTGGGGCATGGTTTGTCCGCAGATGTGTTGTTGACGTCAGGGGTTGTTTGTGCATGTGGATGTGTCAGAGTGTGACCTGCTCCTTTACGAATGTGGTCCACACTCAGCCACCTCAGTGTTGTGGCGTGCACCATGTCATGATATATTGACTGCAGCCATGCTATTCGTCATGCAGTGTCACTTGCATTGTCAGTGTGGCTCACAGACACGCCGCTTTGCTGGATTTGGCACATGTGCATGGGTTGGTTGTGAGATTGGTGATGTGTGGGAAGGGCCCCCTCTGGGCACATAGTCGACGGGGGCCTACTTGCTGTTTCTAGGTGTGCTGCAGTGTGCCAAGGGGATCAGGGACATGATCCAGAGTCATTGTGGGTGTGCACTGTGCTAGACTTAATTGTGCATGTGTGACATTGTGCCCATCTCCCCCCGTCCCCCCAGTCCCTGGTCGTTACTCACCCTGTTGCTATTGTGTCAGGTCATGTTGAGCAGTGTCCGGTCCCCCAACTCCTGCCACCGTCTCCACACTGATGCCTGTGGACACCATTTCCTCCATCTCATCCAGCTCCTCCTGTGGTGCTGGACTCCCACCTCCAGTCTGCATTGCTTCCTTCTGGTTGTTGCCGAGTTTCTGCTTGGTTTTGCGCTTCACATCATTCCAGCGCCTCTTGAGCTCTTCCATTGTCCTCCTCAGCACTCTGACAGCATTCACCTTGTCCACGATGGACTGCCATATTCCATTTTTTGTTGCCAATGACACAGTGGAGGTGACGAACAGTTGTTGATGGTGTTCTATCACCTCCGTTATCAGGATCCTGTTTTCCTGCGGACTGAACCGCGTCTTCCTCTTCTTCTTCTCCTTGCCCTTCCCTGACCCCGAGGTCCCAGGTTGGTCCTCCGTGGGGCTTGTGGGGTTCTGGTTGTCCTCTGTACTTGCTCCGGCTACCTCCATTGTGCTTCGCAGTTGTTTTGGTTTTGTTTGTGGTTTTTTTCTGCTTTTGTAGTGATTTTTCCCACCTGACGTGTGTGAATTGCTGGCCTGGCGCAGCTTATCGCTGATTTGTTTATCGCGCTTGGGCCCATCGCCACTTTTTTCACGTTCGGCATTAGATTTTTATCGCCGTCCCGGTAATTTTATCGCGGACATTTGACGCGTTATCAGGAAACTATCGCATGTTACCGCCGTGTTGAGAATAAGACGTTAACACAGCGTTATTTTCCTGCGATAGACTGCGATATGAAAAATTGCGTTAACCTACTTTGGCAATGATTATCGCATGTTCTTGAGAATATCCCCCAACATTTTTCAAAACAACTACATTTCAACATTTCGAATAAATGTGAGGCTTTCCAAACAGCAACTATGTTCATCACATTTATACATTTCCGTGACTCAACATATTTATTTTTAGTATCTATGAATAATAATGCAAGTACCTCTTTTGATCATGTCATCTTACATTCATATTTTTGCTAAAAACCCAAATGTGTTTTAAAATTAGAACGTGCCCTTTTATTTTATCGCCAATTTTAAATAGATTTCATTCGGGCTGCCTAAAAGGGATGAAAGTCTGATTCAACCTGTTTGACATTTTTATCACAAGCCTTCTGCTTGCACGGGGTTTGAAGATAGCTTGTCATTAAAATGACCCACTGTAGGAGCCACAGTATTACAAATGAGAACATATTATTTCCATCAACCTTTGCCAGATTGGGATTGCAATTACATCACTACTACCATTGTGAAACCTTTCACTTAATAATGCTCTCTCACCATGATTATTGACTCATGCAAAAATGATGTATCCGGAACAGAACTTTACATTTAGAGGCTTTGCTGAGCAGTCTGATGGTTTCATGATTTATATCATATACTCAACGGATTGTTACATACGTGGCACACATCATGTCTAAGAAAACAACAATGAACACAGGAAAAAGATATGACAGGAAAGGAAAGGAAAAGTCACTGATAATAACCCCTTAGCTGCTCACCCACAGTGCTAAGCTCTCTTTTGATATTTGGGGATTCTAAAGGTATGTAGGGTTTGTAGATCCCCTAGAACAAAGAGAGAAAATAGCGAAAATATCGCTACATTTTGGGTGTTGTGGGAAAAATGGGAATAGTGCTATGCAAGAAAGTGTATGTTTTTTTTAAATCTAAAAGAAACAAAGTGAGAACGGGTCATCTACCTATTAGTGATTCATTTACTTCCAGTCTTTTTCCTTCTATCCCTTCTGATGTGCTTCAAGGGCTTGGAACCCACAAGGTGTTCTAGAAGAACCCTCACTCGCCTACATAGTAGGTGACATGCTTCATCATTGGGTTCCCACCCTGGTTGCCGAATGCACCAGGGTGTGCTGCAACACCAGATTACTGTGGAGCTGGTTTTTTTTCGTGGTGTGATTCTGTGGAAGTGAAGTGGTGATTTTAAAATTGGCTTGGGAATCCCTGTGATCCTTTGTATCACAATTATATTTTGAAAGTCTTTAGGGGTTCCTGGTCAATACTAAAAATAGTGATGGACATGCCTGGGATAATTAGTTGGTCCCATATATCCTTATTATTTGGTCTTCTTATGTGGTCTACATGTTTCAGCCACTTATGGTAGCCCAGTGGGTCAATGTGGCTTTCCTCAGGACCAAGTGTTTGATAAATATGCAGGCGCACTAAAGCATGCAAAAGCAAGGATGTCTGTAGTCAATACTTACGCACTCCTTGCGATTTTCTCAGTTACAATATGTCTTCTATTGTCTCCTGTGAAGATAAAAAGTTAGAAGGAAAGGAGGACAAATAGGTACCAATAGGTATAATTACTAACTATGGGCTACGACTTGCCTTCCCTCGAAGCCCCATTCAATAATCATTTGTCCAGAAAAAGCTAGAGAAACCTTATCAATAGCGGAGTGAACAAACATTCATTCAAAATTGTATTAAACAGGCCTGTGTTCCAGGCTGACAGGAGGAATTCCAAGGATACATTCATTTCCAAGGTAGATACACACACTGTTAGAGAGATGTTTACATACATTCGTAATCAACACGCTCACCTTGTTCAAATTTTAAAAGTGGGGATGTTGTTTAAAACTGTTTATTAGTTTCCTAGTGCACCCATAATCATCCGAAAACCTGACGCAATGAGGTATTCACACTCACTCTCTACAGTCAGAAGAGGGGTTTGTTTTTTACACTCACAAATACTGATACATTCAGAATGTCTCATGTGGATGAATCATCTACGCATTTAGACACCTGTAAACTAACTTTTGAAATAAAAAATATTGAAAACAAGTAGGAAAAAACATCATTTTCTACAACATTTTCACAATACTTTTTTGTTACAATAGCTGATTTACAAAAGTAAAACACTGTTATGTCCGATTGACCCTTCTGGTTGCAGGATATCTAAGGTTTGTTAGTTCTCCAAAAACACTCAATACCCAAAACCAACAACTGAGATGCACCTTACAATGATTTTTGATTGTGTTCTGACTATACATCAATTCTTATGTAAAATGTGAAGAGTGGAAAATTGGTATTAAGGAAATGTACACAAGTTGGCAAGTTTAGGAACAGATGTTATTTGTACATCTCTGAATTTGTGATTACCCATACTATTGTGTGAGTCAGAGGGCCTTTTGCTAAATATTTTCTTTCTTCTACACTGGCTTGCATTTGGAAGTCACAAATTCAGAGAAATATAATTGATAATAACAAATGCTCAACTAGTCTATGTTCCCACATGTCTCTCAAGAAAAATAGTACTCCATTTGTGTGGGTTAGATTAGTGTCTGCGATAGGAAAGTATCCAAAATGTAACATAGACATACCATTTTTCTCCACTCAAAACCAGCCTTTCCTTTGCAATTTGGGGTGATGTGGGTTCTGGGCCTGTACTTGGCCACATCTAGTGAAACCTGCCAAACCCAGCCATTTCTGAAAACTAGACACCCGGGGGAGTGCAAAGGTTTTTTACCCAGAGCCTCTGCAAACCTCAAACTTTGGCTAAAAACACATATTTTCTGAGAGGGAACATTCTAGAATTTTTGTGGATCTCACTTGCTTGGGTAGGCCTAGTGACCGTAACAGGAAAGGATCTATAAAGCAACATTGATAGATCATTTATTCCACTGAAAACTGACAATTTTTTGCAATGGTGATGGCTGCGGAATTTGGGCCCTAGCTCAGCTGACACCCAGGGAACCCTACCAAATCCAGGGCAACACCCGGGGGAGTGCAGGGTAGTTTGACTTGTGTAGATCTCATGCTTTTTTACCCACAGCCTTAGCAAACCTCAAAATTTGGCTAGAAAACCATGTCTCTCAATACAAATGGTACCCCACTGTGTGGGTGGGTCTAGCACATGTGATAGGAAAGGCTCTCAATGCAATGTGAAGACATTAACATTCCAGTCAAAAAAATTACCTGATTTGACAATGCGGATAGCTATGGTATTTGAGCCCAGGCTCAGTGGACACCCATGGAAAATTACCAAAACCAGACACCAGGGGGAGTCTGGGATGGTGTGCTCTGAGTGGATCCTGCAATGTTTTCTTATCCACAGTGCCCTGCAAACCTTAAACTTTCCTTAAAATCATACATTTTCCTGGCATTTCTCTGACAGAAAAGGGAAAGGAGCCACACAATTCCTACACTTGTCCTGATAAAAATGCTACCCCACTTCTGTGGCTGGGCCTAGCTTCTGCAAAAGAAACAGATCAAATCAATGACAATGGAGGTCCTTTGTGAGGATCAGAAAATATTTTGGAATTCACACAACGAACACCATCCTACACTCCCCCGGGTGTATACTTTTCAGAAATGTCTGGGTTTGGTAGGTTTCTCTGGGAGGTGGCCACACCCAGGTCCAAATACTGCACCTACCCCTATTGCTGATTTCTCCAAATTGCGTTTTGAAGCCTTTTGAGCCATGGCCACAAGGCTCACCCACAAAGTGTAGTAGCGTTTTTGTCAGGACATGTAGATGACTGCTTGGTTTGAGGAATTTAGTGGATTCCTGCAGATTCCAGAAGTTTCTGTGGCATAAATGTGACAAAGATGTATGATTGTAGGGAAGGTTAGAGGTTTGAGTGCATTGTCTGCAAGAGAACATCATGGGATCCACACAAGCAACATCATTCTGGACTGCCTTGGGTGTGTAGTTTTCAACAATGCCTTGGTTTGGTAGGTTTTCCTATATGGTGACGAGTATGGACCTGACTAGTGAAGCCATTTACGCCTACTCTTCTGGTTGTTATGGCAAAACTATGCCCACATAATCCAGCTCTCCTCTTACTTGCCATGGAAATGTGGATACTCTGCACCACAGGTGGGTAAAAAGACTGTTGAGGCATTGGGGTAGGGGATAGGAGACACACCAAGGTGGTCCACCCACACCCCATATATTTTTTTCTATAAAAAAATCCCTGAAGTCTAGTGGGCTCCCCTCCCCCAAGGACAGAATTGTGGTAAACGCTTCAGGGGCAGAAAGACTTTTGGTTCCATTTAGGAATATGGGCAGGCACCCACCCCCCACTCCTCCTTTTTTAACCAATTTTTCCTTGGTTGTCAAGTGGGCTTTCTACCCCTTAGGAGCAGATTTGAAGTACACTCTCCAAATTTGCCTCCAGTGGGGGGAGAAAGATTGTCAGGACCATGGTGGGGGGAACACAGGCCCATGGGGTGGTCCCCCCCAAAAAGCAGTGCTTGTTTCCTTCTCTGGTGTCTACTGGGCTTTCTGCCCCCCTGGGTGTAGATTAGGGGTAAACACTCCATATCCACTCCTCAGGTGGGGAAGAAAGACCCAAATGGCCAGGATTGGGGGGCACATGCTAATACCCACAGGATCTGCTCCCCAAAAAAGCAGTGCTGGTTTCCTTCCCTGGTGTCTAGTGGGCTTTCTGCCCTCCCCTGAGGGACAGATTGGGGTAAACACTACCTAATTTCCCACAAGAACCGCAGAAAGACTAATTTGCCAGAGGGTGGCAGTGAGCTGAGGCCCATGCCCAGGAGGGTTGCTTCCTCCCTACAAAATACAGTGTTTTGATTCCCTGGTGTTTGAAGGGCTTTCTGCCCCAGGGGGCAGATTGGGGGTAAACACCCAGTATCTGCCCCCTAGAGGGGAAGAAGAACTAATTTGCCCCGGGTTTAGAGGTGGCACAGTCCCATGCCCTTGGGATGTTCTCCCAAAACACGAATAAGTAAATATTTTGGGGCATCTAGTGGGCTTTCTGCCCTCTTAGGGCAGATGGGGGTTAACACCCCCTATCCCCCCTTCCTTGCCAGGAGTGACAAAAGATTGATATGTACAGGGATGAGCTGGAGCACAGGCCCATGCCCAGGTTGCTGCCTCCCCCTCAAAAAAGCAGTGCTGGTTTCTTTCTCTGGTGTCTAGTGGTATTTCTTCCCACTGGAGAGGGGCAGATTAGGGGTGAACATCCCATTTACCTCCCAGGAGGGGCAGAAAGACAAATTAGCCCACAAGTGGTAGGAAGCACAGGCCCATGCCCATGGGGTAACTTAGTTAAAACACCTGTAAATCAGTATTCTCGGGTGTCTAGTGGGCTCTCTGACCCATGTGGGGGTATATTGTGGGTAAGTACCCATATTTGCCGCCTGGGGGGCAGGAAGACTAATATGCCAGGTGTTGGACCTGGCCCTCTCTGCAGGGTCATCCACAAACTTTTTGCCTTTTCTCCTCCTGTTTTGCTGAATTTGTTTTTGTTGGTTCTAGGTCTCTGCACACAAACAAACAAAAATCCCCTACCTATTTTTTTAAACAAAATGCTAAACGTCATATAATATAAAAGTCTAAACAGTGCTGGAGAATAGAAGAGACAAAAGTATCACAAAATATATTTATTTTTGCTTTTTTCAATAAAGATACACAATACTCAAAAGTGATACAAAAATATTATTGAATAAATAAATAAACATATATATGGTCCCACCTCTCATTCAAATAACTCGCAACATCAAACATACTCTCATACCTCTTTCATACAAGCAACCAACATACATACTATGCATAAGACAAAACAAAATAATAAATACTATTGTATTCAATACATCTCATAAATGTAATAACTCCACATTACAAACAATCGTAGAAGTATCACAAGCGCCAACGCGCGTTTCGGTGTACAAGCCAGGTATGGCTAATCACCTTCATCAGGGCGTGATTACCAACATCAATGAGGTGGTGGGAGAGTTTCGGTAGATCGAAAAACTGCACAATAGAGCAAGCCAAATGATGTCATGCAGGGAAGCTCAATAAGGTGATCCAGGTGAGGTAAGGCATACGCTAGCACCTGCATAAAAATGGCAATAAGAATCAGGTAGTTGATAAAGTTCTACATGAAGGTACGACCGCCAGGGTACTGAGTGACTGCGTGTCCTGGGATATTCCAAGAATGTGAAAATGAAATCTGTAATCCGAGGTTATATAGGCAGCGATGATGCACTGAAAACAGGAAGAGATTCGTCTGACCAAACATAAAAGGAGCCCGATAATAACCGGAGGGTTCGAGAGTTCACCACTCGGGCAAAGGACGTGCCGAAAATGAAATAACAGGCTTTCATCGAAGTCCCTAAATCTGGATACCGGAGGGATCTATAGTCATAAAAACACAAGTAGGTTAGATAATGCGGATATGGGCGGCAACATGGTAGTCGTTGCTTCGTGGCTGACGAAAGAGGGCTCTGCACAACCAGTGATAAAGTGTTTGTGCTCACTCCTGTAAACATGGTTACATTATCTTACACCCAATTGGCAAATTGAATTTACTTGTAAGTACTTAATAAAGAGGTATTCCATATACCCAGGGCTGGTAAATTAAATGCTACTAGTGGGACTGCAGTACGTATTTTGCCACCCACTTAAGAAGCGCTTTAAAAACATGTCTCAGGCCTGTTATTGGGGCACGTTTGAGCAGTTTTGAACTGTCATTTGGACCTGGCAAAATAAACCTTTTGCCAGGCCTAAACCTTCCTTTTTATTACATAGATGTCACCCCTGCTGTAGGCCATAAACATCCCCCATGCATTGTATTTAAAAAGTTGGACATGGACTTTTAAGTTTTACATATGCTGGTGTTGCAAGGTACAACAGGGTCTGCACTAAGGGCCTCATTTATGAGGAAGTCATGCAGTGCAGTGCAGCAAGTCACCTTGCTGCGCTGAACTATGTGACAAGGAAAGGGCAGGAATGCACCACATTTAAGGCAATACAGCATATTCCTGTCCTTTCGCTTTGGCACTGGCAACCCGCCTAGCGCCAATATTCTCAGCCTTGCACCATGGTGCAAGGGTGCTTGCACTGCATGCAGGATTGTTTTTGCGCAGGAAGGGGCCAGAAACAATCCTGGGAGATATAGTACTCCTTCTATGTGTGCTGCAGAATACAGCACACATAGAAAGAGGAAAAAACAAGAGGCAATAGAGATATTTCTCCTCATTACGCCTCCCCTGGGAAGGTGTAAGATTTTGGCACATCTCCTGGTTTACAAGCTCTTGTAAATCTGTGGATGCGTCAAAATCCATGGGAGTTGCCGGGGCAGAGTAACACCACTCAGTGATTTGCACTGTGCAGCATTATTCCAGATATTTGGAGCCTCTCAGAGCGAAAAATCTGTCTTAAGGTTTGCATCGCTCTCGCATCACATCGCGTGGTGCAAGAGCGACACAAACAGACTCATAAATAGACTCCTAAGTCTTCATTTTAGCTGCACGTTTTAACTTGACATCTTTTACTAATGGAGACCTTTTACATGCTTTGCACTTACATGATAATTCAATTATTTTGCATAGTTAATTTCTTAATAAGCATATTATCATGTTGCTTGTACACTCGGTCCAAGCTAGTAACATTGAAGAAGCTGTCCTTACATTTGGCAGTCCAGTGGGAGACAGCTCTAAGACTCTAGACCATGGGTACTCACAAACATTTCCTCAGAGGCAGAAATACACTGTCTGGGTTATTACTGGGGCTGGCACATATAACCCCTGGGGGAGGGGCGTGTAGGTGGGGTGATTTGGGGCAGGGCAAAGTTGGGTGTGGCATGGCTTGGTGGAGGCTTTATTGGACAAATTATACCACGTTGAGAGATACCATACATGAAATTTGAAAAAGAACTTCTTTAAATAAACTGTTACAAAGATTGAGAGAATGCTGCATTGTGAAACAAACATGTGGATAGGTTTGAAATGTAACCATTTCAAAGGATTTTCAAGTAATTCATGGGAAATGTGCCCCTTGTGGTATAAATCACACACATTGATGTAAGAATGATAAAGCTCTGTCAAATGAAAGGACATCCAACCCAACATTTTTCAAAATGTCTTTTGTTCTGATAAAGTAGCATTCTGATTAGGTACTTAATGCATTCTGATTATTCGGTATCACTGGTAATGTTGGCGAAATGTCAAATTAATATTCAAAGATGGAAAGTAGCTGAGGTACAAGTAGTTCCTTCATATCACACATGAATAGATTCAGTGAAGAAGTCATGCAGAGTGTTCACCAGTGTGCAAGAGTTGCAGTGCAAGTCTCCCAATCTAGATGCTGCATAAAAAGTGTTTCTCTGATTTGAAGGCCTTTTAGTGAATGTAGAACAGCAAGTACAAATGCACATATAATGCGGGAAAAGTATTTTCCAAGGCACAGAGTTTACGCACTAATTCTATACTTCATGTCTGCAATTAATTTCTTGTACTCTGAAACCTCTTCAGAAAGTGCAAGTCTCAGGAGGTGATCCAGATGTGCATCAGTCAGTTTGCTTCTTAGTTTATTTTTTAGAACACCCATTGTGGAAAAGGAGAACTCGCATACATATGTGGAGCCAAACTTGCAAAGCATTTTCTGTGCCAAGGTAAAAAGAAGAGGGCATTTTTCAGATGGCATACTTTGCCAGAAATATTCTGGTTCCTTCCCCAAGAAAGAGGACTCAAACACAGAGCTGCATTGCATTTCAATTAGTTCCATCTCAGATTGTGCCCTTTTCAAACCAAGAAGCTTCAAGATTTCTTGCACTAACCATCCATGGATTTTCTAAAAGACTTTAAAGTGGGGTGAGAACTCTAAACTGAGAAAATCGCCTCTTAATGTCCCCAGAAATGTTCTCCAGATAAGCACACAGATTGAGACTCAACAACATTTCCTCAGCTTATTCAACCTTCTGGGTTAAAGCCTGCAAATTAGGAAAGTGTGTGAGATCACCATCGTCCAGCTGCTCTCGGAACAGGTTGAGTTTACTTTCTAAGGAGTATATAGCACTCATCATTGAGGACACAAGTTTCTGTCTACCTTGAAGTGCCATATTGAGAGTGTTGAAATGTGAGGAAATATCACACAGAAAATGGAGCTTGGTGAGCCATTGCAAGTCATACAATTTTGGGAAGGACTGTCCTCGATTGATTACAAGTTGTTCAATTTCTGGAAGCAAAATAATACACCTTTCTAGCACTCTACCTTTGCTCAACCACCTAACTTCAGTATGCAACAACAGGTCTGCATATTCAGTTTCGGCATCCTTCAGCAATAATTTAAAAAGTCTTTGGTTCAGTGCCTTGGCTCGAATATAATTAACAATTCTCACTACTTAATTCATAACATAATTTAGTTGTCCTTGTTTTATTTTTGCACAAAATGCTTCTTAGTGGATTATGCAATGATAATCAATGAAAGTGGATTATTGTAGTTTTTTTTCTTATCAGAGATACAAAGCCCCTCTCATGTCCAATAATGGAGGGTGCCCTATCTGTAGTGATACTTACAAGACTGTTAAATGGCAGGTGATGAGATTTGAAGAAATTACGCATGCTGGCCACTACATCCTCTCCTCTTGTGTGACTATGAAATGGCAAAAGGCAGAGGAGCTCTTCCTTTGGAATGATTTCTTGTTCCAAAAACCTCACCCAGCCATTAACTGAGCCACATCACCTACATCTGTTGACTCATCGATAGCAATGCTAAAGAAATGGGACAGCTTGACTGCATTGATGACCTGTGCTAGAACATTATCACCCATTGACCCAATTCTACGTGTGCATGTGGAATCTGACAGTTGTAATGCACCTATTTCCTTCATAATGTTAGATTTATGAGGATAGTTGGCAAATAAAATGTCTGCTGCCGTAAGAAAACATTTCTTAACCAGCTCTGCCTCTGTGAGGGTTTTTTTTTTATGTTATGCAAGCAAGTAGCATATTTGGAAGGATGCCTCAGTTACAGCCTCAGATTCTTTCATCCAGCACAGAAAGAGCTTTTGTTGGGATAGAAGGGCTTGCTTCAGTGCTGCCACTTTCTCAGAACGCGGTTTTGAGGACATTGGGAAGTTTTCTGTTAAGTCAGAGTGTCAGGGTTTATAGTGTCGCTCCAGGTTATATCTTTTGAGGACAATAACCTTTTCTTTGCAAAGGAGACAAGTAGCTTTCTCATTTGGACATTCCACAAAAAGATATTCTTCTTCCCACGAAGCTTGGAACACCCTGTGTTCACTCTGTATGGATCTGGTTCTTTTGCAAGACTTTGTTACCTGGCTGTATGCCATTTCTGTTGGGTTCCTCATGAACACTGCAGGAAAACAGGACATGTGTTCACGACCGATGACACGACTCTGTCTCACGACTGATGGCATGACACCGTCTTAGTTACAGAGCTCTGCACACAACCAACAAGGTCACACTTGAGTGCTGCGATTTGGGGGGAACATGTTTGAAAATAAAATTTTGTGTTAAAAATGTTAAATGTCCACATTGAGTGTTTAGTTCTCACTGCATGTTTTGACAGTGCCCTATTTGCACATATTTAGATGTATTCATGCATTTAAGCTTATAACTAGATATTAGAGCTTCACAAATGAAACATCTTGGTGTCACATTTCTCATGTGCATCCATCCCTACTTGAGAGCATTAGTGGAATGAAGAAAGAAATAACATGAGACCACCCTTTCTTAATAAATTAAGTTCACATTTGTACAGTGTATCCACTACCTCAAATCCCTTTCCCTATTCCCCAGACAGGTGAAATGGTGACTAAGCAAAATATCCTGCCACTTGCATTAGTGAACTGAAGTCTAGAGGCCCAGGCAGGCCACAAATGGTAGAGAGGGTCCTGCCCTCTAGTAGTTGTTGGGGGCCGAGAGTGTCCTGCCCTCTGGTAGTTGTTGGGGGCCGAGAGGGTCCTGCCCTCTGGTAGTCATTGGGACAGAGAGGGTCCTGCCCTTTGGTAGTCGTTGGGGCCCAAGTCCTACTTCCCTGCAAAATTCCTCTGCAGAAGTGAAACTATGGGACAGAATTACCAAGTATTCATGCAGCACAGTGCAGCAGCCGCAAATGCTGCTTGAAAAGTAGAGAGGAGGAGAGTGCCGTATTTAGAGAAATATGGCACTCTTCTCCCCTTTCCCTAGCGCCTATGCTGAAATCAGCTGTTGTGCGCCACAGAGATACTTTTGTGCCATAATGCAAGGTTGTTTCCTGAGTCTAGCATAGGTTTTGTACTGAAAGGATACCCTTCAGAAAAAAATAATATGCATAGACTGACTTTAACCCTTTTCCCTCTTTGTATGTGTGCTGTAAAGTGCAGCACACGTGCAATGCCAGAAAAGGAAGGAGAAATGAAAGCATTCTCCTTCGTTGCCCCTACTTCAAAGGGGAAAAGTTTTCTGATGCTAAACCCTGTCTACTTTATTTAGTAAATAGGGTTTAGCATCAGAAACCTTGGGTGGTTGCATGGGAACGCCCATGCTCCACCCATGGTGCACCCCCTTCGGCGCTCAGTAACGCAAAGCAGTGCTAACTTAGGAAGGATTTTCTCTATTGATGTGAGATTCTGTGAGTCAAACACAAAATAAATTCTTCCCAGGCCTGAAAGCAAAACCCAGCTGTTCTATGTGCAATGCTGCTGCATGAAACAATGCATTTTGCACACAAATTACATGAGGGAGACAAGTACATGGGAATAATGCATTATACTTAAACAGAGCATTAATCATTACACTTCAGCTGCCTACGCAAATCTCATGTTCTTCTTGCTGTGTTTCCAAGTTATTATTTTCATCAATGTCAACTTGTTTCCAGGGAAATATTTTGCCACTGGCAGCAATTTCTTTTAAACTAGTAGTGCCAATATTCTCACACATTTTAGTCCAATCTCTGTTTCCTTCTTGGACCATGTTGGAAGTCAAAAGAATGGCCTCCTCCCCCAACCCTCTTGACTTTTGGCAGTACAAGTAGGATAAAGGATTCTACGAAGTTCAGATGAAATACTCATTGTTCTTCAGATATTTTGGAGAATTTACATGAAATGCTCTGGGTGGAGCTAAAATCCGCTCCATCCAAAGTAAACAACAATTAGGAAGCATGCATTTTATGCTCAGTAAAGGTGCACATACATAGCAAGCACAGTACAAAAAAACTGTATAGTGCCCACAAATAAATTATTCTAAGGGATTGTGTGCAATAAGTAAATCAAAGGTCAGGCCAAAGATGCTGCATATGCTCAGACACAACCTGCAGAGTGAAGTGTTAACATTGCAGTGCATTGTGTCGAGTAAAAGTGGGTACAGTAAACCGCCTGATAAAACAGGGCTCTGTTCATTGACAGTTTGAGGCCACAGCCTGCAGCTGCACACCAATGAGCGGAGAGTTACGCGATGAAGGGAATTCAACAATATCTCTCGATAGATATTCATAATGCTTGAGATGGAAGCACTATGACTGCAGCTTTTAACTTGATAGAGTTTAGATTTTCACGTTAAGAAATTCATGTGTTTAAAGAAAATAACAAAAATAGCAGGGACTTGGCAAGACGGAAGACCAAAGCATGTGCAACTGTTTTATGTAAACAAACCCAAACACATACACTTGTGTTACCGTACAAGTACATAGGTTACTGTACACAGAACTGTCACTACATGTAAATGTGCTATACTGTATGTAAAATTGTTTACTTTCCCACCATACACATAGGTACAGTTGTGTCACATATGCGCGCACATTCTTAATACAATAACAAACACGTTCTAAAAACACACATGTTACTGTACAAACAACTGAATTGTTACACAAATTACGGTTATGCAAACAATTTGTCTTGTCAAAAAGAGGCGTACTATGTTCAAATTGTGTTTTTGTGTAAGTAACTGTGTTATGTTGTGTGCATCTCTGCTATAGTACACATAATACTGTGCTGCAATGTACACAGTATTTGTACAGCATACAGAAGTGTGATATTCAGCACAATGGTAAACACGATTGTGTCACTATCTAAACAATCTTCAGCCTCTTGAAACAGAAATGGCGGATGAGTGCACAACCGCACACCCACATACAGACTCTTCGTTAAGGCAAGTTTAAAGATTAGTCATCGCAGACTCCAGCAAATCTTTCATCAAATCATGATATACTTCAGAACAGTTTTAACTATAGGAGTGAGAGCAAGTTAGCAACATATAATTAGCAGGGGCAGTTCCTCCGCAATGGCACAGGAGCGTCACCCCACTGGCTCAGATCCAGCAGCAAAAAAAACCAATATCTCATTATTGTTTTATTTTTAAGCAGCTGGCTCAGCCAGCATGTGCAAGGAGGGGCGGGGCCGGGGCATGGGAGGGGGAGAGGAGGAGTGCTATGTGCACTCTCTAAGTGTGGATGTGTATTTGGCCAGCCGTCTCAGGCCGGTAAACACACATGCGCACTTAGGTTTCTCTAGGTTTCTCTAACCCGGCTGTATTGAGAAACTCCACAGACTCCCTAACCTGAGAAGACTGTCTTTTCAGCCCGCTCAGGCCAATCCCCGCACCGAGGCGCGACGTTGGGGGGCGGCCGACAGCAGGTAAGTTTAACTTTTTATTTTTATTATTATTAAAGTCCCTCGTCTCCCACTCCCCCATGCCCCCTCTGGCACTCCCCCTACATCCCCTCTCCCCGCCTCACCACTTTTGAATGCTGCGGCCACCACTGTTAATTAGCATACTTACTTCTTTCAGAAGCAACCAGTGTTCCATCGTTGGGTCTCAGGGCAATGATTCTGAGCTCTGTTTCATCTGCACACACTGCCTCTGCCGCCATAGCTAGGATACGTCCGACAGCGAACTAGGTGAGGATGAGGGCAGGAAAAGAAAGCCAGCAACCTGCGTGCCTTCTTTTGAATGCCTCCCCTTCTGCCGCAATGCAAGTGAATGACGTCACAGAGGCAGATGAGGGCGGGGAGCGCAGGTGAGCATGGGAGACACTGATTGTCCACACATGCCCCTTTTACCTTTTCCCAGCTAATGCGCCCCCGAGGAAGCACAACAGCCGAAATGGAGCTAAATCCGTGACTGCTGTTGTTTTCCATGAGGGATGCATGGAAATACCTGGCCGGCCCCAAGTGGCTCGCGGACTGTACTTTGAGTATCGCCGCTCTAGACTAACCAGTGCATCAACTTTGCACCTTTGACAGAGTGTGATTTGAATGGTGCTTTCATTATATAAGCTCCCTCTGAGCCACATTCGGCAGAGAAGCACTTCTGCTGGGATTATCCTGGAACGCTATGCAATGTGACTGAGATGCATTCCTGTTGACTCTAACCTTTAACCAGCATAGGACAAGAGCCTGCTCTATACCAGATTGGCTTCCTGACACATCATACACAGGTATGAGCAGTTAGTCTGTCCCAAGGGGTCTGGCAGAGGGTACTTCCACTATGCTCTCGATAGTATAGGAAGTATTAGATAGGAGTATAAATAGAACTATAATCACACAGAAATGTTATAATGTTTGAACTTTTTATCTTTTTCACCATTCTTGTAATGCTGGTTACAATATTTTATTTCATTCTATTAATAATTGCAGCGCACTATTTCTATACAAGAATACGATAGTTTCAATAAATGTTTGAAAAGCCAATTTGTATCTTCCATGTGTTTACCTTGGGAATGCTAAAGTAAACAACAAATGGGTAGATTTGTTTCTATGATTTCTTTAGGGAACTTGAGTAGTCATGATCGAGGTTGCAGATACTATCTGGTACCCTGATAAGGTTAAGGGTTCAGATGGGGGTACTGTGAGCTAGCATGTAATTGGTCCAGCATATTGTGATGATATGTGTGGACTTAGTCCCCATATTCTGATGTTTATGTTGTTCAAACACACAGTCCTACTTAATTCGTAGGAACCGTATGACACTTATAGTGAAAATCTTTCAAATACATTTTTCACTATTGCATGGCCTACCTCTCCCATTGGAGAACATTGGATTACCTTAATACATTCGCCAAGTGATAACCTTTGTTTGGGAGCAGATAGGAATGTCATATTTGGTGTCTGGGTAATTGTAATTTAAAATCATCTTTAATGGTGAAGTCAGCTTTTCAGTCACAATCCTGAGAATGCCACTTTTAGAGAGTTGGTATTTTTTGTCCCAACCATTTTGTACCTACAGCTTGTTTCCAGGTTCACATGACTAGGTGTAGTTGGCATTTGTGTATTCCTTCCAGATGGCCACACAAGAGATGGTCTGGGTGTTGGCAGAATGGGTTACCCACATCAGAATGGTGGGCGTAACTGTGCACTGCCCTACTCGCACTTCAAAGACACTGCCTCAGCTCACAAAGAACTTCAAACTAGCCTATTGTGACTGCATACAGGCTGGGACCAGGACAGGGAAACAGGAAATTCCAAACACCTCTGTGGGAGGAAAACTCCAGAAGCTTCTCCCATTTCAAAGCTAGCACCAAGTATAAAAATGGGACCCTCATACCCACTCTTCAGTACACTCATGGACCTATAAATACTACACAAGCAGAACTGCCCTGCTACCAGAGGACTACTTCTGCGGTCTGAGAAGGAAGACTGGATTTGCACCTTTCATCCCAGGCTAAAGTGACTTCAAGGGTCAGCTTGTTGACCTCCTCTTTTGAGCTACAGGGACACAACAAGCTCCAGAGGCCTCTCTGCAACTACCCAGCTGACCTGCTGTACTGGACCTGCCTGGATCTGCAACTGGACCTGCCTGAACCCTGCTGGCTTCTGTTGAAGTGACTCCCTGATCCCGGAGAGGTGTCCCTCAGGTCCTGGACCCTTGGTGTGGCTTCAGTTGAGCTCCTCCTAGAAGGAAAGGAGAAATCCTGAAGTTTTTGGCTCTTCATGACCATGAACAGGCCAGTTCGTTCTAACAGCTTGCCACCTGTGCTTATCACCAATGCAAAGCTCCGGTGAACCTGACTTTTTGCACTACAACGACCACCAGCAACAACCAGCAGCGCAAGATCTGCACTTCCCACTACAGCATCGACAGCCTGTGGTGGCTGCCAACAAGAAGATCCAGCAAGAGCCATCAGTGATTCCCAACAGTATCTGCGCACTACAGTGATGACCATGCACAATGCACAAGACACACAATTGATGTACGGAATGCAGAGCAAATCAAAACATTCACCCCCAGTCAAGAGATCTGGGTTAAATCCATCATTCTTTTGCTCACCATGCCACCCCAGTTTAGACCTGGCCATATGCAAATCAGTCTTGACCCTGTGCCTAATGGGAACAGTCCAGCCCGAACTGCCAAGCCAGGTCCTCCCTGGACTGGAAACAAGCATCCTAGGACCGGTTTCGGGGTTTCACCCCTCTTCAGCCAGGATAGCTTGATTCCAGTGGCACAGTGAGCCCAGGACCCACGTCTGGGCATACCTGGCGCACTTAGGGCGAGAAAGCAAAAGACACACAATTGATGGACGGAATGCAGAGCAAATCAAAACATTCACCCCCAGTCAAGAGATCTGGGTTAAATCCATCATTCTTTTGCTCACCATGCCACCCCTGTTTAGACCTGGCCATATGCAAATCAGTCTTTACCCTGTGCCTAATGGGAACAGTCCAGCCCGAACTGCCAAGCCAGGTCCTCCCTGGACCAGAAACAAGCATCCTAGGACCGGTTTCGGGGTTTCACCCCTCTTCAGCCAGGATAGCTTGATTCCAGTGGCACAGTGAGCCCAGGACCCACGTCTGGGCATACCTGGCGCACTTAGGGCGAGAAAGCAAAAGACACACAATTGATGGACGGAATGCAGAGCAAATCAAAACATTCATCCCCAGTCAAGAGATCTGGGTTAAATCCATCATGCACAATGCACGGCCTGCTCTTCGTACTACAGCGACAACTATCAGCCATGCTCTCCTTCCTCCTCGCGCCCTCCTCCACCATAAAACTGGACTCTCCGTGTCAGACTTTGAGAAGGTAACTGTTTCAGAAGGACTAAACTGCTCCCTGTATCCGGCCCACTTTACATCGCTGAAGGAAGGACCGTCCGACTTTCACCTGGTCTCTCATGACCAGATAACTTTGGGTGCCACTTTGTGCTTCTAGTTGTATACTTACCTTGTATCTTTGAAATTCCACATCTCCAACCCTACTGATTGGATTTTTGTTGTTTTGATGTCAAATAATGAATTACATTTTACTCTATTTTCTAAATTGTTGTGGGATTTTCCTTGTGTTGTGTTTTCACTTTATTACTGATTGTGTGCTGCATAAATACTCTACACATTGCCTCTAAGTTAAGCCTGGCTGCTTTTGTGCCAAGCTACCAGATGGTCAAGCACAGGTTTAGTGACTTTTGTGGTTTATCCTGACTAGGATTGTGGCTGTTCCTTGAAAAGGGCTTACACCCCCTCAACCAAGAGTCCTCCTCACACCCCGGCTTGGAGAAAGTGGAGGCATGTGTCCATAGTGGCCGCTCTCCCCAAAAGAAGTAGTGCTGGTTTCCTTCTCTGGTGTCTAGTGAGGTTTCTGCCCAGCTCTAGGTAGGCAGATTGGGGTAAATATTCCACTTGACCCCTTGTGGGGCAGAATCACTGATTAGCCTGGGGCAGATGGAGCACTGGCACATGCCATTGGGGGGCCAATTCACTTGCAAACAAAGATCCCTGGTGGTCTGGAGGAGCAGATTCCTGCTTGGGAATTTTGTTCTCAGTGTGATCCCCAAGCAGTGGACCACTAGGGAAAGGCAGTGCTGGAAAGGGGATAATTTTCCCTTACCAATTCTGCCTCTCCTGCCTATACCCACAGCAAGGTCTGCTTTCACTTTTGGTTTGCTGTGATGTCAGAGTGATGTGCATGCTAGTGTTACAGCAAAACAGGATAAATCAAACTCAGGGTGCAAGAGAAGCTGTTCCCTTGCTTCCCCAGTTTGATTTAGGAAAAGAAAATGTTTCTGCTATTTTTTCAAAAGCATTTTCTTTTCATATACGGAGGACCACCGATTGATATCGTCCGTACTATGAAGGTGGTGGGGAGGTTGTCGTTAGGTCATTTTCAGCACTTAAAAGGTTAAAAACAGACTACTACACACATCATTCTCCCTTGCTGCCTCCATCTTTGATGGTTGCTCTATATGCCTACCCTTGGCTTTACAAGTTCATAATGATTTTTAGAACTTGTCTACATTGACGCTGAAAGATTGCCCAAAGTACTAGACAAAGAACTTGCAAATTTCATTAAGCAATTCCATTACCAGCTGTGCTACAAATATATGCTGCATCACTCTGAGAATGTTATTGGGTTAGCTAACTCAGAAAAACACTTTCCTTAATGTGTACTGATGTTAGATCTCTAAGACCCCCTACTGTCCCATTTCCAATACCTTGGCTCCAGGAACATGAACTCAAAACAATAATACTGAATTTTGATTGAAGTGAAAAAATATTTTCCTCATTCACCACCAAATGCTAATGAACATAATGGATTGCCTCCAAACATCTGATTTGATAGTTTTCAGTATGGGTCTTGTTTGATGGGTGGGGTCCCATGACACAGACTCCTACAGCCTATTCAGCATAATCATTGGACCTCTATTTTGTATAGAATTGCTTTGCCTAACCCTATATGCTGATCACACCTCTATTGTCTAAGCATTGTGTGGGTGTGACTGTAGGACCATCATACAAACCCTTTCAACAGATTTGTTTCTATTTTAAGATGGTTGGATGCTTGGGTTGTAACCAGTTTATGGAGATTTCTCTAACTACAATCTAAATCAAAAACAGGTGGAGCTTCTTTAATGCTAAATAAACGTGTCTTCTACTGCACACCAAAATTCCTCCAAAGCTGGACAGCATGAGAAGATATGCACATTTATTGCTCTGCATCTCTTATACCTTGTTATTTCACTTTAATCTTAGTCAGTTTTCTCAGGGTTAGATAGATTCTGTTCAAGGTATAGAAAGGATTCTTTTTTTAGGTAGCCGGTTTCACCGTCACATAGAGAAGAGAAAAAGATTCTTGCCACAAGTTTGGCTGTTTCATCATTGGCAGAATCCCTTCTCATGGAAACAGGGAAATCTTTCCTATCACCAGCATGTACCAGCTCCCAATACCAGACTGACATCTCCTTTGCTATCACTTTAGGGTCCTGAAGCCTTCCTTTATGTTCCCAGTTTGCTTCAAGACCCTCTCTGGCACTTGCATACCAGAAAGCGAGCTGGAGGTATTTAAATTTTGAGAGAATACCTCTAGTTGCCTCGAAGTAGGCCTCCCAGGAATTCAAGTCTGGTCCAATTAGTAACTGGCCCCAAAAATTGAGGCCAGCTTCTTTTTAAGTGAGGCTGAATTGATAATCCAAAAAGCTGAAATGCATTGAGAGCTCCAAATTGGAACATATTGAGAATAATATCCAATGCCGACTCATTTCTGAAAGTTATGCCATGATTTTAAGTGGCTTCCTTTAGTTGGACTTTCTTAAAAAACTTCGGATCTCCAAATTTGTACAGGAAATGATCCTGGCCTAGATCCCTCAGTATGCATGCATATATCTCCTTATTGGGGAGTTCCTGATTTGAAAGTAGAAACCTGCAATCCCTTAACTGAAAAGCATGACAATACAACTGAAGATTGGGAACTGCCAGTCCCCTTTGTCAAGTCTCCTTCTCTACTTTTTTTCCCCACCTTATACCTCTTTGAGGCCCAAACAAAACTGCTAAGGTTGCTTTGGATGTTAGCTAATGAGTCTTTTAGGAAACGCAATGTAATGTTATCAAAGAGATAAGTTAACTTCGGGAGGACAGACATCTTGATTAAATATGCACACCCAAAAATCTTCAGGGGGAGGATCTTCACCTACTGAATAGGCTATTTATTTATTAAATCTATTTAGATATATCTTTGGGATCTCTTCAAGTTTTTGCGAGATTTCTTTACCCAGGTATCTTATCTTAAGTGGACTCCCTGTAGGTGTATAATCAGAGTTCCAGCCCATGATTTCAGCTTCAGATTTATTTATCTGATAACCTGATACAACCCTGAAATTATGAGTTATCGCCTCCATTCGCCTTAGGGTCCTATTCAAGTCACTTGTGTACATTATAATGTCATCAGCATGCAGAGCAATCTTCTTTTCAAAGCCCTGCATGTGAAAGGAATTATTTATTCATCTTTCCAGAAACATTAGGCTAGTGGTTTGAGATACATCTAAAAAAGCAAGGGTGAGAGAGAATATCCTGTGTGGTGCAGCTAGCAATTAAAATCTGTGCAAAATTGGGTTGTTGGTTGGGTGGAGTGTCAACCCTGCTCAAGCAACAGCCACAATCCCTGTCAGGGTAAACCACAAAAGTCACTAAATTAACCTGTGCTTACCCCTCTGATAGCTTGGCACAAAAGCAGTCAGGCTTAACTCAGAGGCAATGTGTAAGGTATTTATGCAGCACACAAACTGTAATAAAGTGAAAATGCAACACAAGAAAAATCCCACACCAATTTAGAAATATAGAGTAAGTTGTAACAAATTGTTTGTCACCAAAATGGCAAAAATCCAATCAGTAGAACCAAAGTGATGAATTTGTAAAGTTTAAGGTAAAAACTAGCATCTGAAAGATCAAAGCAGCAATTGCGGATATCTAGTTGTACGAGACAGGATCAAAGTAAAAAAATATGGCCTACAGCAATGGAGTGCGAGTCAGATACAAGAAGTAGATTAGACCCAGTCAGCGCCTACCTTCATACTTAAAAGAAATTTCAACAAAAATCTCTGAGAAGGAAGAAGTTCAGCAGAGCAAGGTTGCAGGTGGTGTCCGAGGAGGAGGCGTCATCGTCTGGGAGCCACAGGACGAAGTCACAGTGAAGATTTCCACGTTGTGACTCTCTCTTTTTTGAAAGTCAAAAATCTCCAGCGGAATGAAGCTGGAGACTGTAGCCAATGAGGGTATCACACGGCCAGATACCCTTCTGTGAAGGGCCGCTGAACAGGATTTGGTACTGCAGAGAAGAACATAGCGGGAGCTGTCACAAAGTCAGGCTGACCGTTGATGCACCTTGGGCGGATAAGCAAATTGGTTAGTTCCAGTCTCCTCTCGGTTCTCAGAGCAGTTTATACTCAAAACATTTCTAAATCCCAAGTTTTGGATTCTGGCTCTCTGGGCACCTTTAACACCAGTCACAAGGGTCCAGGCCTGGGGAGGCACCACTTGGAGGGATATGATTCACTCAGACTGGGTCCAGGTGCGGGTTTAAGGTGGGTGGAGCCTTTTCTGTCACTGAGGCTATGATCGGAGGCCAGGCAACTAGCCCTTGGAGTCACTCTGGTAACCCAGGCTGCAAAAAGTGGAACATAGCTCAATATACAGGGCAGGCCTCTGAGGGTTCAATCCAGGCTTCAGGCAGCAGAGTAGTCCTCCAAGTGCAGCAAAGCAGTCTTCTGAAGTACACAGCAGGCCACAGCAGCAGGCATTCCTCTGAGAGTCCTTCCGCAGATCGAGAAAGTGAGTGGGTCTAAGGGTCCTATTTTATACCTGGTGCCTTCTTTGAAGTAGGATAAGTTTCTAGAGAAATCCTTCTAATTTCTTGGAGTTTCCTGCCTAACCTGCCCTTTCTCCTGCCTAGCTGCATGAACAATGCAGTGGCGTGAAGTCCTTTGTGTGAAGTTAGGGCACAGCCTATTGATTTGCAAGCGGGGCTGTGGCCAACTCCGCCCCACCATCCACCCAGTGATGGCCCATCTGGACATGCCCAATCCCTCTATTGTGTGGCTATCTGGGTGGAATAAACAAAGTCCAACTGCTAACTAAACCCGTCATGTGACCCAGGAACAGACTGCAGGCACCAAATAGTTAGGGCAGGAAAATGCCAAATTTCTAAAAGTGCCATTTTCAGTACTGTAATTCAAAATCTGACTTTTCCATTAAAGAGGACTTTAGATTATAATTTCTCAGGCACCAAACATGCAATCCTTACCTGCTGCCAATCAAACGTTAACACTCATTCCATGTAATAAGGCAACTCAATGTTATCCTATGGGAGACGCAGTCCTCAGAGTAGTGAAAAACGAATTTAGGAGTTTTTCACAACCAACACATGCATGTCCAACTTTTTAATTACAATGCACCCTGCCCTATGGGCTACCTAGCACCTACCTTAGTGGTGAGTTATAGGTAACTAAAGGGGAGGTTATTGCTTGGCAAGGGGTTTATGTTGCCAAGTCAAAGTGGCAGTTTAAAACTGCATTCAGGCTGCAATGGCAGACCTCTGACACGTTTTAATGGACTTCTTACGTGAGTGGTCAATAAGTGCTGCAGGCCAACTAGTAGCATTTAATTTACAGGCCCTGATTATATGGTACTCTGCTTTACTAGGGACTTAAAAGTGAATTAAATATGCCAATCAGGTGTAAGCCAATTTAACCATATTTTAGGGGTTCAGCCCAAGCACTTTAGCACTGGTTGGCATTGGTAAATTGTACAAAATAATAAGGCCAACAAAAATGAATTCAGTAAAATAGGAGGGGGAGGTCAAACATTTGAGGGTGAACCTGGAGAGAGGGCCAAGTCAAACAAGATCTTATTTGTTAAGGAACCATTAATTACCATTTGCGCCAAAGATGCTGCACTTCAAACACAGCCATTGTTTCCATGGGGAGGTCCAGCTCACCCTATCGAATGCCTTGGGAGCATTAATGGTTATTAAGACCAGGAGTTCAGATTTAGTTACAGCTAAGTGGACTATTGGGATGGCTAGATGTGTCAGCTCACTGAGTCCCCTCCCTGAAATAAAACTTTTCTGATCTGGGTGTATGATATGAGTTATAGATTATGCAAGGAGGCCTGCACATATTTTATAATTGTAATTTAGACATGAGCTAGGTCTATAAGATTCTGCCATTTTGGGGTCCTTATTGGGGTATGGATTAAGAGAGAACAATCAATCAGGGATTCTTTAAAGTGCGCTACTCACCCGTGAGGGTCTCAAGGTGCTGGGGGCAAGGGGAAGCAGCTCCGGTCAGTAGAAGAGCCAGGTCTTGAGGGTCTTCCTGAAGATGTGCAGGGTGGGGGCACGTCTGATGTCGATTGGGAGCTTGTTCCAGGTTTTGGCCGCGATGTTGGAGAAGGTTCTGCCCCCCGTTCTTGCTCTATGGATGCGCGGAAGGTTCTGCCCCCGTTCTTGCTCTATGGATGCGCGATGTGTGGCGAGGGTGAGGTTGGCCGATTGGAGGTTCCTCTTGGGTACGTGGAAGGAGATTCTATCATTGAGATATTGGGATCCGGTGTTGTGGAGGCATTTGTAGGTGTGGGTGAGTATCTTGAAAGTTACTCTCTTCTCAACGGGGAGCAATTGGAGATTGCTGAGGTGTTTGGTGATGTGTTCGTATTGAGGGATGCCGAGGATGAGTCTGGCTGCGGTGTTCTGTATGGTCTGGAGTTTGCGGAGCAGAGACTTGTTGATCCCATCATAGAGGGCGTTTCCGTAGTCCAGTCTGCTGGTTATGAGTGCGTGGGTGACGGTCTTCCTTGATTCGGGGGGATCCATTTGAAGGTCTTTCAGAGGATGCGGAGGGTGTTGAAACAGGTGGAGGTGACAGTGTTGACCTGTCGGGTCATGGAGAGGGAGGAGTCGAGTACGATGTCAAAGTTTGGGGCATGGTCTGTGGGGGTAGGGGGCTGCAGAGGGCAGTGGGCCACCAGGTGTTGTCCCATGCAGAGGGGGAGGGTCTGAGGACGAGGGCCTCTGTCTTCTCCGAGTTGAGCTTCAGGCAGCTGCTGCTCATTCATGTGCGACGTCCTTCATTCCTTCCTGGAAGTTGAGTCTGGCGGTGATGGGGTCTTTGGTGAGGGAGAGGATGAGCTGGGTGTCGTCGGCGTAGGATGCTATGCTGAGTCCATGCTGTCTGACGATGGCGACGAGGGGAGCCATGTAGATGTTGAAGAGCGTGGGGCTGAGTGACGATCCTTGGGGTACTCTGCAGTTGATTTCCGTGGGTTCGGAGAGGAAGGGTGGAAGTCTGATCCTTTGGGTTCTGCCAGTGTGGAAGGAGCGGAGCCAGTCGAGGGCGGTCCCCTGTTTGCCGGCGTCATGGAGTTTGGTGGTGAGAGACGGTATCGAAGGCTGCAGAGAAATCGAGTAGAATCAGGGCTGCGGTGTGTCCTTGGTCGAGGAGGGTGCGGATGTCGTCTGTGGCGGCGAGTAGAGCAGTCTCAGTGCTGTTTTTGCAGCAGAATACGGATTGGGAGGGGTCGAGGATGGAGTTTTCTTCAATGAATTTTGTTAGTTGGATGTTGACGGTCTTCTCTGTGACTTTGGCCGTGAAGGGGAGGAGGGAGATGGGTCGGTAGTTCGTGAGGTCCGTGGGATCTGCTGAGGGCTCCTTAAGTAGGGGTCTGACTTTTGTGCGTTTCCAGTCATCGAGGAAGGGGCCGGTTTTGAAGGTGGCGTTGATGGTGCATTGTTGTTCTGGAGTGATGGTGGCTGTGGCTCTGTGGAAGATGTGTGGGGGGAAGGGGTCTGTGGGGGCTCCTGAGTGGATGCCTTTCATGGTTGATGCAGTGTCTTCAGTGGTGACCGTGGTCCAGGAGGAGATGGTGGGCTGGCTGGCGTTGCTGGAGGAGGGAGTGGTATCGGAGTCAGGTGTCTGGTCGTTGAAGTTGTCATAGAGGTCCTTGATTTTCAGGTTGAAGTAGGAGCCGAGCTTGTTGCAGAGGTCCTGGGAGGGGGTGATGTCTGTGGTTTCGCTGGGGGGTTTGGTGAATTCCTGGATGACACTGAAGCATTCCTTGGAGTTGCTGGAGTTGGTGAGCATCTTGTTCTGGATGAAGGTCCTTTTGGTGGATCTGATTTGTTGGTGGTATTCCGTCATGGCGTTCTTGTAAGAGGTGCAGTCTTCCAAGGATTTGCTGTTCCTCCATTTCTTCTCGAGACGTCTGCAGGTGCGTCTGGTTTCTTGTAGTTCGGTGGTGAACCAGGTGGCCTTTCTGGAGCGCTGTCTGTTGGGGTTGCGTAGGGGTGCAAGCTCGTCTACGTAGTTGGTGATCCATCTGTGGAGTTCTTTGGCTACTCGGTTGGCGTTGGTCGCGGCGGTGGGGGGGGCATCGCGGTTGAGGGTGGAGTTGAGCTCTTCCTCAGTGACCTTGCTCCAGTTTCTTCGTGGAGGACGGGGTACAGGTTTGGGCAGTGTGGGTTTGCTGACGAGGAAGTGTACGCAGTGGTGGTCCGTCCATGCGGGTTGTGTGGTGTGCCTGAAGTGGATGTTGTTTCCACCTGCGAAGATGGGGTCGAGAGTGTGACCTGCCTTGTGGGTAGCGGTGGTGACGAGCTGTTTCAGTCCGATGTTGGTGAGGTTGTCCAGGAGGGTGGCGGAGTTGGGGTCGCTTGGGTTGTCGAGGTGGAAGTTTAGGTCTCCGATGAGTATGTATTCCGTGGAGGCGATGGCGTGGGGTGCGATGAGGTCAGCGACGGTAGTGGCGAATGAAGTGCGGGGTCCGGGGGGTCTGTTGGCGAGGGTGCCACAAAGTGTGGTTCTGGGGCTGGTCTGGATCTGGAGGTGAAGGTGTTCGGTGGTGGAGGAGGAGTCGCTCGTGGTGGAGGTGGAGAGTCGGAGGGAGCTCTTGTGTGCGATGGCGAGTCCTCCTCCTGGGCGGTTGGGGACGTCCTTCCTCTGGATCTTGTATCCGTCAGGGATGACGGTGGCGATGTTGGGGCGGAGGAGGCGCTGGACCAGGTTTCTGTGAAAAAGGCGACGTCTGGCGAGAGGATGTTGAGGAGGTCCCAGATCTCTACGACGTGTCTTTGCATGGAATGCACGTTGAGGAGGATGTACTTCAGGGCTTCGGTGGTGGTGGATTCCGACATGGGGGAGGGGACCGTGGTGGTGTGGAGGGTGGTGAAGGTCAAGAGGCAGTGGCGGCAGGAGAACTGGCCGTGGGTGGTGTTCGGTGTGGACAGCTGGCAGTTGTTGTTCCTCCCAGGGTTGAGTGCAAGGAGGGCAGCTGAGTCGTAACGGTGGGGTGTCGGAGGACCAGGATCCCTGGCGCTGGTCGCACTCAGGTTGTGCAGCTGGGAGGTGGGAAGCAGGCAGGGGTGAGGGGATGTGGGGGCAGCAGCGGCAGGGAGGGAATGGGCAGCAATCACGCAACTGCCAAAATCTAGAGGCACAGACAGGCAAAAAGACAGACAAACAAAAAGGCAGAAAAAACAGGCACAATAACAAATAACCAGAAAACGGGCACAACACAATACAGACCTCAGCGGGACCAGCAGAAGAGCAAGGCTCTCCCACTGGACCACCAGGGCCTCGAACACCTACCAGCTGAGGAGAGCAGGGTGTAGCGGCAGCGGCACTATGGCAGAGCTGCTGGGGGAGAGAGCAGGTCAGGAACACAGCCTCTTTCCAGAACGGTTGAACCTCAGCTTTTTGAAAATAAATTTCATTGAACCTATCTTTCCAGATGGGGGCTAATACATCTCTCAAGGGCTTAAAATGTTCAGCCAGTAGTGTGTTGGACAGGTTGCTTTCACCCTGCTCGACTTATTAATTTGGTGCAGGATTTCAACAAGTGTGATCTTGCTCTGGAGGTATTGAGACTGTATTTCCAGGAGCCTAGGTAGCTCCCTTTCCTTAAGCTACTTCCTTATGGTTGTATTGTCTACTGTAACACCCTCTGAGTAGACATTTTGAAATATTTTGACCATATGTGACTCTATCTCTTCCATATTATTAGATGCATTCTCATTGTTATCTATGATATTGACTCACTGATCTGAACCTTCCCTCTATCTGCCCTCGTCTTCCACGCTAGAACATGTCCACACCTTTCCCCTTATTCAAAATGAGAAATGTTACTAGTTTCCCATCTCATTCTGCAATTACCTTCCATTAATTGTCTATAAGCTCTCTGTTGTGTTTCTGATTCCTGCAGGATATTACATATCTCTTCCTATACACTTGACCCCGCTAAAGACCTCTCCTCCTCAAGCCTTTAGGCATGCTCTCAGGCTTTTTTCCACCTATTACTACTCAGAGGATGCCCCAAATATTTGCCTTGAAGGCATCCCAAATCATAGTTAGGTTTGTTGATCCTAGATTGTTCTGGAAGAATTTAATTGTGCCCCACCCCAGTTTTTTCACTATTTTAGTATCCAGTAAGAGAGTCTGATCTACAGTCCACCTATATTAATCAAGCTACTCATGAATCTAAGGGTTATTAACACTGCCAAGTGATCTAAGCAGTGAGCTAATAGGTGGAGGATGTCACTTATTTTACCCAAGAGCCTTCTATATGTCAAGAAAAAAATTATTCCATGAGTAGTGCTTGTATTTCTTACTGAAAAGGTGTACTCTTTCTTGGTGCCTTGCTTCTTACACCAAACATCACAAAGCCCAAGATCAGATATCAGATTCCTAAGTGTCTTACCAACTTGAGCATTATTTTGTTCACAGCTTTTTGAGGACCTATCTAAATCTCTATTTAACAGGACATTAAAATTGCATACAACAAAGGGGAGTCTAAGAGGTTTAATGCTAGGGTGTTCAAAGGTGAGGGCCATAAAACCGAGCACAAGTAAAAGCACCCTATCTACTCGACATTTTCCCTATTATCTACCCCTCTGATGGGTCTGTTTTATAGTCCAGTGGCTCTAGCCCTGCCTTCTTCTTAACAATAATGGCCACCTCTCTGGAGCAGACTGTTTGATCCACCCATGCCACATGATGAACCCAACCCTCATTTCCAAATAAATCTTTACACTCAGTAGAAATCAGATGTGTTTCTTGAAGTATAAAAACTTTTCCTATGCTATCTCTCAGGTGCTGGTGGATTATTCTCTACCATTAACAGGTGCAAAATCTGTTTATGTTCTAAGTCTTTATATTGATTCCTGGCTGACCTCTCCCCATCTTACTGACCTCATCATCCTCATAGGGCATGTTGTATTAAAATTCTATTGGGAAATTTTTGTTAACACTTTTCTGCCCATATTGGCAAAAAGGTCAGCAGTTCATAGTTACCCCACCCCCAACTTTCTACTGTTTTCATATTGTTGGCTTTAGGATCCTGCACTATAACACTGGTTAACAGTGTCATAGTCTAACCATATGATATCTGTTGGTTTTGCCTAATTGACATACTTAACTTTCTAGTAAGGCCATGGTACATGGCAGAGAAAATGCGCTGGTGGCATGGAAGTGAAATGTCATATGTGGGCTGCAATATGTACTTACAATAACAGCCCATATGACAAAAATGTATGACTCCAAAGTGCACCATTGTGCTCCGGCTAGATTGCAATTTAAATCTCCCCAGTGTAATGTGGCAAAAAGAAACATGATTTGCCATGAATAATAAATTATTTTATATATTAACTAAGACACCCGTAAAGTGAGTGCAATATGTCCAAAAGGCTAAATGTCTAATACATAAAACGGTAACATGATAAATATTGATGAGAAGTATGTCCCCAAAAACGTATTTGTCACTATGTAGGTTGATCTATATTTTCCATAGACAGGCCGAGTTATAAATAAAACCACTTCATTGTTACTGGTTTGAAACAGATTTCCCCAGCAAACTTACCCGATCCATTTCACAGCTCTTCTTTTGAAATGGAAATTCCAAAAGGAGATGTTGATAATTCAAACTATACAGGCACAGAGCCACCTTAAAATTTCTGTCTGTGCTCCCTGCAGGAGGGAAATGAGTTTCAGCACTGGTAGAGGGGAGGAAGTATCATCTCCAGAGGGAAGTGGGTAGAGGAAGGCACAAAGCTACCCCAGATAGAAGACCACTAGTGCCATCTGAGAAGAGGGACTTTGGGAAGTCTCATCTGTTCCCTCTACCTCTTCGCCCTGTTTAACCATGTCCACATGTACTTTCAATGAAATGCCTCTGTTTATTCACCCCTACTGTGAGCCAGCATATTCTTTCCCCTTTCTTGGGGAATTCCCTCATAATGTCCTGTGTAACCCCCCTCATGTTGGCCCCCTCATGCTCCCCCGGACCGCTAGCCTTCCCAGAAAGGTGTCACACAACTACAAGTGAGTTCTTGCAAAATCCTGCGAGATTTCGATCGCCTCACATGCCCTTCGGCTATCTTGGCTGGAGGGGGTATAAATGCCATGCCCCAGCCATGAGGACAATGTTCAGCTTCACTGCAGTCAACAGAAAGGATCCCATCTTCGCGAGGACACTTACCTGTGGAAAGGACCCGCTCCTTGTCTCTTCATCGTCATTTGATATCCTTTGCTGTCTTGACTGAGTCCGTCCCTCCACCTAGGAGACAGAACAAAGGACTTTGGAAGGCAGTCAAAGACTTAACAGGTAAGTGCAATAAACATTTTTCATTTTCCAGAATCAAAGATTTTAGACATTATTGGCATTCAAGAAGTTACAAGAGCCCCAATTAACTTTCGGTTGTGGCTTCTAACAACCGCATTGCACAGTCACATAGGAGAACTTTGACATCGATAACATTTATGCTGATGAACTTTTGCAGAGTTGTGAGAGGAAACAACCGTTTGGACATTTTGGCAGATAATCCCAAAGTCCAATGAGGTTTGCAGGTGAGTGACACAGCATAACAGAAAGCTGATCCACACCACATTCTACGCCTGAGCAATGGATTCTATTCACATTGAAACCCAAGATTTAGCTCAAGCATTAGCAGATAACTCTCCTACTGTGACTGATTTAGCTAGGGCACTTACGGCAATCTAGGAGGAAGTCCAATCCCTAAAACAAGAAAATGTTGACTTAAAAAGTGAGTTGAAGAGATATGAACTGCATGGAAACTCATGGTCCTATAAGGCAGGGGCTGTACCCACAGAGACCCAGCCTTTTTTTCAACCACCTAGGTTTGGTGATGTTACTGGGAAAGCCAACCCACCTTGGATAGATCACAACCTTTAAATGTGACAATGACCACACCAGTTCCAGATCCATTGGCACCTCCTGAACATTTTTTGGGTGACACCGCTAAGTATAGAGCCTTCATGAACCAATGCAACCTACAATTCCTATGTAGACCAAAGGCCAGATGTACGATGTGATTTTGCATGCACAAACGGGTTTGCAAACCTGTTTGCGCATGCAAAATCACTGTTGGCCATGTACAATTCCTAAATAGCGAGTCGCAATTTATTTGCGACTCGCTATGTAAGATTTCGAGTTACAATTAGGAAGGGCGTTCCCTTCCTAATTGCGTCTGCAATGCTATGTGTGAAATGCTATGTGTGAATGTTTTGTGACCGCAATTGCGGTCGCAAAACACTCGCAAATTAAGGGTGGTAATGCAGTCGCAATTTGGAAGGGGTCCCCAGGGGACCCCTTCCACTTTGTGACTGTCTCTAAAAATATTTTTTAAGGGCAGGCAATGGTCCCAGGGACCCCTGCCTGCCCTTAAAAAAGGAAACAAAAACGTTTCATTTTTTTTTTTATATGCATTTATTAAAAAAAAGCTGCTTTATTATAAAGCAGTCCCAGACATGGTGGTCTGCTGAGCCCAGCAGGCCACCATCCCTTGGAGGGCTGGTATTCCCAATGGACTCGCAATTTGCGACCCTATTGGGAATCACAAAACAATGTAATAACACTGTTGTACATTTCATTTAGCGCCTCGCAATTTGCGACTCGCAATGAGTCGCAAATTGCGAGGCGCTAAATGAAAGGGTCGTACATCTGGCCCCAAGTGTGTTCCCTTACGATGCTGCCAAGGTAGTCTTTATTATCTCATACCTGGGAGGGAACCCAGTCAACTGGTCAATACCGTTGGTGGGAAACAATGACTACCTTACTATATGATTTCCGTAAATTGAAAGAAGCCATGTGTAAGCTATTTACTAGGCATTTGGTTGTTCAGCCTAGCGGCAATGAGTTACTGAATTTGCATCAGTGCAATAAAGATCTCCTTTTCTACGTCAACGCTTTTAACCACTTAGTTGCCGAGACTAACAAGCAAGAGGAGAAGCACACGTCTCTCTTATATGGAGGGTAAAGGACATTTGGCTCGAGATTTGCTCAGATTTTATAGATTTGGTAGTCAAAATTGACTATTAATTGGGAGAAAGAAAGGGAGAATGTCCCTGAGTTTATCCCAGATTAGCTGTGATCAAAAAACAGAAAAAAGAGTCTAGGGTGAAAATAGAGATGCCCAATCCCATGCAAATAGGGAACTTCACCTGCTATAATGCAAGTTGAGAAAGATCAGAGAAGGAAACTGAACCTATGCTTGTACTGCAGGAAATATGGACATTGTGCTAAAAGAAATCAAACTAAACCAAAAGCACCCAAAAAGACATCGGCAGTGGTGGAACTAGAAGCTACCCTGTTGGTAAACTAATTGACTCCTCAAGGAATGAGATCAACTTGATTGAGCACTCACGATCAATGATCTTGCATCATCTAGCAAACTCTGTGGCTCAAGTCAACAAACATCTCATGATTACAGTAACTCTGATCATAATATCCCAGACTAGAAAGAATTGTAGTCTGCAGGCTTGCAATGACAACTGCGTTTAAAAAAGGCAACCACTAGGAACAAGTACCCACTTCCACTAATTCTGGTACTTCTAGAACAGGTACGCCATTCTACAATGTACACTAAGCTGGACCTCTGGAGTGCTTACCACTTGCTTAGAGTCTAAGAAGTTGACTAGTGGAAGACTGCTTTTGGACTAACTTTGGTGTATTTAAATTCACCGTCATGCCTTTCGGGCTCTATAACGCCCGAGTTACGTTTCAATTTTTTATTACTGAGGTCCACCAAGAATTTCTCGACCTGACAGTTATTGTCTATACTGATGATATATTCATATATTCCCAGAATGAATCGGATCATGTGAATCATGTAGGAGCTGTTTTACAATGTATCTATAAAAACTATCTTCATGCAAAACTGGATACGTGTTCTTTCCATATTTCTAAAATGAAATTCCTAGGATACATCATGTCCAATGCTGGGCTTACTATTGATTACAAAAATATACAAGCAATCCTTGACTGGGCATCCCAATCTCTGCAAAGGAATTGCAAAGCTTCTTGGGCTTTGCTAACTTTTTTAAATTCATCAATACCCACTTCTTGGATATAGTCACATCCATCACCAAGTTAATTAGGAAGAATGTGCCATTTCAGATGTCAGAGGAGGCTAGAAAGCTTTCAAAATGCTCAGGTAGAATTTCACATCAGCTCCTGTACTCCACCACCCAGACCCATCCCAACCATTCTTTGTGAAGGCCGACACCTCACAAATTGTGTTATGAGGGGTCCTCCCCCAGAGGGAGCCCATGGCAGGCCACCTTCACCCGAGTGTTTTGTTTTCCAAAAGAAACTTCCCAACAGAACAGAATTACACCATTTCTGAGGCAGAGTTATTGGGTAGTAGGATGGCCTTTCAAGAATGGAGACAATATCTAATGATGGTCCAACACACGATAACCATCTACACTGATCATAAAAATCATAAAAACCTACAATTGTTTTGTTCTGCCAAAGCACCCACACCTAAGCAGATGCTCTGGCTCCTTTTCCTTTAGCAAATTTGATTTTTGATCACATACAGACCAGGTATAAAACTAATTAAAGCTGACATTCTTTCCAGCATGTGTAGTTCCACCATCTCCAAAACTGATGAGGTTCCCCCAGGGCTAATTCCCAAAAGTAAAACGTGCCTGCCTGCTCCCTAGAAGAATTTTAAATTAAATTGAAGGAAGCCTATTGCAACATGAATGCTTGTGATTGGTTAGCAGAAGAAACACACACAATCTCCAGTGGCATTTACTATCATGAACAAAAAATGTTGGTTCCCACCCCAGAGTTGGTCCAGGGGATTCTAAGTTGGGAACACGACAGTGCCCTAGCAGGTCACCTGGGGGGAAGACAAAACCCTAAAGAACGGCAAACACTGGTTTTGGTGGGCAATTCTATCCAAAGATGCCAAAACTTTTGTACAAATGTGTCCCTCTTTCGCATGAACTAAAGCTAAAAGACAAGCTCCAGCAGGATCCTTATGACTGCTGCCCATTTCCCCACACTTTGGCTAACAATTAGTATGGACTTTGCGACTGACTTATCAGAGTCCAATGGCCTCACTGGTGTCTGGGTAGTGGTAGATCTGCTCAGTAAGATAGCACATTTTGTGCCATTTTGTGCCATTTAATAAAATCCTTCCTGGTAAAGATTAAGTTGACCTCTTCAGTCAAAACATGTTGTGACTCCAAGGGTTAACCGCTGCTATGGTGTCCTACCATGGACCCCAATTTGTGTCCAACTGTTTTCAAGGTTTAAGTGTAAACGAAGTGTGTCAACTAATTAATGGGACAAATTCTACGGCGCTTACTAACCTCCTTAACCAGTGAATCGGGCAAAGTAACCCCCCTAGCAGAATTTGTGTATACTAATAGAATTCATAGAGGACCCAGGTATTACCCTTTCTTTTGTATAATTTTATATAACAGGATGTTACCCTAGTATACTACCCCTGGAACTTCCTTGCTCTAATGTTTCAACTCTCTCAATCTGTGAACATGATTTACACCTGGCACAAACTCTAAAAGACTTGAAACAAAACATTTCCTGATACCAGGAATGCAAGAAGAAATAGGCTGATAAACTTTGTTCCCCACAGCCGAACTATCAATTGGAGGATTTGATATAGTTATCAACAAAAAAAGGTACGTAATTTTATCCTAGATTCACAGCTCCTTTCCAATTTCTCAAGTGATTAATCGTGTATCTGTTAAATTGACTTTACCTACAGATTACAACATTCACCCAGTGTTTCATGTCTCCCTGCTGTGCCCTTATGATCCTCATACAAGACCAGAGAAACCATCACTCCCATCAAAGTACAGAATCAATAGGAATATAAAATATGCAAGATACTTGTTGCTTGTTGCTAAACGTGTACGTGGTGTGCTATAATATTTGAGCGATTCGAAAGGCTATGGTCCAGATGAACAATCTTGAAAACCTGCATCTGCACTTCTATGCTACTGGTTTGAAACTGATTTCTCAAGCAAGCCTACCCTAGCCATTTCACACCTCTTCCTTTTGAAATAGAATTTCCAAAAGGAGATGTTGATAATTCAAACCCATGATTATTTTGTCAGTTTTATCTGCAGCATCCCACCAAATCACGTCCTTTAGTCAGCCTTTAGGGGTGGAATATGTTGCCGCTTATCTCATACTCTGCCACTCCGCACTGCTTAACCAAGTCCACATGTTCCTCTAATGAAAGGCCTCTGTTTATTCACCCCTTTTGTAAGCCAGCATATTCGTTCCCTTTTCTTGAGGAATTTAAAATATTATCCTTCTGATCCCTTCATGTTGTCCCCTGGGCCACAAGCCCTGCCAGAATGGTTTCACACAACTACGAGAGAGTTCTTGTGATGTATCACGAGATTTTGTTTGTGTCACATGACTGGCGGCCATCTTGGCTGGTGCAGGTATAAATGTCACACCCCAGCCACAGGGCCAATGCTCAGTTTTGTTGCAGTGAAGAGAAAGGATCTCCTCTTCACATGGACACTTACCTGGGAAATTGATCTCGTAATCTTTACTTCAGGGCCTTGCGGTCGTGACTCAGCCTGCCCCCAAACCTAGGAGAGAAAACAAAGGACTTTAAAAGGTGGTCAAAAAATGAACAGGTTAGTGCAAGTAAACAATTTTCATTTCCCAGAATCAAAGGCTTTAGACATGATTGGTATTCAAGAAGTTACCAGAGGCACCAAGGAACTTTTAGTTGTGGATTCTAACAACCACATTGAACAATCACAAAGGAGAACTTTGAAATTGATAAGATTTCTGCTATGGATCATATACAAGGTGGTGAGAGTGAGCAACCATTTGGTCATTTTAACATATATTCCCAATTCCGATGTGACAGTATTGGGACAGGACTGATCTGTACTATTCCTGTTGCTTGGGTGAGTGGAACCACAGTTCATGCCACTGTGACATAAAACACAGAGGAGCTTCCTGACTCAAAGATTGCCCAGATGACCACTTTGGACTGCACGCTGAAGAAGGCATGGCTGGAGGGGCACTGGGTTCCAAGAGCCCTGGCCTGAGGACCTGGGAGCTGAAGTGGTGATGGGGAGGAACTGTTCTAGAAGTATATGAATTTTGAGACTTACTTATTATTCCACTGCTGGAAGACTGAGACAAGGTGCTTGGGCTTCCCGGGGGAAGTTGCATCTTTGACAGACCTTATAATGCAGTTATCTTGCAGTTTGGATACAACAGAAGCGATGACTATCTCCACATTTCTTGAATCCACAGCAAATCATACACAAGATAATATATTTATTAGAGGTATACCCGGGGAAAGAGATTGGGGTAGGAGAGAAAATGGACACACAGGATATTGCTGCTCTGACTCAGCATTCAGCTGGGTACTGTCTTCAAATGCTTAATTACTAACGCCTAAGCCAGGAAAATATGTTTAACATCTTATCTCTCTTTCTACAGCACATAATACATTGTATTGCACATGAAATACCTCCAGTATGTGTCTGTCTGTCTATCTGACTTTCTAAGTTCTGATGGAATTTCCCAAAAACTGAAATATTATCTATTGAATAAATGTTAAATATATTCAAACCTAACGCACTTCTTTCACTATATATAACTACCATGAGTCAGATTCGCAAACTGTACTTTGTTCTACGTTTTGTAACACTATGGATCTGCTACAAAACTTACTACAAAGTGCTATTCACAAACTGCACTGTTGTAGTAACTTACACTTTAGAGTAAATGTACTACTTTTCCGTATTCACAAACTTCAATTGGTAGTAACTTGCAATTTTATAGTAACTCCCTACCTCCATTATTTTCTCTGGGAGGGTGTTGCAGTACCATCGGTTGGCCATGTGTAGTGCTCGACTTAATACAAAAGTGTAAGGAGCATATTCACAAGGAGCTATCGCCGAATTAACGGCACTTTATCGCAGCCAAAGTCGTGATAAATTTACCTCCCCATTCACAAGCCCGTGTTAACAGCCCACAGCACCAGTTTACCCGCGATAGCAGCCGCAAAAAACATCGCCACAGAGGACCCCTGCAAATATCGCAAATGAAATGCAGAGTAGGCGTTCCCGTGCCAAAAGTCGAGACAACATCACACCTCAACATTCACAACGACCAGCCACATCTGCGATAAGAACACAAAAGAGGCAATAAGGCGAGTTAGCACCAGGAAATTTACACCTGCTCTGACCTGGTGTAAAGTCGGACGGCAGCCAGCAGCACAAAAGGGAGCACAGCCCAGGGCCACATCCGAAGGGCAACAGATGCCATGGAGCCACTCATCATGCGGCACGGACACCCAAGAGGGCCACAACACCCACCGCCACCACCCCAGGACCCCACCCCACACCCGGAACCCCCCCGGACCACCACAGACGCAGCTCAGACAAAGACAGTGGACCCCCAGGAAGCGTACCAGCCGCACAGACCCAACATCTGACAATGTCACCGTCCACTACAGGCTGAAAGTGACAAACATCCTACGCATCCTGACCATCATCGCCTAACAGGCCTACGGCACCAACACAGCGGACAACCAACATCCCACCCCACACAAAGCTGCTGGCTTGGCTGCACCTGCTGGCCCCTGGTACCCCCAACCAACACCCGCCAGAGTCGGAGGAGTCTCACAGCCAGCCACATCCAAGTCCCCCACACCTATCCTGGACATCACCATCACCCTGGTACCCCAGTCCCCATACGTACAACACAATGCGCAGGATCCGCTGGAGACCAAGCAAGGACCATATGCCCAAGCAGGATGCACGCACGTGTTGGGGGCAATACACAGCACACATGTACTACCTGGGCCCCCTGGTGACACAGCACACAATCACCGCAACAGGAAGCACACGTCTCACATCAATGTGCAGGCAACAACAGAACACCGTGGAACCCCCAACAATGTCGCCTTCAAATACACAGCCAGTGTGCATGATACCTTCATCCTCCGACAGTTCATCATCAACTAGCGTTCCCAGGATGGCAACAAGGGAAATGCACAGCCCCTTGGCAATATCCAAATGAACACCCCACCCACCTCAACTCCACAACCATGCAACTCACAACTCTGGCAATGCACACGTCACAAAATCACATACAACAGGCACAACAACATGCCCACCCACCAGACACGACAGAACAACTTACAATGTTCACATGGGCAAGCCCTGAACATGAGCCAGCAACGGCATGGCACCTCAGCCACATAATAGCCGAATGTGGGGAGAGGTGGCAACCAAGCATGTGTGAAGGATGCAGTAGAACCATGATTGGGAAAGTACACAATGCCAAGAGTGGCGGAGAAGTGCTGGACACACCGCAGTATGCAGAACACACCCATATCCATGGCGACATACACCGCTGGTGTATGGAGTGTAGTGGACAGTGGACGCCACCGTCACCCCAGCCAGTGGGGGACCTCGCGGAAATGTTGCCTGTGACGCCACCCCCTAAGCGTCACCGGAGTGGGATGGCCCGGCGTAGGCCACGCCAGCGTAGGGGTGTGAATAAAAAGCATGTAGGCCAGGGTGTGGTCCTCACACGGAAAGCCCCACGTCTCTGCCAGGGTGGCGCCTCCCACCCCGCCACGAGGCCGATGCCGTCCTCGTGAGTGGAGTTGCCTGCGATGCTGTGCGCCTGCCGGACCCCGGCACGCTGGACCACGAACGCGTCATTCCCGCCCCTGCACAGCCAGGCCACACTGATCACCTGCCGACACCAGCGTGTGTCAAGGACGGCCCACCACGTGCCGGCGCAAGCTCCAAGCCCGAGTCCCACGACCTTGGCAGCCACCTCAGACCATCACGGCCTCCACGACACAGGCCCGCTTTAGTCCTTTCTCGTTGACGTACTCTACTTCCGCCTTCGGCCTACTCTTCGGACCAGTAGGTCCCATATGTGAAACTGTGTCATGAGTCATGAATGGCAGTGACCCCAAATCCGGGCCAGCGGCCACAGCACCAGACCCCCCCGATCAGTGAGGCATAGTTCCATATGGGCAACTTGCGACACGTGGTGCCACTAACCCTGTTCAACGCCAGCCGGCTACACGTGGTGCCACTGAACCTGAACAACGCAGGCCGGTGGGGCCATCCAACCTATGCCGGCGACACTAGGTGAATGGGCCGTGCTGACTGCTGCCTCAGGCCTACACCACGGTCAGGTAGGTCACACATTTGGAACTGAGTCTTGATTACACCATGGCAGTGAACATCATTTAAGGCAGAGAACAATTCACTATACTCCCTTTGATGTGGTGCCAACAAGTCTGTGCATGGCATCACAACCACACGTGTCTGTGGGCCTACGTGGACCACTGCCCTCGGCCTATGCTGCGCACGAGTGGGATCACAGATTTGGAACTGAACATTGGTAATTCAAAAGGCAGAATACATATCATCGCACGCAGGGAGAGGCGTAAGAAGATGACGCATTGCAGTCCGGAGGGAACAGGATCATCGTTACGGAGGTGATTGAACACTACCGACAGCTGCCCTTGTGTCACTAACTCTGTGCCTCGCGAGCCAACGACACGTGGCTGTGGGCCATTGCTGACCGCTGCCTCCGGCCTACACTGCGGTCCAGTGGGTCACAGTCTTGATTTGGCAATGGTGGAGTTCATATCAGTGTACCGGCATCATCGCAGACTGCATCCCCTCACAGCACCTGTGCCACTAAGTGGAGAAGTGTGGATCAATGGGTGGAGAAGTGTGGCTCAATGGTTAGAGCGGCAGACCCTGATGCAGAGATCTGGCCCAGGACCAGGGTTCAATTCCTGCCTCGGCGGGTCTTGGGCTCAATTTCCTCGGACCTGATAATTCTCGCCTCGGTGCCTATTCTAATCATGGGTCCCACTCTGCAACTCTGGGCAATAGCTTGCTTAATCTCCACAACGGCCCCACCAGTGCTGGGATGCCTGGCTTCACCTTGGGGGTGCCCAGGAGTGGACATTTCACAGGGAAAAACCAGGAAGGGTTCCACAGCGGTATGCGTACAGCGCCAGGAAACCCCAGGGTATCAGTGCGCTTTACAAGTACAAATTCATCATCAGTCTGTTCCCCGACATTCATGGACACTCACTGGTCGTACATTGGTGGCGTTTGAGTCTATGGACTAGGGGCTAGTTTTCATCCTCATGTAGCTGATACCGAATTGTTGGTGAGGACGAGGGTTGCGCTTTCCACTCCTCCATTTTCTGCTTCCAGATAACATCAGACCTTCCGCATCATGCCCTGGAGGACACCTTCCACTGTCCCCCGCAACCCTCCGCAACATACACCTCGGACATTGATGGGGACCCGCTCAGGTCGCATGGCCCATCTGACTGCACTGCAAGTCACCGTCCCGTGGCTGGGTGCCTGTGCTGGCCGCAGTGCATCCGGGGCCTCTAACTCTGTGCTTGTCAGGTCTGGGACCCCTTCTTCCGAGACATTGAATGGCCTCTGAAGCGATGGTCTTGGGGTCATCAACGCCATGTGTCTGTGGCCCTCCGCTGTCCGCAGCCTCCGGCATCAACTGCGGGCCACCAGGGCCCACACATAGCATTGAGTCCTGACCGGCCCGGACGTCGCATCACCGCAGGAGGCACACGCCACCACCGCAAGCACCACCTCCAACCGCCATCTGCCAGAGTCGAAACTGTGGTCCAGGCAGACCTACGGAGTTGCTCAGACCTGTCGTGGATGCCATCATCGGCCTGATACCCTGCTCAGCACTCCAGGTGCCACTGACTCAGTGCACCGCAAGCCATTGTCCGTTACTGATTGAGTTGTGTGCTGTGGAGAGGTTGCGCAGCAATGTCACCTCAAACAGTGTGGGAGCCCTGGTACGTTGATGGGGGAGATGATGCAGGTCTGACACACCCCACTGCACCTGCATCAGGAGTATATATCGAAGGGACACAATCCGAGACATTTTCTTCACATAAGCGCGCTCATCTCTAGTGCCCCAACCCCAGTGCACTGCAACTCACGGACACTTCTGTTTGCATGTTGGCTGTCCTCTGGACTTTCTCCAGCTCACTCCATGTTGCTCAGCTGTTGACTCTGTTATGCATGTGTTTTCTGTTTCCGTTGCACTGGTGTCCAATGTTCAAGTTGTTGCCAGCACCAAGCATTCCGTGCGGACTGGCTTACACTCACCCCACACACATCTAGCACAGGCGTCACTGTACATGTGGCCCTGCCAATAAAGGGGCCAGGCGCACGTGCCCGTGGCCAGTTCAACATGATATATGCGTGTGTCCCTGTGGTCTTGTTGTATACATGAGGGCCCTGGGCCCTAGGACATTACATTGTGCTGTGTACATCGCATGCAGACATGTCACCGCAGGCAGCGGGTTGTAGCTTGGACATGTAGCTTTGTCGTCACCCACTCAATTTGTAAGGGGAGTGGCCGGGGCCGTCGTACGCAGAGCCAACATGGATGTGTGACTGCTATTTGCGCGCCCCTGGGCGTGGTTCTGTACTGTGAATGTGCATCTGCATGTGTCTCTATGGCAGTGTGGGTCTACTTTGTGGGGTGTGGGTGGTCCCTGAAGGGTGATAGACACCTACGTATGTGTTCTAGTTCGCATTCCAGGTGTTCGGCCCCCACCCAGGCCTGTTGGGCCACCTCCTTTTGGTGTTCTGACACCTGGCATTGGGGTGCCATGTGTGGGTGGGTGAAGTGTTGTGAGCCAGCTGTGCTTGCGTGTGCTTCCTGCTGTGTGGTCTGTTGCAGGCTCTGTGTTCTCCTCTGAGTAGCTCGGCTGCCCGGGTCCTGGTGGTGGGTTGCGTGGGATATCCATGGGCTGTTGTAGGGCGTCGGTGTCGACGGTGTGGTGGTCCTCGCCGGCATCGCAGATGTGTTGTCTTCTGTGCTCTGCTGGAGGTGTTGTGTGCCCCTCTGCAATGTGCAGGGAGATGCATGTTGACATTGTGTTGCAATGTATGTTGGCGCATTGTTCTGGTTTACATGCAGACTGTCTGGCAATGTACATTGTGACTGTTTGGGAGGTGCTGGATTCTTCTGCGGGACAGTGTACATTTGGACTACATGACGGATGTGAGGTCGTACGCGTGCATTTCCATTTCACACTTTCCAGCTGTCAGGTGTAGTAGGCATGTTTCTGGGCATGTGCAGAGCCAGTTGTGTCCTCTGTTCTGCAGTGTCGGCTATGTGCATTGTACCACATTATCGTCGATGTGGGTGTGCTGTTCTTGCTATGTGTGTGTGCTGCAGTGTGCCAAGGGGATCTGGGACATGATCCTGGATAATTGTGGGTGTGCAGTGTGCTACACCTCGTTGTGCATGTGTGCCATTGTGCCCATCACCCCCCGTCCCCCCAGTCCCTGTTGGATCCTCACCCTGTTGTTGTTGTGTCGGGTCCTGTTGAGCTGTGTCCGTACTCCCACCTCCTTGCACCGTCTCCACACTGATGACTGTGGCCTGGGTTTCCTCCAGCTCCTCCTGTGGCGCAGGACTGCCACCTCGCCATTGCTGCCTTCCTGTTGGCAGAGGGTTTGTGCCTGGTTTAGGTTGTCATGTCCTGGCGGCGCCTCTTGGCCTCCTGGTTTGGCCTCCTCGGCACTCCGACTGCATTCCAGGTGGTCTGCTTGTGGGTCAGTTGCTGGTAGTGTTCTGTGACTCCGTGGCGCTGGTCTTGTTTTCCTGCGGTCTGCACCCCGTCTTCCTCTCCCTTTTCTCCTTGGCCTTCCCCGACCCTGTTGTTCCTTGCTGGTGGTCTGTGGGGGTTGTGGGGTTCGCATTGACCTCTGCGTTGGGTCAGGGTGCATCCATGTTGCTACGTGCTTTGGCTTGTTTCTGGTGTGTTGTTTCTGTGGTTTTTATGGTGCAATTTCCCGCCAGACGCGTGGGATTTGCAGGCCTGTGGCTGCTTTTCGCTACTTTTTGTACCGCGATTGGCCTCATCGCATGATTTCTCGTGTTCGCGTTTCGCATTTTTTCGGCGTGGCGTTGATTTTCACGCTGACATTTGACGCGTTATCTGGTGACTATCGCATGCTACCGCCTTGTTGTGAATTCCACGTTGACACCGGGTTATTTTCCCGCGATAGGCTGCGATATTGAAAGTTGCGTTACGCTACTCTTGCGGTAGTTATCACACGTTCTTGTGAATATACCCCAAAGTTACTACAAAAGTGCAGTTTGTGAATGCCGAAAAGTAGTAAACTTGCTAAAAAAGGTAAACTTACTCAGAAGTGTAAGTTACCTTTGTGAATGAAGCCCCATCTCTTTTTATGAGAACACACACCCTGATTCAATAATGCATTCAGTGTTTTTTCTGAAACCACAACATAACAAACATTAGTCTAAATAAAAAAAAATAAAGCATGAGTTTATATTCCATAAAAGATAATGCTGAAACAATATTTTAGCAATTAGAGTTTGACTCTATATACACAAACAAATTGCCAAGAATACAACTCTGTATTCAGTCCAGACATTTGTTAATTCCAAAGTTAATGCACAGTTCTGTATCTTCATGGGACAAGTACTTTCCTTGACTCTACTCAGGTGTCTCACTTAGTGCTTTCAGAGAAGACAAAAAGCCTCTCTCTATGCGGTCCCAGCAATAACCATACATGTTAGTCTTTCCTTCCTCTGAAAGCAGATAGCCACTGACAGTTCAGAAGGTCATGTTTGTCAGGTAAGAAGAATGGAATGTAGGCCACAGGTCATGACAGTACCCCTCCCACCAAAGACTGTTGTTTTGGCTATGGAACTACTGGTTTATTCAAAATCTTGGCATAAAACTCATATGTGTTTTTATAGAGTAAGTTTTCAACAGAGGATACATGCAATACAGGGTGAATTTTCATGGATCGAGGCAATTATAATAATAATAATAATAGTTCATTTGTGGAGCGCCTGGCTACCCCAAAAGGTGTGTCCCCGCGCTAGAAGCACGTCAGCAAGAGTAATTGAGACTGCTGGACTAATGTTTGTACAGCCAGGTTTTCAGTCCTCTGCGGAAGGTTGGTTCAGATTTCTCTGCGCGCAGCCAGAAAGGAAGAGTATTCCAATTCTTGGCTGCTAGGTAGCCAAAGGATCGGGCGCCCATCCTAGCTTTCCTTATCCTGGGGATCTGGAGTAAGTATGCGCCTGTTGATCTTAACTGGCGACTGGGATAGTACGGGGTGAGAAAATCATGCAGGTAGCTGGGGCCTTTCTCCTGTAGGCTCTTATGACAGAAACACATGGCTTTAAAGAGAACTCTTTTCTCGATAGGCAGCCAGTGTAGTGAGTCGAGAGCTTTTGTCGAAGAAGCACGACTAGGAAGATTGAGAACCAGGCGTGCCGCTGCCTTTTGAATGCGCTAGAGGCGTATCATGCAGTCTTTTGGCGCACCCAGATATAGGACATTCCCGTAATCAAGTTGTGAGGTCACCAGAGTGTGGACTATGGTTTTCCTTGCTGATACAGGAAGAAAGTCTAAGGTTTTTTTTAGCATCTTCAGAGTACTGAAACATCTCCCTGCCACCTTTCTGGTTTGGGACTCAAATGAGAGTTTAGGATCGAGCCAAACTCCTAGGTTTTTAACCTCGGCTTTGGGCTCAGGGATAGGCCCCAGTGTTTGAGGCCACCAGGCTGTATCCCAGATGGAGGGGGATTTCCCGACGATCATGACCTCTGTCTTGCTACCATTCAATTTAAGGCAGTTGTTAGACATCCATGAGGCCAAATCATTGAGACAGGAGGGAAACTGTCGTGCTGATTCGCCAGAGTCTTGTGCCAAGGTCACCACAAGCTGTGTGTCGTCAGCATACGACACCATGGAGATCTTGTAGTTGTCCATAATATTAGCCAAAGGTCCAATGTATAAATTGAAAAGGGTGGGACTCAGAATAGATCCCTGTGGAATCCCTTGGTGAAGTGGCAGGGTTTTGGAACGATGGGGGTTTTGTGCGATTTGGAAACTACGATCTGTCAAAAAGGACCGCATCCACTGTAGTGCTACCCCATCCAGACCGCACACCCTTAGACGTTGAATGAGAAGCTTGTGGGATACTGTGTCGAACGCGGCACTTAGGTCCAACAGGACCAAGGCCACCATCTGACCGGCATCCGCCCGTCTCCGTAGGGTCTCTGTTGCAAAAAGGAGAGCGGATTCGGTAGAGAAGGATGCTCTGAAACCTGACTGCGTTGGATGTAGAAGGTTATGTGTGTTGATATGTTCCACTAATTGTTTGTTCACAACCTTTTCAGCGAGTTAAGATATATAGGGGAGCAGGGAAATGGGATGCAGGTTATCCAGTAGCTTGGGGTTGGCTGAGGGCTTTTTCTTTAGAGGTATGACAATAGCATGTGTCCATGCCATCGGAACCTCTCCGCATTTGAAGTATGCGTCTATTAGTTGCTGTATTTTGGGTATTATCAGTTCAATGCCCTCCTTTATTCTGGTCGGTGCCGCTGGGTCATCGGGGGAGCCAGATTTGATTTGTAGAGCCATTTCCTTGAGTACCAGTGCAGGGGGGTGAGAAACTCGTGCAAGGGTGGCGAGCTCATCCCAGTAGATTCCTCGTTAGGTTCACTAAGGCAGTTTCGGGCTTCCTCAGGGAAGGCGTTGAATATAGTGGATACTTTTTGGAGGAATTATAACCTTACGATAGCAGGATTCACAATTTGTTGAATAGAAAATGGACCAATGAACTGTTTGTAACTTACCTATCTTCAAGTGTAAATTTGTTGTGGGTACCCATACTTTTTCACCCACCATGTACACAGGCTGATGGGTTCTTTATTTCTCTGCCCAGCATATATTTAGTTTTACATTTTTCCAATGTTTCTTGACTTGGAATTTGAATTTTTTAGTGCCCTTAAATGCGCTTGTGCTGAAGGAACTGGTGCAGATCAAATTTAGCGGCAATAGTCTGGTATGATGATCATACATTCAAAAGAAGGGTGATATCCCTGTGGCTCAATGTTCTCTATTGTTATATTTTAATTCTGCTAATAACAGTGTCTTACTCCAGTCCTCTTCTTGTTGCAAGGCTTGACATCTCAAATATTGTTTGATAATATTGTTCAATACATTGGCTCAATCTTTCAGTCTGTCCGTCTTGGGGAGGTGATTAGAAGACAGTCAAATCTCTTATTCTTAACACAGAGAACACCAAACTCTTGAGGTAAATTGAGATTTGCTGTCAGCAATTAAAACTAGTGTTATTCTATGTAATCAATTATATGCTGTGCAAAGATTTGTGTAAAATCTTTTGAAGTGGACAACCCTGGTAATTAAATGAATTGTCACATCTTCATCAAATGCTCCACAACTACGATTACACAATTTTACTATAAAATCCATGGATTTTGTAAGTCAAGGTTTGGGAGAAACTGATATTGTTCTCAAAAGGCCTACAGATTATAATATGGGAACTCTGAATCTGCCAACAAATGGAACATGTTTGAACATATTATTTTACACCTACAAAGAAAGGTTTGTTTCAAATTTTTGATGAGGTGTGTATGAATGAATGTGCATTGTTTAAATGTTTATTTATATATATGTAAGCATATGTGCACTATTATGTACAGATTGTGTATGTGACTAATGTTGTGTCCCTCCTTGACAAGGCATTGACTCACCGTAAAATCCATTCCTGGTGTCAGGCAACAGTGTATATGGTGCTACCATTTGAAGAGGGTTATTTCTGGCACAATTATGAATATTCCTGGCATATATTAGCAATGGCATAAAAATGGTAAATCTTGACATATGTTTTACATCCTTGGACTAAAGATGGCATAATGGCAGCTTTCCGTACCACATTGTAAGCATACTTAGCCTAATTGTGTCCATCTATCACATAATTGTGATTGTCCTAATAATGTCCAAGACTGACATAATGTGATGATTCTTAGCATTATGGTGGACAGCCATGGCACAGTTCTGACCCTGACTTAATGGTGCACATCCTTGGCACATTATAGGCATCTTTGACATTATGGTTGGCATTCCAGCCTTCTGATGGAAATACCTGAGGACGTAGAGCAGAATCTGTCAATGTGATGCTTTTGTACTATGGAAACCACATGCGAACATTTGGGGACCATGTATGAAAACTGATTTTTTTTAGCACAAATTTGTTTTTTCAGCATATTTGTTTTTGAGTGAATTAATCCAATATGGAAAGTCTATATTTGGTACAAAAGGATTTATTTTCATAAACTCATAAGCTGATTTTTTAAAACAAAATGATGAAGAATCCAACAAGATATCAATCTGATTGTTGAAGGCTAGCTCAAAGCAAATTGAGGAGATTTTTGATCTCTTAGCATTTCCTTTATTTTTTGACTATTATTTAATTAGTCTAGTCTACACACTTTATACTAATAAAGCTTTTTATTACATTGCTGTTAGTAACTCTGTATTCTCTATTTAGGTGGTTGATGTTCTAAATATCATCCAGCCAATATATGGTATCCAGAATGTGGACTACCACAATATCACGACAGTAAGTATGTATAGGTAAGTTTATTTTTTTTCACATTCTTAATTCCACTTCTATTTATCTTGTAGCTATGTGTGTCTTAGAGGAAGGTAGATGTGGAGTTACGTATAGTAAATCTATACTTACCTATGTATACATAATTTAATGATATTGTATTAGTTAATATTCTGAATGTGATAGTTTGTCATGTCGACATATTGTCACTTGATACTGTGACCTACATCTGGGTGGTCACTACTAGTAATCCTGACAGGTGTGGTCACTATTGTGATTGTATTTGATGTGGTCACTCCTGCAACGATGGTCCAAGCCGTCCGTAGCAGGGCACTGTTTCCATTGATCAGAAATACTTTTAGTTATAGAACAGGTTGGAGACTCCTTCTCTAAGGGAAACGGATTGTTTAAAAGTGTCAATTCTCAAATAGCTTCCTATAGAATAGAAACAAACTGTATTCAATACTACACAAGCCAAGTGAAAACAATGTTTAGTACTGAGTGCATGGGTAGTTACCCTATGAATAAAAAAATAATTTTGAAGCACCCGGCTTGTTTCAGATGTACAGTTCAGAACTAGGCCTTTGTCTTTCTAATTCAGAAGATTGTAAAATATGAAATTTGCTTCTTTTTCCTTAGTTTGGTTTGTGAGGTCATCTTCTTGTTCTCCTCTCAAACTCCCTCCACTCCTCATGTGCTCGATCCTGCCAACACCCTCACTCGCTTTCTCTTCAAACCTGAGCAGATTCCCAACCGCTATCTTTAACCTCTGTTCTGCCTAAAGTCCTGAATCCCAAATTCTGATCCTTTGTCTCTCAGCAGCTCCTGCTACATGGACACAGCTGCCCTCTGATACCGATTCATGGTGTGTAGCATTCATAAAGGAATCAGGGACACTTCAGTTTGAGACAGAAGTGCTACTTTAGACCCTGACTCTGTTGCTCTCCAGTCCCTAACTGACCACTTGATGTCCTCGCTGTTCCCAACTATTCCGAACGTACTGGGCTCTGATTCCACAGTACAATATTCTATTGTACATATTTTGACCTATCACTAGAACCAGGAACGGTTCTAGGATTTTAGGGGTCCTGGGCAGAAAGGAAACATGCAAGGCCCCTCTAATTTGCATACAACATGACATAACAGGAAATGAATCAAAATAAATGGAATCAGTTGAATATTAGTCCTCTAGAATCTTTGAAGCGACTTTGCAAGAAGTAACGTTCCTTGTGCAGCAATCACTAAAACAATAAAATTATTACATATATTTCAAAATTCTATTAGGTTGAAATACATTATATCAGTCATACTGGGTGGAAATGTTTGGCCTAGGTATCTCCAAACCGATATTTCTAAACAGATATGTTCCAAATTAGTGCATTATTCTGTATGTAAGTGGTATTTGTATAGCGTAAACTTAGCCAATAGGCAGCGGGGAGCTGTATAGGGTCAAAGCCAAAGACAGAGTCAACATGTGATAGGAGGATTAGCTGGTTGGTGGACTGTTACTGCATAATGATGTAGTGTTCTTTAAAAAGGTGAGTATTCAGTTGTTTCCTAAATTGGACCCGGAGTGGGGTTGTCCACATGCATATGGGGATATTGTTCCAGATCCTATCATTGCTGCATAGATGGTCCCCAGTCATGGTCTAGTGCTGCCAGCCCAGAGGAGGGTGGTCTCATCCTATGAACATCACAGCCGTGATTTGGTGCTGCAAGGCCCAGCTGAGGAGCATGCCCTTCCCTGGAACCAGAATTATGTGCCAGCACTGTAAATCCCAGGTGAAGGGCTCCCTCACCAGGCCCTAGGCCCATGTAGTAGCTCTTAAAGACCCCAGTAGGGTCGTTAACTCTCCATTATCACTACAAAGAATGCTTTGTAAATGTGATGGCACATTGCAAGTGTGAAGACAGCAGACAATATATTTTGGGGAGCAGGGGGCTATAAGACACAAAGCACATTTTTGGAGTTTGATTCTAATCCCCCCTCTTCTAAATCAAGCTATCTTGAAATATAACTGGGTGGGAGATTGTTTATTTTAATATGGTTATTATCCATACTGTTTTTAAGTTCTAATTCCATTACCTCTTCAAGGAGTAAGCCTTGACTGCTCACAATTGCAAATTTTGAGAAACAAGTTTAGTAAATGAACAACTCTGGCCTTCAAATGGCATGAAATGATATTAAGCTTTGAAACACCAACGGTGGTAAATGTCAGTATCTACCACTCAAAACCTACCAACTGCCACAGGACCTGGTCCCCTCGGTATATTTTAGCCATGGAACTGAGATATTTAATCATAACTTCACCACTTTACCTTAATATGCTGGAAATAAACCCGGTCTCCTAAAGCTGGCTAGGTCCCAAAAGACAATTACATAACTCGGGAGGGGGCAGCTGCTTTGCCTTGACATCAGACTCACTGCAACCCCAGTTTTTGTCTAGTGGACTGGTTGGAAACGTGGAACCAAGAGATGTGGTTTTTAATCCCAGCAACCTATTTGGCCAAATTGTGTGCTCTCTAGCAGTCCCTTTTTGGAACTTATTCTTCTTGTGCTTGGATATGAATTTACCTTAAATAAATGAAAAGACAAGAGGCGTTTGGCAAAACAGGAACAAGTTGGTTTAATTAAACGCTGCAGCCTCGAGAGCCTGGTCAGAATGCATCTGCTCAGCATCTCTCGATGTACAACGTTTTGGCCATCAATTTATACAGTTCATGAGGTAAAATTGTTGCAGGCATTCTGCAGAGTCACAGAACTATGCTTGGGACCATAGAACCATAGTAGATAGGGACTGAGTTATCCTTCCACCTTAGTAACCATGTCTCACTTGCCCTCCTACTCACTCACAGAGGAACCAGTGATTAGACACCCCAGAACATAACACTCCCAACTCTCTCAGGAAATGCGGGGACAGAACACACTCTTTCTCTCTCACCTTCGTACTTGTCCACAATAAGATTTGACAGAGACACGAGAAAAGTTAAAAATATTTATTTTAACTATTGTGCTCTAGTATGCAGTATACGAGCCACAATAAGTAAGAAGATGCCTAACACAAATACGGTCAGCATGATTCACTGACACAACATCGACGTAATAAATATCGATCTAAAAAATATCGAGTAAAAAATATTGACTCCTATAGTTAAACAGGTAAGTACAAAAATATGAACTAAAAAATATTGATGTAAAAAATATAGATGTAAAAAATATCGACTTTTATATAAATATAAAATAAAATAATATATATTAAATATTAAATTTAATTAAAACAAAAAAAATAATTTGCATTTTAATAAAACAATTAATAAACTACTATTTTTAATTTATGTTAAAAGTAAAAAATTATATAAAAAATAAAAATATATATCAATGATTTCAAATATAAAAAACAAAAATCTATAATAAATTAAAACATTAAACTATTAAAAAATATTTAAACTTAAATTTCACAATACAGTCAGTGCAACAGTAGGGAAAGTGTTGGATAGTGGAGGGGTAAAAATAACTATTCTCACTCCAATGAGTGCAACAGTAGGGTAAGTGTTGGATAGCGGAGTAATTAAATTTACTATTCCAACTCCAATGACTGCAACAATAGGGAAAGTTTTGGATAGCGGAGGGGTAAAATGTACTATTCCCACTCCAGTGAGTGCAACGATAGGGAAAGTGCTGGATAGCGGAGTGGCAAAAATTAATGTTCCCACTCCAGTGAGTGCAACAGTAGGATAAGTGTTGGATAGCGGAGGGGTAAAAAAATGTTATTCCCAATCCGGTGAGTGCAACAGTAGGAAAAGTGTTGGATAACGGAGGGGTAAAAATTACTATTCCCACTCCAGTGAGTGCAACAGTAGGAAAAGTGTTGGATAGCGGAGAGGCAAAAATTACTATTCACACTCCAACAGTTATATAAATATATTTATATGTATAAAATGTTAAAAATTATAAAAAAATAATATTAAAAAATTAAAAACTCAAATATATTAAATATATAAAAAGAAAACTTATTATAATATTAATTACATATAACAAATACCTACAAATATTATATAAAATATAATAAATACATTTAAAAAAATAATTCTTTTTAAACTAGAAAATATTTACAAACAAAAACATTAATTAATACATAAATGAATTTATTTTATTTCCTACCCTATAACACCCACACCAATAACAACACACTTCAACATTTTAAATAAAATTTACTTCCATGATTAACATAATTAATAATCAAATATTATTAATAAAAAAACTAATAAACATTAAGAGGGTCATTACGATGGCGGGCGGACAAAGACCGCCCGCCACCGGAACAGAATGCGGGACCATCCGCAAGGGGTGCGGCGCTCCTGCCATGGGTATTAGGATGCCACCGCCACGTTGGCGGTGGCATCCCATATTGTTCGCATTGCGGCGGGCGGTGCTGTCACCAGCACCCGCCGCAATGCGAAAAACGCATGTTGTGCATTTGAATGCACAACGTGACAGGCACCGCGCGGTGCCTGCCACCTTGTGCATTCAAATGTAGGGGGGTACCATAGGTACCCCCCATGTGCACCCCCCACCCCCCCGAATCCGGGGGGCCCGCAACGGGCCCCAGAAGCAAAGACCACATACCTTTCCATGGCAGCAACACAGCCATGGAAAGGCTGCTTTCCGCCGACATCCTAATATGGATGGCTGTGTCTTGCAGACACTGCCACCATATTAGGGTCCTTTACCGCCCGGTCCCCTGTGGGACCAGCGGAAAACCGGCGGACGGTCTTTCCGTCCGCCGGGCTCCCCACCGCCATCGTAATATGGCGGGGGAAATGGCATGCGGGCGGTGGGAAATGGCGGGCGGATCGCCACCACCATACGGGCGGTGGCGATCCGCCCGTCATTGTAATGACCCCCCAAGTAACTACACACACTTTAACCCTATAATGTCCACAACGCACACCTAAATTTAAATAATAAAACACAATTAAAACTTTTTTTAAATTAAAAACTATTACTATTAACAACTAATTATAAAGTAATTAAAATGTATTTAATACCCACCGTTTACCCCTTTAAAAGTAAAAACAACACACAAAGAAATAAACAATTAGCCAAAATAACTATCAAATAATTAACATTAATTACCAACTATATATTAATTAATTAAACACAAATTACTTCCCATCTATTACCCCTATAAACACCACAATACACACCTAAAATTAATTACAAAATTGCCATAATACATTTTTTATTAATTTAATTAATATCAATTAACAAATAATTATTAATAAAAATAAATAAACTACTTAACACCCTTTACCCCTATAAACCCCAAAACACACACCTAAAATTAATTACACAATTACCATAATAAATTACCAATTAATTAATTATAATTAATTGACAACCAACTATTAATTCATCAATTAAAAATAAATTACTTCCCACCCTTTACACCTATAAACACTAAAACACACACCTAAAATTAATTACACATTTACCATAACTAATTACAAATTAAGGGGGTCATTACGATGGCGGGCGGACAAAGTCCGCCCGCCACCGTAACGGTGAATGGGACCGTCCGCCATAGGAGCGGCGGTCCTGCCGTGGGTATTAGGATGCCACTGCCACGGTGGCGGTGGCATCCCCTATTCCCAGCATTGTGGCAGGCGGTGCTCACAGCACCGCCCGCCACAATGCTGGGAATGCACTGTGTGCATCGTCATGCACAAGGTGACAGGCACCGCGAGGTGCCTGCCACCATGTCCATGACAATGCAGGGGGGTACCATAGGTACCCCCCATGTGCACCCCCACCCCCCCAATACCCTGGAGGCCCACAACGGGCCCCCGAAAGCAAACTCCGCATGGTTTTCCATGGCGGGGTCTCCGCCATGGAAAGCCCTGCACCGCTGCCCATGGTAATATGGATGGCGGTGTCTAGCAGACACCGCCACCATATCCAGCCCCTTTTCCGCCCGGTCGACTGGTCGACCGGCGGTAAACCGGCAGACGGTCTTGCCGTCCGCGTGGGTCCCCACAGCCATACTAATATGGCGGTGGGGAAATGTGAGGCGGGCGGTGGGAAATAGCGGGCAGATAGCCACCACCATACGGGCGGTGGCGATCCGCCCGCTATCCTAATGACCCCCTAAGTTATTATTATTAATTAACAACAAATTATTAATTAATTAATAATAAATTACTTTACACATTTAACACTATAACATCTCAATTAAACAAATATTAATAAATAAAAAATAATCAATTAATTTAATATAATTAAATTATTTCCCACATTATTCCCCTATAAACCCACAACCCGCTATGGAACTAAAAACGCAAAATTCAAATTAAAAAAAGTTAATAACTACTAAAATTTTAACACATATATTAAAAATACAAACAGTTCTTATACAAAAAACATACATCACATACATTTAAAATATATACTAAAATACATTACATTAATAAAAAAATCGATATTTTTAACAACTGTATTTTTGCACACGATATTAAACACTTCTGTATTTTTAAAATTGATATTATTTACCTTAAGTCGATATTCTTGACCACGATATTCTTGCTGTCGATATTTCTGAACCACGATGTTTCTGACTCTATATTTGTGCAACTCGATATTTTAAACTCGATATTCTGTCTGCACACCATAGTATAGCATAGTAAGTAATCCATAAATCATAAAAGAAGCTGTCATGATATTAGACAGGGCAGACAAACCCCCCTACCCTTCTACAGAAGCAAAGTGATTAAATATCAGAAGATCTCTGGGTGTTTTCAGCGGACCCCGTAGCTTAGCATGCACAGATGAAAGTTCTACATCTCAGGTGCAGTCGTGATCTCTTCTCTGAAAAATCTCTTTCCAAGTGTGTGTTTGCATTTCTGTGTATTCCTATATGACAAAGAGTATGTGTTCCCAAACAGCTGCATTACTGTGTTTTGTCTAGGTGCTAGAGCCTGACCAGAACAGAATAACAAGGGACATTGTTGCTTGACCTTGTCGATGGTGTTCAGACTAAATCCCAGGAAAGAACAGACTGTAAAAACAACAGCAGGTTCTGTGTGAAAGTACAATGTGGCACAAAGCAAAATTTGTTTGTATAGTAACGTGCGCAAAGCTGAGTGTAGCCTGCAAAGTGCTCAGGATAACATAGGGGAAACTACAACGGGCCTGCACAGGACATATGACACCCTCCCCTTGGTCAGGATGGTAGCACCAAAGTGATGACAGAAATCAGGAGGTAAGCCTAACCAAAGTGTTTGAAATTCAGGATTGCTAATTTTGCATAGGTGAAAGGCCAATGAAATAAAGTAAACAAAAAAAAATTATTTCGTCAGGGCAGGTAGCTACAGTAAGTTGCCAGGGCCCACAACGTGGGATGCCAAGTGAAAAGCTAATGATTCCAGTAAGAAGTGTGAACCATCTGAGGTAAAAATATCAGCCATCCAATTGGGCAGGGTAACGGAACAGACATGCTCCATGTGCCAGTTGTCGACAAAACCATCAGAGAGCAACCTGTGTTGATTTTGATGAAACTGAGATCCACAAGATGCTGTGCCCTTGCACAGAGATCATCTCCGGCCACAGGCCATAGCGCTGGGTTATGAATGAGTCACATGCCCAAGGAACAGTCCTGGTAATGGGCCACTAAGGGATTCATCAATAGTTCAAAATCCAAGGCAACGTGTGATGGCGTAGTCAGGCAGATGTCCAGGACCCATCGAAAGGGGCTCCGGATGCAATGGAACACAGGTTGTACATAGGTGAAGTAAGCATAACGGGGGGTCAAACAGAACTCGGCATCCAGAGCATCCAGGGGCACCGATCCAAAGAGCTGTAGCATGCGCTGACGATATAGCTGCAGCGATGCCCGGTCTGGAGGTACTACAAAAAGAGCATCCATTGCGGAATAGCAGTAACAGCACAAAAATGCTTCAAATTAAGACGAGTAGCAGCGGGAACCCACCAAACACGCTGGAAAAAGTAGAATGTATAAAAGCTGGGATTACTCCAAAAACAGTTTGAAAAGATGTAACGAGGCTGGAGCCCACAAGTTTAAAAAAGTGTGCCAGGCCCACGGTATCAGAAGCATTAAATATTTGATGCATCAATTCACAGAAATGTAGAGGGAGATTTGTGTGTAACAATGACTGTATTTCACTGGAAGTTCTCGCCACCTGCAATTCGAAGGTTTTGCAAGCTGAAGTGAGAACCACTTCTTGTTGGCACAATAACGCTTTGAGTCAGCTTAGCTTATTGAAATCTGTTTTCAAAGTTGGATTGGAAGGCCACAGTGAGATATCTACACTCCTGTGCAGAGGGAGAAACAGGACATTGTTGCAGCAATTTATTAACTGGGAAACAGACACCATATATGGGATTCCCGCCTGCCGACTGCAACATTCCTGATTATTAAGGTCAAGATAACTTCCATTTGAAAGCAATGTGATAGTGGGAATAATTGCGGGAACAGGAGTTCCTTTAAAGTAACAAGCCAAATTAGGGGCAGACACATAACAGGCACCATGAATCTTTACATGTTGACAAACAATGGAATGATGGGCATTGGAGTCGCATTCCTCCCCAGTAAGAAAAACATCCCTCTCAGGTCGTTGACCAGGATACGTAAATGGCAGGAACCACAACTCATGCATGTAACTGTTCCCAATGGGTTCGTATCTACCTACTGGGAAGTGTTTCATGCAGGCAGTGAACTGAAAAGTAGAGATGGGCAATGAAATAATCCCATGTATTAAGCAGACTTCTGAAGGTTTTTCCGCAATAGTAAAGGGAAGTTGTTCACGTTTCTCAATGTTTAACATGGTGTAACTAGCATCCATTATGGCCATTGATTGCTATTTCTTTGTTAAATTAAAGGGTAAGAATAAAGTGGTAGAATCTAGGTAATGCTCAAGTGTTTGGAGGGTCCAATTAAATTGCATAATTGATCTAAGTTGAGTCTGCCCATGATACAAGGTAGACACATCACTTCGCACAATATCAATGACAGACAATACAATATTATCTAAACTATAAATACGAGATGACAAAGTAGTAATACTATTGTCTCCTGCAGCAAGCACTTTGTCCAAATTATCTTGATCAATTTGGCATCAATGAACTGCAGCTTCCATTTGTGACAATTTCCAAATTTAATTATAAGCAGCATAAACATATCATTTAGAATGGGGGGATTTTGGACCCAAAAGGAAGTCGGACAGATTCATGTCCTCAGATAGGAGAGATAGACGTTGTTTCACTGCAGACAATGTGGAGTGTTCTAACCATCATTGGCATAATTTACCCACAGAGTAAGTAAGGAGTACTTGAGTGGAAAGCCTTTCGGCAGGGCTGAGCTGTTGTTAGTGGCATTGACAGCTATCATAGTTGTTCCCTCTATCCTCGTACTGGAGGGAGTTATTGCAACAACGGCAGCAGTGCATACTGGGGTCTTGGCGGCTTCATCCGCCTTTGAATTCCCTTCAAAGTGAATGCCAACATGTTGATGACTCAATGTATGAATAACTTGAGCCCGTAGCAGGCCTTCTTTCAGCTTTGCCACCTGTTCCCAAAGCATCTTATGTTTTACTGTGCAACCTTTGGAATCCCTAAATCCATTCTGGCCCCAATAATGTAGATATTCGTTATAGGACCGGACACAGTAAAATGAATCACACACAATTAGTGTGGGGAATTCATGATCCATATTTTGTAGTGCCAGTATCAGAGCTTTCAGTTCCGCCAGCTGCACTGCACAATCCCCTGGGGATTGAGTGTGTGTTTTTCCAGGATGGAACTTTCCATCCTGCATGCGTCCTGTTACAATTGTGCATGCCGTGGAATATTGTTGTTTCGTTCCTATTGCTGGCTGGGCAGATCCATCAGTTTAAATGATACATTCTTATCAATGTAGAGGCATTATTTCATTCAGCAGAGGATATTCTTGTTTGCACAGCAAGAATGCCTTTGTTTGTAATGTAGAGTCAAATCTGTAATCTACATCTGTTGCAGGGAGAAAGTTAGCCCATTAAATCCATCGCATTTGGGATGCTTGCCTTTGTAACAGCCTCTAGGGTCGGTACTGGGGTCATGACAATTAAACGTTTCCCCTGCGCTAGTGCTCTCTTTGTATCGCCTTCATTAAAAATGATGTAAGTGTACCCGTTTGGTCCAGCGACTACACTGATCACCAGGTTAGTTGTGTTAACATGTGTATGTAAATGTTTACAAGATATCATGTCAGCTTTTACGGAACACAGAATATCTGTATGTTCCTGTGTCCAATGATGGACTGAAAAATCAGATCAAATTAAATCGTAGAAAGGTTTCACCCTTTCTGCGTAATCCAAAATGAATAACCTGCCAAAATTCAAAAATCCTAAAATAGATTGTAGTCTTTTCAGAGTCTTTGGAGGTTGGAGCAGTGCAGATTTTTCTCTAAATTGTGCCGCCAGGCTTTTGCCTTCAGTTGACAATTCGTATCCTAAAACTAGGACATTGAGGTGGGCAATTTTTGATTTTTTAAAATTAAATTTGTATCCCAGGTAGGCGAACCCAAGAATTATGTTGTTTACCCTAGACAAGTGTTCCATTAATTCATCGTCCGTCAGATAGATGTCATCTACATAGGACAATGCCTCCTCATCAAATTTTGAAGTAACTCTGATACCCTGGCTGAAAATAGTCCAGGGCTGTTCTTATACACTTGTGGTAATCGACAAAATTGGCGTTGAGAGCCTAGCGCCGAGAATGCTGTCAAATATCTGCTCTGAGGTGCTATATTTTGGCAGAAAAATCCATTTGAGATGTCCAGTGTTCTTTCGTATTTTTTCCGCACGATGTTATTCATTAGTGGGCCACTATTTGCATTCTGTACTGCGAATGTGCTTGTGGATGCGTTCAAATGTCTATAATCTAAACCAGACAATATGAATTATCGGGTTTCATTATGGGAAACAGGGGATTATTCATAGGTGAGGTGCAATTCTCTATCACACCTTGATATTCAAGTTGATCTAGGATCTCCCTGACTTGTTTCTTTGCTTCATGCTTTATTGGGTATTGCCTCAGTGGTTGAGGAATTGATTTTAATGGGATTTCGTGATGAGGTGACTAATCATCCCACCCAACATGATTGTGGTACAGTGCAGGAGCTAATGCTAATGCCCACTCCTGCTCATATGAATTTTTAACTGATTCTGGAACGAGGTCGGAGAAAGCAGGTAAAATAACTTCTTCCCCCTTTGGGCAATCCCATATGAAATCAGGTGGCCAATCCTTTTCCGCCAAAAGAATACCGTAACCATATGTCAGGTTCTCCCAAAAGAGACCCTTTACTTGCCTGGATATGTCCCCCTCCATTTGGAGCGTTATTTCATATAAACAATGTGGTACAATTACCCTTGTATCAGGTGTTTCCACCGTGATATGCTCATTCAGCTCTACTACCCCCAGATAATCCATCGGGTTCTGGCGAGCTATTGTGACTTCTGCCGTGCTGTCCAGCATCGTCGCTGCCCATTCCCCATTCAGAAGCAGTGTCCTCAGTAGCCTGGGCATTTCTTATTTTAATCTCCGCTACCTTCTTCTTTTTAAAGTGTGGTTTAGAAGTCTTTTGTTTGTCTTCCTGTTTAATGATGTTGTCCGAAGTGCGACGTGTCTCCATTTTCGGCTTGACTCCCTCTTCTGATCTGTGCTCTGACTGTCCTTCTCTCTCTGAACGCTTTTCGGATGTCTCCTGAAAGGAACAAGATGAATGTGTATCAGTATCCTGATACCTGTCAGGCTTTCTAATATTGTCACGGTTTCTCACATTGTATTTTCTCTTGGTGTGCTGTTGTTGAGGAGACCCACCTTGTGACTGTGTTTTGTTTTGTTAATTGTTTTGTTTATTATCCCATTTCTTCTATGAAGAATCGAGTGCTTGCTTATATTCATCCTTTTCAGAATTGCTCTTAACCCCTTCGCTGCTAGGCCTTCCCCCCCCCCCCGTGCTAAGCCTTTTTTTGGCTATTTGGGGTAGTTCGCGCTTAGGCCCCTGTAACGTTTTGACCACATAAGGTATCCACGCCAAATTTGCGACCTTTTTTTCCAACATCATGGGGATTCTAAAGGTACCCAGGGTTTGTGGATTCCCCTGGAGGGGACCCAGAAATTACCCAAAATACAGGTAAATTTTGTTTTTTGGGGAAAAATGGGAAAAAGGGCTACAGATGAAAGCGTCTGGTTTTTTCCTGCAAATGGTATTAAAAAGGGGTTGTGGTGCTGAACTCACCATCTTCCCAGCTTTCAAGGAAAAGCAGACTTTTGTCAGAAAACCAAAATTTTTTACACAGTTTTGGCATTTTTTCTGGGACATAGCCTATTTTTGCTATTTTTTGTGCTTTCAACCTCTTTCCAGTTAATGGTAGAAATGGGTATGAAAGCAATAATGGATCCTGGAAAGCTATACATTTTAGAAATGTAGACAAAATTCTGAATTCAGCAAGGGGTCATTTGTGTAGATCCTTCAAGGTTTCTTTATAGAAACTAACCGTTGAATATAGGAAAAATTGATAATTAGTTGGAAAAAACAGCCATTTTTGTCAACGTTTTCACCTGTACCTTCTTCTAATTATGACAGCTATTTGAAAGCAATATACTGTTACATCCGCTGGACCTTTCTGGTTGTGGGGATATATAGGACTTGTAGGTTCACCAAGAACCCGACGAACCCAGAGCCAATAACTGAGCAGCATCTTGCAATGGTTTTTTATTATGTACCGGGTATATAGCAATTAATTTGGGAAAATATATACATGGAAAAATCGGTATGAAAGACACCTATGTATTTCTGAAATTGGAACAAAATATAGAGTTTAGAAACAGTAGATATTTGCACATTTCCGAAATTGTGAGTACCCATACTAGCATGAGAATTATAGGTAATTTTTCAAAATGACTTCTTTTTTACACATTGTCTTTCATTTGGAAGGCAGAAATGCACCGAAAGTAAATAGGTAATAACAGTTGCTCTACAATTCTGTATTACCCTAAGTCTCCCGATAAAAATGGTACCTCACTTGTGTGGGTAGGCCTAGTGCCCGCAACAGGAAACAGCTCAAAACGCAACGTGGACACACTTTATTTTTACAGTGAAAACCGACCCTTTTTTTGTAAAGTGCCTAGCTGTAGATTTTGAACCCTAGCTCTGCCGTAACCTAGGGAAACCTAGCAAACCTATACATTTTTTAAAACTAGACACCCAGGGGAATCCAGGATGGGGTGACTTGACTGGCTTTCACCAGGTTCTATTACCCAGAATCCCTTGCAAACCTAAAAATCTGTAAAAATACCACATTTTCCTCACATTTCTGTGGTGGAAAGTTCGGGAATCTGCGTGGATCCACAAAATTCCCCCCACCCCGCGTTTCCCAAAGTCTTCCGAGAAAAATGGTACCTCACTTGTGTGGGTAGGCCTAGTGCCCACGACAGGAAACGGCCCAAAACGCAACGTGGACACACCACATTTTCACAGTGAAAACGGACCCTTTTTTTGCAAAGTGCCTAGCTGTAGACTTTGAACCCTAGCTCTGCCGGCACCTAGGGAAACCTAGCAAACCTATACATTTTTGAAAACTAGACACCCAGAGGAATCCAGGATGGGGTGACTTGACTAGCTCTCACCAGGTTCTATTACCCAGAATCCCTTGCAAACCTAAACATTTGTAAAAAAAACCACATTTTCCTCACATTTCTGTGGTGGAAAGTTCTGGAATCTGCGTGGATCCACAAAATTCCCCCCACCCCGCATTCCCCAAAGACTTCTGAGAAAAATGATACCTCACTTGTGTGGGTAGGCCTAGTGTCCGTGACAGGAAACGGCCCAAAACGCAACGTGGACACACCACATTTTCACAGTGAAAAGGGACCCTTTTTTTGCAAAGTGCCTAGCTGCAGATTTTGAACCCTAGCTCTACCGGCACCTATGGAAACCTAGCAAACCTATACATTTTTGAAAACTAGACACCCAGGGGAATCCAGGATGGGGTGACTTGACTGGCTCTCACCAGGTTCTGTTACCCAGAATCCCTTGCAAACCAAAAAATGTGTCCACAAAAAACACATTTTCCTCACATTTCTGTGGTGGAAAGTTCTGGAATCTGCGTGGATCCACAAAATTCCACTAACCCGCATTCCCCAAAGTCTTCTGAGAAAAATGGTACCTCACTTGTGTGGGTAGGCCTAGTGCCTGCGACAGGAAACGGCCCAAAACGCAACATGGACACACCACATTTTACAGTGAAAACTGACACTATTTTGCAAAGTGCCTAGCTGTAGATTTTTAACCCTAGCTCTGCCGGCACCTAGGGAAACCTAGCAAACCTATACATTTTTGAAAACTAGACACCCAGGGGAATCCAGGATGGGGTGACATGTCTGGCTCTCACTAGGTGCTGTTACCCAGAATCCCTTGCAAACCTCAAACTTTGTAAAAAAAAATACATTTTCCTCACATTTCAGTGGTGGAAAGTTCTGGAATCTGCGTGGATCCACAAAATTCCACCCACCCCGCATTCCCCAAAGTCTTCCGAGAAAAATGGTACCTCACTTGTGTGGGTGGGTCAAGTACCCGCGACAGGCAAGGGCCCAAAACCTATTTAGGCGACTTCAAAATTACCTATCACAAAACAACCTGGTTTTGCAAGGGGGGGTCCCATGAGTTTTTGGCCGCGGGCTCGGCGGCCATCTAGGGAAACCTACCAAACCCACACATTTCTGGAAACTAGACACCCTGGGGAGTCCAGCAAGGTATGGCTTGCGTGGGTCCCCCAACATTTCCCTACCGAGAATCCCCTGCAAACCTCAAATTTAGCTGAAAAAATCACTTTTTTCTCAAATTTCTGTGTGGGAAAGTTCTGGAATCTGCGTGGATCCACAAATTTCCTTCTACACAGAATTCCCCCAGGTCTCCCAATAAAAATGGTACCTCACTCGCGTGGGTGGGTCAAGTACCCGCGACAGGCAAGGGCCCAAAACGTATTGAGGAGACATCAAAATGGCCTATCACAAAACAACCTGGTTTTGTAAGGGGGGTCACCTGGGTTTTTGGCCCGGGCTCGGCGGCCATCTTGGAAAACTACCAAACCCACACATTTCTGAAAAGTAGACACCCGGGGGAGTGCAGCGAGGTATGGCTTGCGTGGATCCCCCAACGTTTTCCTACCCAGAATGCCCTGCAAACCTTAAATTTAGCTGAATAAATCACTTTTTTCTCAAATTTTTGTGTGGGAAAGTTCTGGAATCTACGTGGATTCACAAATTTCCTACCACCCAGTCTTCCCGCAGGTCTCCCGATAAAAATGCTACATCACTCGTGTGGGTGGGTCAAGTACCCGCGACAGGCAAGGGCCCAAAACGTATTGAGGAGACATCAAAATGACCTATCACAAAACAACCTGGTTTTGCAAGAGGGGTCACCTGGGTTTTTGGCCCCGGGCTCAGCGGCCATCTTGGAAAACTACCAAACCCACACATTTATGAAAACTAGACACCCGGGGGAGTCCAGTGAGGTATGGCTTGCGTGGATCCCCCAATGTTTTCCTACCTAGAATGCCATGCAAACCTCAAATTCAGCTTAAAAAACCACATTTTCCACATATGTTTGGGTGGAATCACCGTGCCGGCACAAATGTCCTACCCCACAGCGTTCCCCTCAGTCTCCCGAGTAAAATGATACCTCACTTGTGTGGGTGGGGCAAGGGCCTGTGACTGGGACGAGCCCAAAACATAGGGAATAAGGGTATAGCACCGAGAATTCTAAGCGCTATATTTTTAAAAAAATACGTTCTGCATTGGACACCCACACAAGTGAGGTGTCATTTTACTCTGGACACTGAGAACGCTGTGGGGTAGGACATTTGTGCCGCCACGGTGATTCCACATACCCTGGGGGGAGCAGAGAAACTTGCATTTTTTGGGGGGATGGGGGCATTGGCCTGCCCATCTTGGGCAGCCCCCACCCCTACACCAATAAAAAAAAAATCCCTGATTTCTAATGGGCTTTCTGCCCCCATATGCCCCGCGGGGGGGCAGAAAGACTGGAATTTCACTGGGGGTGGGGGCATTGTCATGCCCATTTTGGGCAGCCCACACCCCAACATCAATAAAAAAAAATCCCTGGTTTCTAGTGGGCTTTCTGCCCCCCAGGGTGGGCAGAAAGACTGACATTTCTCTGGAGGGGGGTGGGGGCATTGCCATGCCCTTTTTGGGCAGCCCCCACCCCAACGTCAATAAAAAAATAATCCCTGGTTTCTAGTGGGCTTTCCACCCCCCGGGGGGCAGATTGGGGGCTACTGCCCCCATCTGCCCCACAGGGGGCAGAAACACTGTTGCGCCCAAACAAATATGGGGGGAGCAAAGGCCCTTGCCCAAGGGGCCGCTCCCCCCTCCCTGGTACTAGTGGGTGGATCCCTGCTTGGGGATCGCCCTCCTGGGGTGATCCCCAAGCAGGGATCCACTAGGGAAGGGCACCATTGGAAAGGGGAGATTCTCCCCTTTCCAACGATACCTCTCCCATCTTTTTCGGTGCTCGGGGGCTGAGATAGTCCCACGAGCACCGAAACAATGAAACTGAAACTAAGTTTCAGTTTCATTTTCATTGCAATGACGTCAGCGCGCCATGCGCGCGATCGGCATTGGAATGAAAATGCTAATTGGCCTTGGGAGGTTGGGGAAGCTCTTCCCCAACCTCCCGAGGCCAATAAAAAAAAGGGAAATCCCTCTACTGTCTGCAGCACAGGGATTTAGTGCCCCTGTTCTCATGACGGAATGGTTCCGTCATGAGCACAGGAGCACTGGTGCTCATGACGGAACCATTCCGTCATGAGCACCGAAGGGGTTAACTATTGGGTTCCCTGGTCTGACTCCCAGATTATCTCTACCAAGCGAAGCATATGTATCTTTGATAATCTTAGGCGATTCTCGCTCCTGCTGTGCAGGAGTGAATTCCCTCAGGCGTTGGCGTATAGCCACCGCTGCTGCCTCCCCTTTTATATTACTCAACATAATAGCCGATACCTGGGTAAAATTTACCATCAGTTTAATTCCCAGATCGAAGACAGGTTCTGCCCTGTACTCATTCTGAATCTGTTTCAGTACATCTGGTATGACTGCTATTGAATGAGTACCATGTGTTCTGTTATATATGGCAGCAAAGATTGTACCTCAAGTGACACAATCTTCTATCAGGGGAGTCATCCCCATTGGCAAGCAAATTGTCAGTATTCTGTGTTTTTCCTGCCGACCCATATGGGGAAAAACTGCTGTAAGCTGTTCTGGTTTTTGTGCTATCCAGAACAGTATTTGCTCCCGGCTGTTGGGAATCTTTCCCATAACGACATTCAGTATGTGTGGGCTAATACCTGCAGGTTGAACTAAATTTTTACTAAATCTCTGTAGAGTGTATGCATTCCTGCTGCTGATAAAGCAACAATGTCTGGGTGCGATGTATATGAAGCTAAGACCGTCCAGGTCGCTCCTTCTCTGCTGAGCAGACCGAGTCTCACGTGTTCTGTGGTATGGGGTAGGGCGATTTTAAACCAATTAATGTGTTCTTGGTAAGTTAACAGGACTTCTAAGTCCACGTATGGGAAATACTCATCAGGTGGTTCAACTTCAATGTATTCATGAAATAACCGTGTGTGTGCATCTGCAGGTGGGAATTTAACCCAAGAATAGAATACATCTGTTCTGAATGCTTTGTGTGCCTCAACCATGAAGGTAACCTCTCCACCCATTGCCGAGAGCCCATGTTGTAACAATTTCATGGTAACTACCTGTCTGCAATTTTCTGAAATATTTTGAGCCACTACCTCCTCTTCGATGTCCTCACTTTTTCGATCATTGTCAGAGGGGTAGTATTTAGCTAGAATTTTATAGAGATATGGTATGCACAAATTGGGAACTTCAAATCCTCCAAGCTTGATTAACCTACAGCCAATACATAGCGAACAACTAATTTCCTTTTTCACTACTGCAAGGTCTATCTCTCCCATAGGATAACATTGTGATTCCCTTATTACATCTCTTAAGTGTAACTCCCAATTGTGAAGATATAGACTTTCCAAGTTTAGTGTCATTGAACTTACAATTTAAAATCACAACTTATGTTAAAGGTTGATTTTAAATTCCAGTTAACAAGTGCCACTTGCGGGTGGCCTGAACGCTTTACTTTAGCCCCATCCAGCGTGACCAATTAACTCTTTAGGCGCTACTTGCTTCTGAAGTTATATCCTGCATTTAGGGGCTCATTATGATGGCGGAAGGACTGCCACCGCCAGCCGTGGATTCTCCGCCTGCCAGATTAGGATGGCGGGCGGATACAGACCATGGCGGGCGCAAAGACCGCCCGCCACAGAACCACCACAGGCAATTGTTCCGATTGCCTGGCGGAGTGGTCTGCATCCCTAAAATGGTGGTGGTGCCTAGCAGGCACCATCCGCCAAATTAGGATGCTGGCTTCAGCCAGCCTTTCCATGGCGGCGAAACTGCCATGGAAAGGCTGGCAGAGATTGGTTTTGGGGGCCTGTTGTGGGCCCCCCTTGTGTGGTGGGGATGTGTTGGTGCACTGGGGGGGTACCATTTCACTGCACCAAGTGGCAGGCACCGTGTGGTGCCTGCCACTTGGTGCAGTGAAATGCACCACATGCATTTTTAACATGTTAAATTGCAAGATGCGACCGCCATGGTGGCGGTCGCATCCTAATTTGGAGTGCGGGACCGCTGCATGCATGGCGGGAGGTCCCACTCCCCGACACGATGGCGGATGGACTGTAGTCGTAATCGTAATCGACCCCTTAATCTTTAAAAATTCTTAGCTCGACTTCTACAGGATGGATTTTTGTCATTTTGGTCTTGATTTATTTATACAATCATAATCTATTCGTCTAACCAGGTGTGGAGACTTTTTGTGATGTTTTCATTGTGTTGTTGTATGAAGTGTTGCACAAATACTTTACACATTGCCTCTTAAGTTAAGCCTGACTGCTCTGTGCCAATCTACTAGAGGGTGAGCATAGGATCATTTAGGTTGTGTTGTGACCCATGGGGGGCTGGATGCCTACCACTACCACCACCCCTACTCATGGGGGGCTGGATACCTGTCACTACTACCACGCCTACTCATGGGGGCTGGATGCCTACCACTACCACCACCCCTACCCATGGGGGGCTGGATACCTGTCACTACTACCACCCCTACTCATGGGGGCTGGATGCCTGTCACTACCACCACCCCTACTCATGGGGGGCTGGATGCCTACCACTACCACCACCCCTACCCATGGGGCGCTGGATGCCTACCACTACCACCACCCCGACTCATGGGGGGCTGGATGCCTACCACTACCACCACCCCTACCCATGGGGGGCTGGATGCCTACCACTACCACCACCCCTACCCATGGGGGGCTGGATGCCTACCACTACCACCACCCCTACCCATGGGGGGCTGGATGCCTACCACTACCACCACCCCTAGTCAGGGGGCTGGATGCCTGTCACTACTACCATCCCCACACATAGGGGGCTGGATGCCTACCACCAACACCACCCCTACCCATGGGGAGCTGGATACCTGTCACTACTACCACCCCTACTCATGGGGGGCTTGATGCCTACCACTACCACCACCCCTACCCATGGGGGGCTGGATACCTGTCACTACCACCACCCCTACTCATGGGGGGCTGGATGCCTATCACTACCACCACCCCTACACATGGGGGCTGGATGCCTACCACTACTACCACCCCTACCCATGGGGGCTGGATGCCTACCACTACCACCACCCCTACTCATGGGGTGCTGGATGCCTACCACTACCACCACCCCTACTCATGGGGGCTGGATGCCTACCACTACCACCACCCCTACCCATGGGGGGCTGGATGCCTACCACTACCACCACCCCTACTCATGGGGGGCTGGATGCCTACCACTACCACCACCACTACCCATGGGGGGCTGGATGCCTACCACTACCATCACCCCAACCCAGGGGGGCTGGATGCCTGTCACTACTACCATCCCCACACATAGGGGGCTGGATGCCTACCACCAACACCACCCCTACCCATGGGGAGCTGGATACCTGTCACTACTACCACCCCTACTCATGGGGGGCTTGATGCCTACCACTACCACCACCCCTACCCATGGGGGGTTGGATACCTGTCACTACTACCACCCCTACTCATGGGGGCTGGATACCTGTCACTACCACCACCCCTACCCAAGGGGGCTGGATGCCTACCACTACCACCACCCCTACCCATGGGGGCTGGATGCCTACCACTACCACCACCCCTACCCATGGGGGGCTGGATGCCTACCACTACCACCACCCCTACCCATGGGGGCTGGATGCCTAGCACTACCACCACCCCTACTCATGGGGGCTGGATGCCTACCACTACCACCACCCCTACTCATGGGGGCTGGATGCCTACCACTACCACCACCCCTACCCATGGGGGGCTGGATGCCTACCACTACCACCACCCCTACTCATGGGGGGCTGGATGCCTACCACTACCACCACCCCTACCCATGGGGGGCTGGATGCCTACCACTACCACCACCCCTACTCAGGGGGGCTGGATGCCTGTCACTACTACCATCCCCACACATAGGGGGCTGGATGCCTACCACCAACACCACCCCTACCCATGGGGAGCTGGATACCTGTCACTACTACCACCCCTACTCATGGGGGGCTTGATGCCTACCACTACCACCACCCCTACCCATGGGGGGCTGGATACCTATCACTACTACCACCCCTACTCATGGGGGGCTGGATACCTGTCACTACCACCACCCCTACTCATTGGGGGCTGGATGCCTACCACTACCACCACCCCTACCCATGGGGGGCTGGATGCCTACCACTACCACCACCCCTACCCATGGGGGGCTGGATGCCTACCACTACCACCACCCCTACTCATGGGGGGCTGGATGCCTACCACTACCACCACACCTACTCATGGGGGGCTGGATGCCTACCACTACCACCACCCCTACCCATGGGGGGCTGGATGCCTACCACTACCACCACCCCTACCCATGGGGGGGCTGGATGCCTACCACTACCACCACCCCTACTCAGGGGGGCTGTATGCCTGTCACTACTACCATCCCCACACATAGGGGGCTGGATGCCTACCACTACCACCACCCCTACCCATGGGGGGCTGGATGCCTACCACTACCACCACCCCTACTCAGGGGTGCTGGATGCCTGTCACTACTACCATCCCCACACATAGGGAGCTGGATGCCTACCACCAACACCACCCCTACCCATGGGGAGCTGGATACCTGTCACTACTACCACCCCTACTCATGGGGGGCTTGATGCCTACTACTACCACCACCCCTACCCATGAGGGGCTGGATACCTGTCACTACTACCACCCCTACTCATGGGGGGCTGGATACCTGTCACTACCACCACCCCTACTCATGGGGGGCTCAATGCCTACCACTACCACCACCCCTACCCATGGTGGGCTGGATACCTGTCACTACTACCACCCCTACTCATGGGGGGCTGGATACCTGTCACTACCACCACCCCTACTCATGGGGGGCTGGATGCCTACCACTACCACCACCCCTACCCATGGGGGGCTGGATACCTGTCACTACTACCACCCCTACTCATGGGGGGCTTGATGCCTACCACTACCACCACCCCTACCCATGGGGGGCTGGATACCTGTCACTACTACCACCCCTACTCATGGGGGGCTTGATGCCTACCACTACCGCCACCCCTACCCATGGGGGGCTGGATACCTGTCACTACTACCACCCCTACTCATGGGGGGCTTGATGCCTACCACTACTACCACCCCTACTCATGGGGGGCTGGATACCTGTCACTACCACCACCCCTACTCATGGGGGGCTTGATGCCTACCACTAACACCACCCCTACCCATGGGGGGCTGGATACCTGTCACTACTACCACCCCTACTCAGGGGGTGCTAGATGCCTGTCACTACTACCATCCCCACACATAGGGGGCTGGATGCCTACCACCAACACCACCCCTACTCATAGGATGGGTAATGCATGACACAACCAGCATACTCCAACATAAGGAATGTAAGAAAAAAACATCCCCCCAACACCATGACAAGCGTGTGTAGACTGTGTCAAATGCCTACAACATTGAACATGAAATTGAACATACAATGTGACCCCCTATCACATGTGTCACACATAAATGTGTGTGGCCTCCACAATGCAAGAAGACCATGACCACTGTGGCAATGGGGTCCAACCCCCATCATCACACACAGTGACCAAAATGTAAGTGTGGGGTCCATAGCTGAAGCACATTTTGAACAATGTGACAATGGGGTCCAAACCCCCATCATCACAGTGACCAAAATGTAAGTGTGGGGTCCATAGCTGAAGCACATTTTGGACATTGTGGCAATGGGGTCTAAACCCCCATCATCACAGTGACCAAAAGGTAAGTGTGGGGTCCATAGCTGAAGCACATTTTGGACATTGTGGCAATGGGGTCTAAACCCCCATCATCACAGTGACCAAAAGGTAAGTGGGGGTCCATAGCTGAAGCACATTTTGAACATTGTGGCAATGGGGTCTAAACCCCCATCATCACAGTGACCAAAAGGTAAGTGTGGGGTCCATAGCTGAAGCACATTTTGAACATTGTGGCAATGGGGTCTAAACCCCCATCATCACAGTGACCAAAGGTAAGTGTTGACATGGAAAAAGCTGCAACTGCCAAACAGCATGGATGATTACTGGTCACAGAACAACAAACACATCAGTGGCAAAGTAGTGCTTGTGTCCCATAGCAACATATATTGGGTGAGGCAAACAGTGCAGTGCAAATAAGACATACCTTTGGCCATGTGCAGACAAACATCACCCATGGGGGCTGACACTGTCAACATTCATCAATAACACAATGACATAAGTGACCATCAGAATGCAGAACCACATATCTGCACCAATGGGCACACAAATGTAGATATCCTGTGGAGACTGCAGATGTGAGGTGAACAGATACCATACCATGGCAGCAATGGGACACACAAACCATGATCATTGTGCTGACTGATGACTTAGGAGTCCCAGGGACAGCAGGTGAAACCCACCAAACAACATACAGCCAATGGCACACTAAAGATATGCCAATGCAGTGGTGCAGATGCACAAACACAAACAGGCAGCCCCACACTGCATATCAAACACAACAGGTGAGGGGGGGTGCCAGTGTCCCCAGGCAACCACACAACACATGATGAGGCCTGAATACCAATTACACAGATGCGCATACAGTGCCACACAAAAGTAACTCATGGATCCGAATCCCCTATGTGGACAATCAGGCATTATTAGATGAGAGGGAGCCCAAATTACACGTCACACAAGCTTGTAGGAACAGCAACTAACCCAGCAAGACACAGACCCACCACAGCACTACCCCCAGGGTCCCCACAATGTAGTGACCCTGGGCTGCATGATAATCCCACTGTGATGACAAAGCTAGATGTCGTTCACACTGTGAACCACAGTCATGTGTCCTGAGCAACAAACTACCATCACACCTACACAAGCACAAATCAATCAGCACGGCCTGTCAGCCAAGGCCAACATGGAGGCAGGGGTCTAGCCGTGTAACAACTCTCATCTGCACACACTCAACACCACACACCTCGACCTCCACCAATGTGCAGCAGTGAAGCTCACATGCACTGGTGACATTGCACATGCACCCATGACAATCCCAGGGGTGGTGGTGGGAACTAAGGTGCAGAAACCCATCACACATGGCCAGTCAACAAGACTCCTGAATGTCTGACACACAGCACAGTACGCCGTACATGGACATGACGTCAATACCACACCAACCAATGGGATCCCGGCCACAGTCCCACACCAATGAAGAAGCCAAGGTCACCCACAAAGAACACACATAGACAACTTCCAACATTGCAGCTCTGACCCTGAGGAGTGGCAGCAGTCACACACACAACGTGTCACAATCACTGGAAGCTAACACAAACTGGAAATTACATGACAGGTGTAACCAACAAGTGCCAAGGGGAATCCTGACTGTCCCATCTGCGTTTGCCCACAAACTCAGCCCTGACAGCAAACACACCTATGGTGACACCCTGATGACCAGTAATGTGCCATGCACCCACATCACAGGGAGAAGACTTTGGGGGAACATAGGTCAACTCAGCAAGCATCACAAACAGGAACATCACTAGGGATCCCAGCCTGCCTAGCAAAATGGAAGTGAACACACACAGACATGCTCACACAACACACACCTTGTACTCAGGCAATGTCACAGAATTACACACTGCCATGAGGGGACCCCACTCCTGTGTAAGGAAAGCTGTGCCATACGTTGTCTCAGTAGGGCTCTATCATGTCAGCCGAACACTTGGTCACACAGTCAACAATTAGCACAAAATGAAGGCTCCCGTCATATCAGCCTGGTCATGGGAGTGTCACCGAAATCATCAGCACAGATCCAACACACATGTATAGCAAGTTGCACTGATAACACAGATGAGTCCTTCCCCATTGATGCCCAAACTTGCATGTCCAGTGGAGATGGCCACACGGTCAGGGAAATAGACTAATTGAACATTGGCAAGCACTACAGATGTGCAGGGGTGTAAGCCACAGATGTGATATTGCAAATGTAAGTAGGAAATCCCATTGCCAAATATTGAAAACATGACACCCTCATATTGCTGCAAAGGATGACATGGATACACAACAGGATAGGACACATTCCCCCTGGACCACATGGGGTCCTGCACAGTAACACTTCATTTTCCTGAGATCAAAAATCACCATCACTGCAGCAAGGGCACGGTTAGCATCATCAACATCATGTACATCAGAAGCAAAACCACTAGAGAACAGAAAGTAGCTTTATTCAGCATTTGTGTGTGAAGAAGTGAAAGTCCAGAAATATAACAAAGGCCAATGGCCAGTCCATAATCAGAGTCCAAACAGGGTGACAGTGCCAGATGTCACCCTTTGCATGCCTGCACTGCTACACACCAGGGACATTCCCCTCGGATGGGCATACGGGGGGGCAGGCCAGGCACCGCAGGGACAGGATCAGGGCTCACCAGAAGGAGGCAGGGAAGGGGTGGTGGGTGCTGGAGAGTCACTGACAACTGCAGTGGAGGTGTCTGACATGGTGTGTGCCGGCACAACTGGGGGGCATGAGTCAGATGGTGTGGGTGCCGGCACGACTGCAGTGGGCCGTGCAGATGGAGTGGACAGGTTCCCCACTGCAGTGCCCAAGTCAGACGGGGTGGTAGTGGACTCCACTGCAGTGCCTATCTCCAGGGGAGTAGAATGGGGTTCAGGTAAGGTGGGCAGGACAGAGGGGGAGGACACCGTCTCCACACCAGTGGCACAGACATGCACAGCGGGGGTGTGGTGCTGGAAGAGCAAGTGGCAGGGGGAGAAGGCCTGATCATTTTGGGGATGGTGTATCTGTGGGTGGGGGAACCTGGGGCAGGGTGTGGTGGGGGCACCTGTGGAGTGGGGGCCTGAGGGATGGAGGAAGGAGACTTGGTGGTTGAGCTGCAGGGCGGCGGCGGGGTCTTGCTCTTCCGGGTCTGGGGGGACTTGCGGATGGGGGCCTCAGTCTGTCTGCACCTGGGGGAGGGTGTCCGGGGGTGAGGGTCACTCCCCTCTGTGTGGGTGGACTTCCTCTTCCCCCTGTATGCTGGATCAGCTGGATTGGAGGGGAAGAGGCCGAGGTCACAGAGGAAGAGCCGCTGTGTAGGTGGGGTTGCAGGTGAGGCAAGGGAAGGGGCCTTGGAGGGAGAGGTATCGGAGGACTGCGGAGTGACTGTGGATGCCTGTGTGTGTGTCTGTCCCCATCCCCTGTGGGTGGTATCAGTCCCCTGAGGATGCCTGCGTGCACGTCTTGTTTTTGTAGTGGGTGTGTCTGTGCTGCTCGTGTCTGTGTGTTTGGGTGAATGTGCAGGTGTGCATGTGCTTGGGACAGGTAGGGTGCCAGGAAGTGTGGATGGGGCAGAGGTAGGAGGGGTGAGGGACTGTTGGAGGAGGGACACTGCTGCCGTCAGGGAGGAGTCCATGGACCTATTGCTCCTCTGTAGGGCAGACATGCCCGATGAGATGCCCTCCATGAACGACACCAGCTGAGTCAACAGAGTGGTGTGGGCATGGAGGACACTCAGCATTGCTGTCTGCCCTACATGGAGCTGGCGAAGTAGGTACACAGACTCCTCATTCAGGGAAGCAGGGGACACAGGGGCAGGGGGTGCGGTGCCTGGCACGAAGGAGACATGCTCCCGAACACGGGAGCCTCCACGGACCTCTGGAATGGGAGCAGATGGGAGGGCGGTGGTGGTGGTGGCAGGGACAGCAATACTAGCTGGGGTGTGGTGGCTGCTGACACCCGCCTCCACAAGGGAGTCATCCTCCGAGCTGCTGTGGTCCTTAGCTGAGGTGGATGGTGCTGAGGACTCCTCGGTGTGGCTCCCCTCGCCCTCCGTGCCACTGGGTCCCTCCGACCACTCCTCGGCTGCTGACCCAGTCTGGCTCTGCGGCTCCTCCTGGTCCGTGGAGCTGTCCCCTCCTGTGGCCGTGGATGTATCTGCAAACAATAGGGAAACAGACAAACATCAGTCACCTGCACTGACCGCACACACCACAGTAAGTACAGCACATTACATACCAAGCCCTGGCATCCTTAGTTGAACATTGCCAAAAGTGCCCAAACAGAGTAGGAGAAGCCAATTGTCAGTCTGATGGTCAACCATGGCACTCACATCCCTCCTGGCCTTGCAACCATCTGTCTGGTGTCTGTCGGATGGCAATACCCCAGTGTGGACACATGCACCACCTACACAGTAGTTGGACAGTGCAGAGACCACGGTGAAGTATGTGAACATGCACACATCACAACTCCTGCCACTGAGTCAGTACAGATGTCCGGATAAAGGGATGGCCAGAGTCTATTTTGAAATGCATGTGATGCATACCAGCACCAGACACCATGATGCACCCATGTCCTGATAGTCAATGCCACAATGGGGTGCATGTAGCACATGTCACTCCCCTGCAGGATCACTCATAGGAAGTTTAATGCCATGGCACAGGCATACCTGCAAAGTCATACATCACTGTCTCCAGTCACATGGGCAGGGCAGCCAGACAACAACAGTCTGCACTGTGTCACAATCCTAGGTCATGGGGAATGCAAGCCCTGGAGCTGACAAGTGCACATGTGCATCCCCCACAAACCACATCATCTGAACTCTTATTTGTCCACGTCATACCAATTGGACATATGGGAGACCTGAAACACAACCCTCGGAACCTGAGCACCTCACAATCTGCTGTGAATGGGAAACAGCTGCCTGAACTTCACATTCACATACCCCAGTCTGCACGGTCAAGTGATCAAACACCTATATGTCACACAAGTATCGTCTCCTATGGTCACATCTCCGGTGGCATGCTGAGCCCTAACCGAGAAACACCCCAGCTGTCCTGACAACGAAGCCACAGCACAATGACACAGAGGCAGACACCTGAGTGAACATTTCACTGAGCACAACGTGTCAGCTGATACACGGGAGTGGGAGTACAGAGTGTATTGTATGGCCTGGAGTAGGCATGACTGTCCTGCTCCACGTGAATGAGGGATGAGCCCTGGACAGTAGGCAGCTGGCTACGTATGTGTGACACACTTGATATACATACTCCTGAGGCCCAAACATTGTTCCCACCCGCAGCATGGGTGTGTGCCAAATACCCCAGGCACATGTGGTGAATCAGATCAGCAATTGGACCACATATCAAAGTAACACGCAGATTACATGTCAGAACTCAGGCATTGTGTAAGCAATGGACCCACCCATTAAGCCCACCACAGAGTTACGGGAACAAATGCTGTCCCCCACCTTGAGCTGAGCAAAATGCAAGGACACAGTACCCAAGTGACACAATTTCCTGACTGTAAGGGCCACACCTGGGTATCAGATGAGGAGTGGGCAGTGCACAATTGAGGGACATGGGTCCTGGACCACATGACTGATGTACTGTTGAAGTTTAACCAGGCCAGAGGAGGGCACATAGCATGTCAGACAAAGTTCACAGTGCAGTCATGGACTCACCCCCTCCTTGTTGCTGTCTGGCCTTCAGCTGCCCATCCAGGTCAGGGAAGACCACCGCCAGGATCCTGAGCATGTGGGGGGTCAGGGTCCGGTGTCCGCCCCTCCTGCGAGGAGGCGACAGCTGCAGCTGGACCCGTGCGATCCTCCGGGTCCAGCCCCGAAGGTCCTGCCACCTCTTCTGGCAGTTGTGGATCCGGCGCTTGTAGACCCCCACGGATCTCACTGCCCGGACGATGGTCAGCCATATCTTCTGCTTCTGGTGGGCATCAACCTGTGAGGATGACAAGTGAAAAGGCCATTACTACACATGCAACATTTCCGTGCATCACACAGTTGGATATACATGTCTCAATCACAGGGGCACATGATGTACACAGGCAGTGCAACGATGGCTATGAACAGTTTGCCAGCAGTTACTACATGGTATCATTGCCTGGGAGGTAAAACCTTGTTTAAATGCACTGTTACTGCACTATACCTGTTCAGTGCATGTAACTACACACTATGGGGGGTGACAACTACTCAGTGAGCCTGCTAGCCAGTGGCGTGCAGACTGTAAGTCTTGCTAGTCAGACAACATGCACATTTAGTAAGGCAGTGGACAGCACACTCACCTGCTCCCCTGGTTTCCCATACAGCTTGCTGTACTGTGGAAGGAGGCTGTCCAGCAGGGCCTGGTTCTCCTCAGTGGTGAAGGCTGGGGCTCTCTCCACAGTACGTGCCATTGCAGGATCCAGAGGATGCAGATACAGCAGCAGTGGTGGTGGCAGATGTCGTCCTGGAGCATGTAGTGCAGGCAAGTGAGCTCTCAGGGGAACAGCCAGCATTATATGTGTGCTGCTGAGGCAGATACTGTCCCATGTGTCCAAAGTGATAGGTCCAAGTCGTTTGCATCTTCTGAATCTGGCCAATCCATGGAATTGCACCACTTACACACGCCCACAGCATCCTTCAAAAGTTCAACTTCATGAGACCCATGAATTTGTTGCAATTGTTGTGGGTGGCCAACTGAATTCACAGCATCAGACTCGTTAAAGGTTCGAAAACGCGTCCGTTGCCATGCCAGGCCATAGCCAATGCATGCGCACCGATCGGTCGATTGCTGTACAACGCGTACATCGGATGACAACGCGTACCCGGTCACATCATATGCAATGGCCAATGCGTGCGCACCGATCGGTCCATTGCTGTACAACGCGTACATCGGATGACAACGCGTACCCGGTCACATCATATGCAATGGCCAATGCATGCGCACCGATCGGTCCATTGCTGTACAACCCGTACCCGGTCACATCATATGCAATGGCCAATGCGTGCGCACTGATCGGTCCATTGCTGTACAACGCGTCCCTGTACAAGTCACTGGCATATGTCACCATGCCTGTCACAGATGAACGTATGCCAGCCACATTTACTTTCCAGGGACTCAGGGGCACACCTACAACACCACAGCCTGTCCACACTGTACACTAAGGCATGTAAGGCTGCATTACCTTTTCCGTGTATGGGGGTCAACATGTGGTTTTTTGGGTGGCACTTGGGGGCAGCCACTCCCAGGCTGTGCACGTGTTCATGGGTACAGAATCCTTTGTGTGTTGTGCACATGACCACTGTGATGTGCAACTGTTCATTTCAGAGCATGTGGCATGGTCACATTTCAGGGTTGTGTATGTGTATGTCATGTCACATACCCCCTGAGTCCCATGTGGGACGGTATGTACGTCACAGGCTGACCCATTGCCACAATAGTGATGGCCCTCCACAGTCTGTGTGCATGTTGTGTTTACAATGTCTCTGATTCCATGTGCACAATGGGAGACAGTCTCCACATCCACGTTGTTTGTGCATGGACTTTGATGTTGTGCGTGTGTGTGTCACAGACGTCCATGTCTGTCCTGCTGAGGCAACAGGGACCACTACCTGTGGGGGTCATGGTTGTTTTGCTGTGGTGTATTCATGATGCACCATGTAATGCCAGTGTCCATGTGGCAATACAGGGTCCCTGGGAATCTACCTGTCAATGAGCTGTGATGCCTGTGGCACATCTGTCCTCACATGTCACTGTGGTGTGTGTTTGGAACGTGACAGCAGTACATGGGTACTGTGACACAGCCTAATGATATCCCATAGCACTACCTGGGACTTTTTGACGACACATGTTGAACTGTGATGTTAGATGTTGGCCATGTAGGTGCCATACATGTCCTTACGGAACAGCACACACATCATGTACTTGTGTCTCGTAATGATGTATCATGTGATATTGAGTATGGTCAATGCCACATATGTGGGGTGACTGACAATCTTTCTTTCTTCACCTATGCACTGCAGGGCACCAGCTGTCCATAGACCATTCCCTGACCTTGCAACCATGGTCGAACGGGACTGCATCCGACGGTACCGCTTCACCAGGCTGCTGATTGAGGAATTGACGGTGCGCTTGGCCCCACATTTGCAACCTGGCCGGACATACCCTACAGCGCTGACCCCCAAGGTGAAGGTGATGGCAGCCCTACACTTCTTTGCCACTGGTACCTTTCAACACACTGTGGCGTCTGCTGGTGGGATGTCACAGACCATGTTCAGCCGTGTGCTACGCGATGTTTTGGAGGCTATGTTGAGATACCTGAACCAGTACATCTATTTCCCTAAACTTCAACAACTCACTGACGTCAAGAGTGACTTCTATGCCCTGGGGAGGATGCCGCATGTCATTGGCTCCATTGATGGGACACATGTGGCTTTGGTACCACCACAGGCACATGAGCAGGCATACAGGAACCGCAAACATTACCATTCGGTCAATGCACTGGTGGTATGTCTTGCAGATATGAGCATCTCACATGTGTGTGCCCGTTTCCCCGGTTCTGCACACAATGCCTACGTGATGAGAAGTAGTCGCATCCCGAGGATGATGTCACAGATGCGGAACCAGCGTGCCTGGCTTGTCGGTGTGTACTGACTTTGTACCATTGTGTGTGTTCTGCAATGTAGTATTCCACCCTATTTTCAAATTCAGCTAATGTGCAATTGTCCGTATGTAGGTGACTCCGGATACCCCAACATGCCGTGGTTGCTGACGCCCCTCAGGAACCCTGTGACACCAGCCCAGATGCGCTACAATGAGGCACATGGTCGGACCAGGAGAGTAATTGAGCCGACATTTGGTCTCCTGAAGAGCCGCTTCCGCTGCCTGGACAAGACAGGAGGGCCCTCCCATATGCCCCAGCAAAGGTGTGCAAGATTGTCATCGTCTGCTGCATGCTACACAACCTGGCAGTGCGGAAGGAGTTGCCTCTCATCCTGGATGACGATGACCAACATCCGCCACCTGTGGAGGATCCTGGCCTGGGCCACGATGCCAGTGATGGTGATGATGATGAGGGTGATGTCCGCACACAGCTCATCACCAACTTCTTCAGCTGAATGTGAGTATCCGGAGATGTCATGTCAATGATGTGAGTTTGCGTGATATGTGTTGGTGGTGCTCTGGTGCTGTTTGAGTGTGTCCATGTGCTACTTGACTGTATGCATGCAGCGATGTGTCCTTACAGGTAGTCTGTACTCCACAACAGTGTTGACATGCTAACTTGGTTTTGTGTAGGTATCTTGTGACATGTATTGGGCATGAGTATTGCAGTTCTGTCCTGTTCTTCAGTGCTTTTGACTGTGTGTCATTTCTGTCCTTCACAGGGTACTTTCAGAGTTGTTTGGTCAACTGTGATCCCCCGACACCGTGATTCAACTTCCAGGGTGGAAGCTGTCGTTTCCCTACAGGTGATGTGCGCCACACCCCTGGACTTCCTTTCTTCTACACTTGCACTGCCACGTGGGATTACCTTGCATCTGTAGTGGTTACAACATGTTGCAGATGTGTAATAAACCTGTGCTTCACTTTGGGATGTGCGTTGTCTGTGGTCAAACATCTGACTGACATTTGCTTACTGCACCAGTGGGCTAGTTAACACAGACTGTGAATAGGTGTTGTGTCTGTGCATTGCACCGTATTTCCTGGCAACATCAGTGTAGGCGATGAGTCAGATGGCCCTGGTGTGTATGTGTTGTGTAGCCCTGGTGGTGTGTCTCCCTCATATGTGTCACGTCGCCATGACTCACATGACGGTGTTGTACTTGCTGTAGCAGTTAGCATGCACAGTGTCATTTAGCAGATCATCATCTCCATGACAGAAACCATGTTGGAATCACAACAGAGGCAAGTATGGTGTATTAGTGAGTTTATTTACATACATGTGGGAGGACAGTGCACAGGATGGTGGGTGCTGTACATTGGGATTGTAATCCAAAGTTCCCACATGAGTTGGAAGTCTTGGTAGCAGAAATGTCCTGAGTAAAGTCAACAGTCATCTGATACATTGGTCCAACTTAAACTCCCCAAGTCATGTGAGAGAGTTGGGTTGCATGCGACAGGGTGAACAGTTTGCACACAAAGGTGGATTTCCAGAACAGGTGTTGGGTTCCTGGGGATGTACATGGCCATCGGCCTCTCAGTTGTCCTTCCTCGGACGACCCCTCTTCTTTGGGGGGGGACCCTCACGTGCAGGCTGCTGCGGTGCAGGGGACTCTCCGCCAGAGTCATCCTCCCTCCCTGTGGCAGTTGCAGTTGTTGCAGCACCAGATGTTGTGGGCACACAGGGAGGTGTGGCCATGTTGGTGCTAATCTGGCAGAGGCATGTCAACATGTCCCTATGCACCACTGTCAGTTCTTGCAATGTGTCCCACTTGGACTCCATGCCAGACATGTGTGTCTCCACACGGGACATGTGTGTCTCCATACGGGAAATGTGTGAGTCAATGCGGGACATGTGTGAGTCCAAGCGGGAATGATGGGCAGCCTGCTGCTGTTGAATGTCCTTGAAGATCCCCACTACCTGGCTGACCTCTCCAGTGCTATTCTGGTACACATCAGCAATGCGTACCAGTTGTGGGTCATCATGCAGTCCAGACCCCTCTGCAAACAGCGACCTATGTCTACCACCCCTCCCACCACCCCTGACGACACGTGCGGGACCTGCAGTGGCACGCACAGGTGACCCTAGGCCCCCTTGGGGGTTTGTCACTGGGGTTGTTGTCCGTTGCACCACGTTGGGCCAGGGTCACTGTGCTGTTGTCATTGGTGGTCCTTGGTCTGTCCGTGTCGGCGGGGGTGGTCTGTGTGTTGGCAGTTGTTGGAGGGGTGGGTGCAGGGGGTGCAGATGGTGGTCCTACTGGTGCTGCATGATGACTCACACCGGAGGTGCCAGGTAGGTCTTCGCCATCCGAGGAGGGCAGAGGCTGTTCCACACCTGTGAGCTCAGTGTCCCCCGGAGCCTGGGACAAGGACTCCTCATTGTCTGCTGCTGTGTCCCCATCATCACCTGTTTTGGGAGACACACACAATGTATGTTATGTTTCTGCAGGCATCAATGGTTCACACACCTGACAGTTGTGACTGTACCTCTGGATGCGGGCCTGTACATTGCATTGTCCTAAGTTGTCACAGTCAGGGGTTGATATTGGTGTGGCACATTGTCCTGCAAACTTGAAGCATTTCAATGTGAATGTTGAGGTGTGTACATGGACAGCATTGGATGTATTTGGTGGACATCCGGCCCTCCTCCTCCCCCCAGCCCAGTTATCCCACCATGAAGCATGCCACCCTTGCAGTGGGTTCAGGTTGACTCACAGGATGTCAGTCAGTTGTGTCCTGCTGTTGGTTGGTGCCCAGTTCCCAGCAGGGCCTTGTGCTCCCCACAACAGAGCACCATTGTCAGACATCTTTGAAGTGGCTTTTCACTCCCTGTGAGGTGTGCATGCTTCAGTGTGACCTTGCTGGGCCAGGCAGGTGGGTGATGTTGAGCTGTGACTACCACTCCCATCATGCTATTGCCTACGCCCCCCTTCCCAGCATGCCCATACTTCCTTCCTTTTGACTCTGCTTCCCTGTGGGGTAGTGTGCCTGTGCTGAAAGGATGGCTGACAGTGTTGTCCTGGCGTTTGTTTGGCTACAAGTCCCATGTGTGTCCCTGTGCTTCACACAGCATGACCCAGGGTTGTGGTTCTTTGTGGGATATTTAATTAGAGTGTGAGGCATTGCATTCTCCCAGGTGAGTTGTGTGGAGTTTGTGTTAAGGGGGTGTGTGTGAAAAGCTGCTTGTGAATATGGTCAGAGGTGTCAATCCTCCTTCCCACCCAGTCAGATATCCCACCATGGAACGTGCTTCTATTGCAGGGAGTGCAAGTTGGCTTTCAGGATGTCAGTCAGTGGTGTCCTGCTGTTGGTTGGTGCACAGTTCCCAGCAGGGCCTTGTGCTCCCCACAGCAGTACCCAGTGTCAGCCATCTTGTCAGTTGTTTTCCACTCCCTGTGATGTGAGCATGGTTCAGAGTGGTGTTGATGGGCCAATTGTGAGGGTGAGCAATATCTGTGACTACCACTCCCATCATGCTATTGCCTACACCCCCCTTCCCAGCATGCCCATACTTCCTTCCTTTTGAGTGGACTTCACTGTGTGTGAGTGTGACAGCAATGGCAAGATGGCTGACAGTGGTGTCCTGTTGTTTGTTGGTGCCCAGTTCCCAGCAGGGCCTTGTGCTCCCCACAACAGAGCACCATTGTCAGCCATCTTTGAAGTGGCTTTTCACTCCCTGTGAGGTGTGCATGCTTCAGTGTGAGCTTGCAGGCCATGTGGGTGGGTGATGTTGAGCTGTGACTACCACTCCCATCATGCTATTGCCTACACCCCCCCTTCCCAGCATGCCCATACTTCCTTCCTTTTGACTCTGCTTCCCTGTGGGGTAGTGTGCCTGTGCTGAAAGGATGGCTGACAGTGTTGTCCTGGCGTTTGTTTGGCTACAAGTCCCATGTGTGTCCCTGTGCTTCACACAGCATAACCCAGGGTTGTGGTTCTTTGTGGGATATTTAATTAGTGTGTGAGGCATTGCATTCTCCCAGGTGAGTTGTGTGGAGTTTGTGTTAAGGGGGTGTGTGTGAAAATCTGCTTGTGAATATGGTCAGAGGTGTCAGTCCTCCTTCCCACCCAGCCAGATATCCCACCATGGAACGTGCTTCTATTGCAGGGAGTGCAAGTTGGCTTTCAGGATGTCAGTCAGTGGTGTCCTGCTGTTGGTTGGTGCACAGTTCCCAGCAGGGCCTTGTGCTCCCCACAGCAGTACCCAGTGTCAGCCATCTTGTCAGTTGTTTTCCACTCCCTGTGATGTGAGCATGGTTCAGAGTGGTGTTGATGGGCCAATTGTGAGGGTGAGCAATATCTGTGACTACCACTCCCATCATGCTATTGCCTACACCCCCTTCCCAGCATGCCCATACTTCCTTCCTTTTGAGTGGACTTCACTGTGTGTGAGTGTGACAGCAATGGCAAGATGGCTGACAGTGGTGTCCTGTTGTTTGTTGGTGCCCAGTTCCCAGCAGGGCCTTGTGCTCCCCACAACAGAGCACCATTGTCAGCCATCTTTGAAGTGGCTTTTCACTCCCTGTGAGGTGTGCATGCTTCAGTGTGAGCTTGCTGGGCCATGTGGGTGGGGGATGTTGAGCTGTGACTACCACTCCCATCATGCTATTGCCTACACCCCCTTCCCAGCATGCCCATACTTCCTTCCTTTTGACTCTGCTTCCCTGTGGGGTAGTGTGCCTGTGCTGAAAGGATGGCTGACAGTGTTGTCCTGGCGTTTGTTTGGCTACAAGTCCCATGTGTGTCCCTGTGCTTCACACAGCATGACCCAGGGTTGTGGTTCTTTGTGGGATATTTAATTAGAGTGTGAGGCATTACATTCTCCGAGGTGAGTTGTTTGGAGTTTGTGTTAAGGGGGTGTGTGTGAAAAGCTGCTTGTGAATATGGTCAGAGGTGTCAGTCCTCCTTCCCACCCAGCCAGATATCCCACCATGGAACGTGCTTCTATTGCAGGGAGTGCAAGTTGGCTTTCAGGATGTCAGTCAGTGGTGTCCTGCTGTTGATTGGTGCCCAGTTCCCAGCAGGGCCTTGTGCTCCCCACAGCAGTACCCAGTGTCAGCCATCTTGTCAGTTGTTTTCCACTCCCTGTGATGTGAGCATGGTTCAGGGTGGTGTTGATGGGCGAATTGTGAGGGTGAGCAATATCTGTGACTACAACTCCCATCATGCTATTGGCTACTCTGACTTGACCAGCATACACAGGATTCCTTCCTTTCAGTGAGCTTCCCTGTGAGGTGGTGTTCTAGTGGTGGCTACATATCTGACTGTGTTTGTTGGTTAGATTTGTGCCACTGCCTAGCTCTATTTGTTGTTGGGTTTGTACATGTCATGACACAGTTACATATCACTATGAAATGGTATGTATTGTGTTTATCTGACTGACATACACATCTTGGGATGATTATGTTTTGGTTGCTGTGGATTTGCTAAGGGTGCATGGTTTGACTATCCCCTTGACAGTGATGTGTGTGTATTGTCACAGGATATTGGATATATTGGTTGTGTACTCACCAGGCTCTGGGATGTTTGATAGTCCATATACGCTGACTGGTGGTAGGATGGCCCGCACCTTCTCCTCCCAGGGCCTGAGGTACACTGGTTTGGCAGGAGGGCCACTGCCGGTGTGTTGGCTCAAGGCGTAATCCTTCTTTAGTAGGTCCTTGACCCTCCTGCGCACATCATACCACCTGTTCTGGATGTCTTCCTTTGTGCGCAGACATGGTGATTGTGCGTTCACCCTGTCGATGATCCTCTCCCACATCTTGGTTTTCTGCGACATGGGGGTCTGTTGGACCAATGTACCAAACAGCTGTGGCTCTACCCTGAGGATCTCATCTACCAGGACTTCCAATTCACTGTCTAGGAACTTTGGATTCTTCTTTGGGGGCATGGTGATGGGTGGTGGTGGTGATTGATGTGTGTGTGGGTGTGCAGGTGAGGGTGTGTGAGTGTAGGTTTTGCTGGGTGTATGTGAGGGTGCTATTTGTTGAGGTGCTGATGGTGTGTGGCTTGTGTGATGGATGAGCTGTGAGTGTGTCTGTGGTTGCTGTCTGTTGGTGTTCTGTGCTGGCAGGTTATTTGAATTTGCAAAGGATCATGGTAGGGATTTGTGGCCCTTATATGGGTGGAGTTGTGGGTGTGTCTTTGTTCCATGTTTCCCCCCCCAGTATTTATTGGCTTTGTAATTGCTTGTTTGGCCCTTTTTTTTGTGTTTTTTCCTTTGTACTTTTTGTGCATGTAGGAGACGTTCTTCTGACCGAGTAGGACGCTGCAGTTGGTCTCGTGCGAGCTTCTCCGAGTCGTTCACGCTGTGTTTCTGCTGTGTTTCATGTGCGGCGTACGCGTCGGTCGCGGAGTATTGGGTTGTTTCGGCTCGCTGTTTTGTATGCCTGTCGGTCGTGCGGCTTGAGCTCCGTGCGACTCGGTCTGGTTTTCCACGCATTGCATCGTACTGCGGGGGTCGGAGTTCGCGGGTACGTTTCGTTCGGGTTCATTCCTGGTGCGTGTCGGTCGGTTCGATTCGCGTAGTTTTCCGGCCGGATAGCTGTTTTCCGTGCGGTTCGGTCGTTCGGCTTGTGTTCCGTACGAGTCGGTCGTAAATCGCATGCATTTCATCGTACTAGGTGGATCGGGCAGCACCGGTACGTGTGGTCGGAATGGATTCCCGAACCGAGTCAGTCAGTACGTTTTCCGGCCCGAATCGGAATTGACCCCTTATTGGAGGATATAGACACCAAGGGCATACCCACACCATGATTTTCTTTCACACATTAAAAAACTGTTTGCATCTCTTTAGCTGAATATGATCCCAAAGCTCCCTTTTGCAAGGCCCCTCCAGTTCTGCAGCTTCTCCCTCCCAGCAACCTACAAGCACCTCTTTTACAGCTCATAAGGGGTTGAAAGACTCACAGTGTCCCCCTCCAGGCAGTGAGACAGGAGCCCCCATTTTAGGACAAACCAGCAGAATGTGTCTTGGTGCAATTGGGCCCATGGCAGGAGACCCCTTCCCTTCCCAGTTTCAACGAGTCACACCTTGTTCTAAATTGGATGGGGAAGGGGAACATAAAAATCGGCAGGCTGTGGTCTAGCTGTCATGTACTGATGCAGGGGACCAATATTGGTGGGCTGAGTGTGGAGCCCTGAGCAGCAGCCCACACTGCCCATGCCTAGCACCAGCCCTGAACAGAATGTATGTCATGGGTCCTAAAATCAATCATGTTCAATTAATTTCTCCTACTGCTATATGGGGCTGTGGTCCTATGGCTGTATATTCACATAAAGGGGCAGTCTTGAGCTTTTTTCTAATGCTCTTGTTTTTAGTCAGATGGCTCATTTTCCCATGAAGATTGACACAAGGGCTTGTAAAATTGCACACAATATCTAACAATTAGTGGCTGTTTGGGTCTGCTCCTTAGGACAGTCCTATATTTGTTTTCAATGAGTATAGGTTCCTTTAAACTGTTTCAAACTATTTTGATGTGCATGTCTTTCTGCCTTGTTCCTCTACAACTTCTTTAGCTTTGAGATGCAGTTATACGTTTGATTTACAAAGATTTTATATGTAGAACAAAGACATGTTTTAGCCCTCCAACCACACGCACTTAATTTTAATGCACATTCCCAGAGCAGCTGAAATGTGGAAACATTTACTTTTGATATTCCGTACTGACTTACACATTGAACGTTCCCAGATACTGTGCTTGGTTTTATATGTACTGCACCCAGCCTTTGCCCTGAATAGTGGGGATGAGCAGCAATTCATGGCCATCAGCCAGACCCTGCGCACAACCATATGATGGAGGCCATCCCCTCCTGCACATTGAATTCAGCAATGCAGAGTGGGGGTTGCTTTCTAGCAGCTTGATCCTGCACGCAACCTACAGTGTGCTGCTAACTCCTACTTCATAAGGCCTTTGACTGTGCATAGCAAAGGTTGTCCTCAGGGTCTCATCCCATTATTGACAACCAAACCTATAGTGCATGACCTTTTGCTATGCACAGCTGGGATTAAAACACATGGACTGGACTGCAGCCAGACCCTTCTCTGAACCCCCTCATGCAGTCAATACCTATGTGTGGCCGCAAGCCAAGCACAGCCCTAGTGAACTGAATATGTTTTTCTTTAAAAATAAATCTCAATTGCAAATCCTGAGGGCCCCCAGGCAAGTTTGCAGAACTAGAGAAGGATCCAGATTTTGCAAATTCATCAAAGGATTTGCAAATTCAGCAATATAAATGTGTTTTTTTGTATCTGTTTTATTGCATAAGGAGTCCCCTTGGGGTCCCCACATGAGCCTGAGGATCAGCGTAGTATCATCTTAATATTTTTCCTAGTACAGTGCTCACTGTACCATATTGAGTAATGACAGCCTCTGGATTTTCAAAGCTGCAGATGATGACGAGAGAAAAAGCTATCTAATGTTGTGCTTTTCTTTTTTAATTGGATTCAGGAATCCTTTGTGAATTTGCAAATCTGTGATAGACTTATAGATTAATTTTAACCTCTTCATACACACTGGAACACATTTTAATCACTAACTGCAAATGGGGATGTCCCCTTTGTCTAAACATTTCCCTTTCCTGGGTTTGGCTCCAATCTGTTTATGGGGACAAAGGCAGACAGGCTCAGGTGTGAACTACATTTGTCAGTGCTTATTCCAGTTATATATAACTGGTGAATTACATCGTTTTTGTGGTTTTAAAACAATAGTGCTTTTTCATTGAATTTCAAAGTTTTTTTTTACCTAAGTTTAAATCTTACTACCTTACACATGTATCGCTTCACCTCTGTTTTTTCATATATATATATATATATATATATATATATATATATATATATATATATATATATATATATATATATATATATACATATATATATTAAGAAATCCTTACATCACACGAACACAAGGCAAAGTCGCACTCAGGATATAAGGAAACAAAAAGGATTTATTGACTGACGCGTTTCAACCTGACGGTCTTTGTCAAAGTCACTCAGTAACCCGGAAGTGGCTGTGTTTTTAAATGCAATCTCAGGGTCAAAAGTAAACATAGAAGACATATGCATACATTGAAGTCTCCAGGTCTTAAGAAAACAGACTTCGGTCATGTAGAAACCGAAATACATCTTGTTACAGCTTAATACATATACTCTCCTGAATCAATGTCAGACAATATTGCATAATGTACAAAATTTACAGAGGGGTGTTTTCATAACAACACAAATGATAACCTGCCCATGCTCGCGCTGCCACCACGAGTAAGCTGGGACCAGAAATGAAAATAAAATGAAGAAGTGAAAAACGAGTGCTAGTTAACGCTGACAAACCCTCCTCGCTCTGCATGCGCGGGTAGGGTGGAGAAGGACGCAAGTGCTCCTAGCGTGTTCCTTTGATGCTATGTGGCGCAAGAACCCTGGTTGCAGCAGAGCCGGATAACCGTAACTACTGCTACTATTCATACTAGACAAGTGCCTAAGTATCAAGGATGCGCCGCTTACAACTAACTGATAGCGGTTGCATATGATTTTATTACAGCGTAAAAAGAAAAACCTACAAGCCTGTAGTGTACTCGTCAAGTGACCTCTATTACTCTGCAAATAAATGACACCCCAATTAAACAATAAAAAACTAGTTCAAGAGTGGAAGCCCTTGCACACAGAAAACACATGGTAACATAGACCCACCCTAGGTGCTATTAAAAAGTGAAAAAGTGAAAGGTGTCGGGACATCTGACACTCATAGTCAAAGCAGCCGCTTTGAGTGAGTGTAAATGCATATAGGCTAAATCAGGGGAGACATATAGTTGAAACAGATGGATACGGCAGCAGGAAGGGGAGTCGAAGTCCCAGAAGAAATTATATATTCATATCTACAATGTCTACACTGTGCCCAAAACATGGTAGGGCATCAGAGGTATATAAGAACTGCTCTACCCTATATGCACATGGAGGTCCTCCTCATGGTTGAGGCCCCCAGGGATCTTGCTCTGTAGGCGGATGATGTACTCTGATTCCAGGCGCCGCAAGCTACGCTCTCGATCTCCTCCTCGAGCTGGGGTAGGGATCCTGTCAATGCCAAAATAAGATATTTTAGAACAGATATCAGAGACATTCCTATGCTCCAAAACGCAATGCTTAGCCACTGTGTAAGTCAAGTCCTTGTTCCTAATGGCGCGCAAATGCTCCAAAATTCGTTTTTTAGCCGGAAAGATAGTGCTCCCAACATAACGTAAACCGCAAATGCAGGTCAACACATAAACAACAAAATCTGTGGTACAGGTGATGAATTTGCGTATTGTCTCGCTTTTGCCTGTTGGAACAATGTATTTCTTCACATTACAGCTGTTGCTACAGGCCTTGCAGCGCCCACACTTGTAGGAACCTGGGAGTTCCCTCAACCAAGTCCCCTGGGTTCTGCAACTCTGTGTCAGGTGGCTGTGACCAGATGCCAGTGTTTACGTACTATTCTTTGGATTGCCTGTGAGGCATTGCTAAAAGTAGTAATCAGTCTCACCTCCTGCTTGGTATTGTCCTGTTTCCTAGGAACCAATAGGCTATCCCTGTCCCTCGTGGATGCTTTCTCTACTGCTAGTCTGATAGTTCTGCAGGTGTAGCCCCTTGTCTTGAAACAACCTAGCATATTCTTTTCCTCCATAGCATAAGCCTCTTTGGAGCTACAGTTTCTTTTTACCCTGAGGAGCTCTCCGTAAGGGATGCTCCTCTTCAAACCATCTGGGTGGTGGCTCCGGGCATGCAATAAGCTGTTCCCTGCCGTGGCCTTTCTGAACAAACTGGTGTGTAAAACCTCATCTTTGACCTCAACCAGGACATCAAGGAACTCTATCCCGGTGTCATGAACCTTACTAGTGAACCTGAGATTTAGAGTGTTATCCAATAGGCCTGTGATGAAGCTGTGTAACTGATCCTGTGGACCATCCCATATCAGAAAAATATCGTCAATGTAGCGGGTCCACAGGATAAGATTATCCATGTAGGATTCATTCTCTCTGCGCCAAAGGTGCTCCGCCTCCCACCGCCCCATGAACATACAGGCGTAGCTGGGAGCGAAGCAGCTTCCCATGGCAGTCCCTGTGTATTGCTTGCACATTTATCCTCGAAAAGGAAACAATTGTTATGTAGACAAAATTGCAACATGTTTAGCAAAAGCATAGTGTGATCATACATAGAGAGCGGTCTCTCCCGAAAGTAATATTTGCATGCCTCTAGTCCCAAACTATGTTCAATACAAGTATACAGGGATACTACGTCCACTGTAGCCAGGATATACGAGTCCTTCCATATATATATATATATATATATATATATATATATATATATATAGATAGATAGATAGATAGATAGATAGATAGATAGATAGATAGATAGATAGATAGATAGATAGATAGATAGATAAATAGACAGATAGATAGATACACACATATATGTATATATATATTACCTACTGGCGGTCGCCAGTAGGTAGTTATAGTTAGGACCAAGTTTCCATAGGAAAAGCATTTTTTGTTTTTTTTGTGGCGCCATGTGACAAATCGTCATGAAATTTTCAAAACTAATTTGACGCTCACTTCAAGTGCCATCTTGAAAGTTTCAGGGTTATCCGTTAAGCGAGGGCTGAGAAACAGGGGGTGCTTAAAAGTGCATTTTCCCTTTGCTAATTCCCACAGGACCTTTAGACACAGCTACAGCCCAAACTGCTGAACAGAATTACACCAACTTTGGCAGGGAGGTAGATGTTGGTTCAAGGAAGTGCCTTTTTATGATTTGGTGTAAATACGTTCAGTAGTTACTGAGAAATTTAAAGAAATTTCCAGTTGTATATCTGGGGAAGTAGAGGATCCGTGACCCCTCCCGATCTCTTGCTCAGATTTAATTGGCTCCCAACACTGGAAACCAGGAAGTGTTGGCATCCATTTTGTGACTCAGTAGAACTGAATCACAAGAAAAAATTTAATAGAAAAAAGAAAAGGGGGCAGTGTAAAAACACCCTGACCCGCTAGGCCACTTGGGGGGGGGGGTCCCACAGGGACCCCGCAGGGCCTAAAAACCATTTTTTAAAACAAAAATCGGCAGGAGTCACACTTGATTCGCGACTCCCACTGAAAATGTAAAAAAGCGAAGCGTGGGCTCCTGCGCTTTTTAATATAGACCCCCATTGGCCAGGTCCCGGGGGCATGTGTAAATAATGATGCGGGGGGCCACGCGGCCCCCAACAGCCCCTGGGTGGTGGTGGTCGGAGGTGTATGTGCAGAGTGGTGAAGAAAGGGGGCTTCGACGACCTCCTAGCAATCCCACTGTGTGGTACTTACTGGAGGTAACAGGAGTGGTTGTGTGTCCCCAAGGACCCTCAGCAGTCAAGGGGACTTCATCCCCCAACCAGTTGTGTGCCAGGAGGACCACTTTGCAGAGTGGTTGATAAAGGGGGCATGGCTGGAGCCGGCATTACTTTCAGATATAGGGCATTGCTAAACATGCAGCTCCCTGTGTCTGAAAGCAATTCTGCTCCACTGCCAGCAAGTGAGAGCATTTGGTCAGCTCTTGCTTGCTTGAAGCAAAGCGTTTGCTGTGACTTGATGGGAGCGATAAAGCTCCCACCAAGCCACAGCAAACAGCTATGCCCAGGGGTGGGCCCCTGGGACAAATCAGGAGCTGTTCCTGGGGGGTGGTGGTCCCCAGGGCTATCTATGGCTCCAGGAGGTAGTCATGTAGCTCCCCTCCTTTCTTGTTTGTAGGGGCTGCCCCAGGGAGGTGGCGGTCCCCAGGGCCCGGGGGGTCCCTGAGACCCCCTCATTGAAAATGTAATATGGCCCTTGGGAAGTGGTGGTCCCTGGGCCTGGGAGGTCTGAGAGGCCCCCATTACATTGCAGTGCATAAGCCCTGGGGAGGTGGTGGTCACCTGGGTATTTATAAGCCCCAGGAGAGAGGCCTATGTGCCCTCCCTACTTTATTTGCCAAATGCCTTCGGGACCTCGCCCACCCGTGGGCCAAGTAGTAAAGAAGTGAGGGGAGGCTGTGCTTCTTTTTAAAACAAAAACATTATTTTGTCCTGTCATGGTCCCTATGGGACCCCCCCAAGAGGCCTAGGGAGACTGGGTATTCCTACCCTGCCCTCTTTTCTTTTTTTAAATGTTTTTTGGGGGACAGGCCCTGCAATAAGAAAGGAGAGGGGCCACGCAGCCCTCCTCCTGGACCCATTAATGGCCCTGGGGACCGTCACCCTCTAAGGCTGGCTCTGTATGTCCTGAGGTGCCCACACTCGGGTCATAGTGGTTTGCTGTTGCTTGGCGGGAGCTATGATAGCTCCTGCCAAGCAAGAGCAAACAGGAATCCTGCTCCCAGCAGGTGGGAGCAGGAAATCTGCTCTCACCCACTGGGAGCAGACTTTTATTTTATTTTCCTGCCTTAAAACAGATGAAAGAATTGCTCTCACACACATCTTCTCTATAGGAGAATTCATGTTATCATAGATTTCTGAAAGAAGACACACGAGGAATGATCGTATTGCCTAAATTAAATGCACAGAAAGCCACTAGAGACATTTCCTCCTGGTCTATTTGACATTTTGTGCAAAACTGTGGACTCTTTTTGGATAAAGGGGCAGGTGAGGTTCTGTTCTGGCCCAGTCACTGACACAGCTACTGAAACACGCACACAGATACCCACTCACACACCCATTCAGCCACTCTCACATTCACTCACAGACACTCAAATACCCACTAACACACCCATACATTCACCCGGTGAACAGACAGAATATCGATGAAGAAATATCGAATGTCATGAACATTGAGTCAAGAATATCAAGGGTGTAAAACATTGAGGTAAGTTTTATCGTTGTTAAAAATATCGATTTTTGTGTAAGTTAGAAATATCGATTTTGAAAATATCGATGTTAAAAATATCGTTGTAAATAATATCGACTATTTGCTTTTTTTTGTTTAATGTTTAAAATATTTTTCTAATATTTTAGTAGTAGTTATTTTATATGTATAAATATATTTTTTAATGTTAAAAAATTTATGTTTTTAATGTTTTTTCACTTATTTTTAGCAGCGGAATGTTGAGTTTATAGGAGATAAGGATGGGGAGTAATTTAAAATTATTTGTTTGAAGTAGTATACATTTTTTAAATTTTATGTATAATTTAAGGAGTGGGATGTTGGGTTTTAGGGGATAAGGAGGGGAGTAAGTTAAAAATATTTGTTTAAGTATTTTTTTAAATATATTAATGGAAATTTAAAAAAATCTAAATTATAAATTCTTATTTTTTTTTTTTAAAGTAAAAATAATGTGATTTTTGTTTTTGCGGTGTAGATATTTTTATGTAAAAAATTAGGCCCATGGGGTCCCTGGGGCCCCCTCATTGAAAATGTAATATGGTCCTTGGGAAGTGGTGGTCCCTGGGCCTGGGGGGTCCAAGAGGCCCCCATTACATTGCAGTGCATAAGACCTGGGGAGGTGGTGGTCACTGGGGCATTTATAAGCCCCAGAAGAGAGGCCCATGTGCCCTCCCTACTTTATTTGCCAAATGCCCTCTGGACCTCGCCCACCCGTGGGCCAAGTAGTAAAGAAGTGAGGGGAGGCTGTGCTTCTTTTAAAACAAAAACATTATTTTGTCCTGTTATGGTCCCTCTGGGACCCCCCCCAAGAGGCCTAGGGAGACTGGGTATTCCTACCCTGCCCCCTTTTCTTCTTTTAAATGTTTTTTGGGGGACAGGCCCTGCAATAAGAAAGGAGAGGGGCCAGGTAGCCCCCCTCCTGGACCCATTAATGGCCCAGGGGACCGCCACCCTTTAAGGCTGGCTCTTAATGTCCTGAGGTGCCCACACTCTGGACATTGTGGTTTGCTGTTGCTAGGCGGGAGCTATGACAGCTCCCACCAAGCAAGAACAAACAGGAAATCTGCTCCCAGCAGGTGCGAGCAGACTTTTCATTTATTTTCCTCCCCGCTGTTAAGCGGGCAGGAAAACAGATGAAAGAATTGCTCCCACAAACAGGGAGCAGCATTTTTGGCTGCTCCCTGTGTGCAGGAGCAATAGCAGCTCCCACTGGAGGGGGCGAGCCAGCAGAGGGGACCGTGGGGCATTGATGGTCCCGCGCAGTCCCCAACAGTGCACACTGTGTGTGCTCCTGGATACCCAGCATCAAGTGGCCAGGCCCTGGGGAATGGGATCCCCGGAGCTAAAATCGGCTCTGATCTATTGGAGCACAATCTGTAGTGACTGTGATGAGTTGGTTCTTTTTTGTCCTCTCCTGGTGAGAGCAGAGTCCATGGTTCACTCTTTAAATTGCTGCAAGTATTCAAATGTGCAAAATCACATTGGAGCCTCACCGGTTTGGCCACGCCCCGTCTGCCTTAGTAGTATGCAAAGGACTTCCCGCCTTTTGCCAGTATGCTGGACAGCTTACCGAAAGGTTCCCCAGCCTGTTTCCTGCTAATTTCGGTGACGCCTTCTTGATGCAATGAATATTAGGTCATCTCAACCAAACAAAGAAGCAATTACTTTATATAGTTAAGAGGAAGTACCCTTGTTTAGTGGAGATTCACCTCTTTGTAGTCTCATCAACTTCTCTATTGGAGAATTCATGTTATCATAGATTTCTGAAAGAAGACGCACGAGGAATGATCGCATTGCCTAAATTAAATGCACCGAAGGTCACTAGAGACATTTCCTCCTGGACCATTAGACATTTTGTGCAAAACTGTGGACTTTTTTTGGATAAAGGGGCAGGTGAGGTTCTGTTCTGGCCCAGTCACTGACACAGCTACTGAAACACGCACACAGATACCCACTCACACACCCATCCAGCCACTCTCACATTCACTCACAGACACACACACACCCACTCACACACCCATACATTCCCCCGGTGAACAGACAGAATATCGATGAAGAAATATCGAATGTCATGAATATCGAGTCAAGAATATCAAGGGTGTAAAACATCGAGGTAAGTTTTATCATTGTTAAACATCGATTTTTGTGTAAGTTAGAAATATCAATGTTAAAAATATCGTTGTAAATAATATCGAGTATTTGTTTTTTTTTCTTTACTGTTTAAGATACTTTTCAAATATTTTAGTAGTAGTTATTTTATATGTATAAATATAATTTTAATGTTAAAAATTTATGTTTTTAATGTTTTTTCACTTATTTTTAGGAGCAGGATGTTGGGTTTATAGGAGATAAGGGTGGGGAGTAAATTAAAATTTATTTGTTGAAAGTAACATATATTTTTAAATTTACAATTTGTTTAATTAGGATTATTGGGTTTATAGGGTTTATAGGGGATAAGGGTGGGGAGTAATTTAAAACTATTTGCTTAAACTTAAAGTAGTATACATTTTTTTAATTTTATGTATAATTTTAGGAGTGGGACATTGGGTTTTAGGGGATAAGGGTGGGGAGTAATTTAAAAATATTTGTTTAAGTATTTTTTTTAAATATATTAATGGAAATTTAAAAAGAAATCTAAATGATAAATTCTAATTTTTTTATTTTTAAAGTAAAAATAATGTGATTTTTGTTTTTGAGGTATAGATATTTTTATGTAAAATATTTTTAAAAATCATTAAAAAAAATATATATTTAAATTATACATTTATTTGTATGTATATAATATTATTTCTTGTTGTATTTGTTTTACAAATGTGAAAAATATTAAGGGGTCGATTCCGATTCGGGCCGGAAAAAGCACCGACCGACTCGGAGCCGGAATTTATTCCGACCGACACGTACCTGTGGCGCCCGACACGCCAAGTACGATGCAAGGCGTGCAAAATCCGACCGACACGTACTGAACACAAGCCGAACAACCGAGCCGCACGGAAAACAGCAATCCAGCCGGAAAAACACGCGAATCGAACCGACCGACACGCACCCGGAACAAATCCAACCAAAACGTACACGCGAACTCCAAACCGCTAAGAACGATGCAAGGCGCGAAAACCACGACTGAGTCGAACGGAGGACAAGCCGTACGACCGACACGCATACCAAACCGAGCCGAAGTAACACAAAACACCGCGACCGATGCGTACACAGCATAGAAAACTGCACAAACACAGCGTGAACGAAACGGAGAAGACCGTACGAGACAAATGCAGGGTCCGACTCGGTCACAAGTACGTTTCCAACATGCACAAAAAGTACTAAGGAAAAATACACAAAAAAAGGCCAAACAAGCAATTACAAAGCCAATAAATACTGGGGGGGGTGGGGACAGAGAACAAAGACACACCCACAACTCCACCCATATAAAGGACACAAATCCCAACCATGATCCTTTGCAAATGCCATTCTACTGCCAGCACTCAACAGACAGCAACCACACACCCACAGCTCATCCCTCACACAAGCCACACACCATCAGCACACCAACAAATAGCTACCTCACATACACCCAGCAAAACACACACCCGCACACCCTCACCTGCACACCAACACACACATCACTCACCATCACCACCCATCACCATGCCCCCCAAGAAGAATCACAAGTTCCTAGATTGTGAATTGGAAGTCCTGGTAGACGAGATCCTCAGGGTAGAGCCACAGCTGTTTGGCACACTGGTCCAACAGACCCCCATCTCCCAGAAAACCAAGATGTGGGAGAGGATCATCAACAGGGTGAACGCACAATCACCATGTCTGCGCACAAAGACTGACATCCAGAACAGGTGGTATGACGTGCGCAGGAGGGTACGGGAGCTGCTCAAGAAGGACTACCTCCTGAGCCAATACACCGGCAGTGGCCCTCCTGCCAAGCCAGTATACCTCAGGCCCTGGGAGGAGAAGGTGCGGGCCATCCTTCCGCCAGTGAGCGTCTATGGACTAGAGAACATCCCAGAGCCTGGTGAGTACACAACAAATGTACACAATATTCTGCCACAATACACACACACATCACTGTCAAGGGGAGAGTCAAACCATGCACTCATAGCAATTACACAGCAACCAGAACAGAATCATCCTAAAATGTGTATGTCAGTCAGATAAACACAACACATGCCATCTCAAAGTTACATTTAACTGTGTCATCACATGTACAAACACAACTACAACTACAGCTAGGCAGTGGCACAAATAGAACTAACAAACACATCCAGACATGTAGCCACCACTACAACACCAACACACAGTGAAGACCACTCAAAGGAAGGAATTCTGTGTATGCTGGGCAAGTCAGTGTAGCCAATAGCATCATGGGAGTCGTAGTCACACATATTGCTCACCCCCACAACTGTCCCATCAACACCACCCTGAACCATGCTCACATCACAGGGAGTGGATAAGGACTGACAAGATGGCTGACACTGGCTACTGCTGTGGGGAGCACAAGGCCCTGCTGGCAACTGTGCAACAACCAACAGCAGGACACCACTGACTGACATCCTGAGAGACAACTTCCACTCCCTGCAATGGAAGCACGTTCCATGGTGGGATATCTGGCTGGCGTGGGAAGGAGGACTCGCAGCACTGACCATAGTCACAAGCACCTCCCCTCACACCCCCTCAACACAAACTCCACAGAACCCACCTGGGAGAATGCAATGCCTCACATCCTAACTCAAGATCCCACAAAGAACCTCCACCCTGGGTAATGTAGTGTGAAGCACAGGGACACTCTTGGGACTTTTAGCCAAACAACTGCCAGGACAACACTCCCAGCCATCCTGTCAGCACAGGCAGCCCACCCCACAGGGAAGCAGAGTCAAAAGGAAGGAAACATGGGCATGCTGGGAAGGGGGTGGAGGCAATAGCATGATGGGAGTAGTAGGCACAGATATCGCTCAGCCTCACAACTGGCCCATCAACACCACCCTGAACCATGCTCACATAACAGGGAGTGGATAAGGACTCACAAGATGGCTGACACTGGCTACTGCTTTGGGGAGCACAAGGCCCTGCTGGGAACTGTGCACCAACAAACAGCACAACACCACTGCCTGACATCCTGAGAGACAACTTCCACTCCCTGCAATGGAAGCACGTTCCATGGTGGGATATCTGGCTGGGTGGGAAGGAGGACTCGCAGCACTGACCATAGTCACAAGCACCTCCCCTCACACCCCCTCAACACAAACTCCACAGAACCCACCTGGGAGAATGCAATGCCTCACATCCTAACTCAAGATCCCACAAAGAACCACCACCCTGGGTTATGTTGTGTGAAGCACAGGGACACTCTTGGGACTTTTAGCCAAACAACTGCCAGGACAACACTCCCAGCCATCCTGTCAGCACAGGCAGCCCACCCCACAGGGAAGCAGAGTCAAAAGGAAGGAAGCATGGGCATGCTGGGAAGGGGGTGGAGGCAATAGCATGATGGGAGTAGTAGGCACAGATATCGCTCAGCCTCACAACTGGCCCATCAACACCACCCTGAACCATGCTCACATCACAGGGAGTGGATAAGGACTCACAAGATGGCTGACACTGGCTACTGCTGTGGGGAGCACAAGGCCCTGCTGGGAACTGTGCACCAACAAACAGCACAACACCACTGCCTGACATCCTGAAAGCCAACTTGCACTCTCTGCAATGCAAGCACGTTCCATGGTGGGATATCTGGCTGGGTGGGAAGGAGGACTTGCAGCACTGACCATAGTCACAAGCACCTCCCCTCACACACCCCCTCAACACATACTCCACAGAACCCACCTGGGAGAATGCAATGCCTCACATCCTAACTGAAGATCCCACAAAGAACCACCACCCTGGGTTATGTTGTGTGAAGCACAGGGACACTCTTTGGACTTTTAGCCAAACAACTGTCCAGGACAACACTCCCAGCCATCCTGTCAGCACAGGCAGCCCACCCCACAGGGAAGCAGAGTCAAAAGGAAGGAAGCATGGGCATGCTGGGAAGGGGGTGGAGGCAATAGCATGATGGGAGTCGTAGGCACAGCTCTACATCCCCCACCACATGGCCCAGCAAGCTCACACTCACGCATGCACATCCCACAGAGAGTGGAAAGGCCCATCAAAGATGTCTGACACTGTTGCTGTGTCGTGGGGAGCACAAGGGCATGCTGGGAACTGCACACCAACCAACAGCAGGACACCACTGTCAGCCATCTTGCCATTGCTCTCACACCCACACACACTGAACTCCCCACAAAAGCAAGTAAGTATGGGAATGCTGGGAAGTGGGGTGGAGGCAATAGCATGATGGGAGTCATAGTCACAGACATAGCTCACCCCCACAACTGTCCCATCAACACCACCCTGAACCATGCTCACATCACAGGGAGTGGATAAGGACTGACAAGATGGCTGACACTGGCTACTGCTGTGGGGAGCACAAGGGCATGCTGGGAACTGCACACCAACCAACAGCAGGACACCACTGTCAGCCATCTTGCCATTGCTCTCACACCCACACACACTGAACTCCCCACAAAAGCAAGTAAGTATGGGAATGCTGGGAAGTGGGGTGGAGGCAATAGCATGATGGGAGTCATAGTCACAGACATAGCTCACCCCCACAACTGTCCCATCAACACCACTCTGAACCATGCTCACATCACAGGGAGTGGATAAGGACTGACAAGATGGCTGACACTGGCTACTGCTGTGGGGAGCACAAGGCCCTGCTGGCAACTGTGCAACAACCAACAGCAGGACACCACTGACTGACATCCTGAAAGACAACTTCCACTCCCTGCAATGCAAGCACAGTCCATGGTGGGATAACTGACTGGCTGGGTGGGAAGGAGGGCCGGCTGTCAACCAAATACAACCAATGCAGACCATGTTCACACCCCAACAAATACATAGAAATGCCCAAATAATGCAGGACAATGTGCTACACCAATATCAACCCCTGACTGTGACGACTTAGGACAATGCAATGTACAGGCCCGCACCCAGAGGCACAGTCACAACTGTCAGGTGTGTCAACCATTGATGCCTGCAGAAACATAACATACATTGTGTGTGTCTCCCAAAAACAGGTGATGATGGGGACACAGCAGCAGACGCTGAGGAGTCCCAGTCCCAGGCTCAAGAGGATGCGGAGCTCACTGGTGTCGTACAGCCTCTGCCCTCCTCGGACGAAGAAGACCAACCTGGCACATCCGGTGCAAGTCAACATGCAGCACCAGCAGGACCACCAGCTGCAGCACCAGCAGGACCACCAGCTGCACCCCCTGCACCCACCCCTCCAACGACTGTCACCACAAATACCATCCCTGCCGACATGGACAGAACAAGGAGCAACACCAGCACAGGGAACCTGGACCAACGTGGGGCCATGGACACCACCACCACCACCAACCCCCAAGGGGGACCAGGGTCATCTGTGCGTGCCACTGCATGCACTGCACATGTCGGCAGGGGTGGTGGGAGGGGTGGGAGACAGAGGTCGCTGCTTGCAGAGGTTGCTGGTGTGCATGATGACCCACAACTGGTACGCATAGCCGATGCGTACCAGTCCAGCACCGGAGATCTCAGCCAGGTAGTGGGGCTCCTCAGAGACATGAAACAGCAGCAGGCTGCCCATCATGCCCGCTTGGACTCACACATGTCCCGCGTGGAGTCCAAGTGGGACGCACTGCAAGAGATGACGGCGGTGCACAGGGACATTTTACAATGCCTCCGCCAGATGAACAACAACCAGTCTACACCTCCCTGTGTGCCAACAACATCTGGTGCTGAACAAACTGCAACTGCCACAGGGAGGGAGGATGACTCTGGCGGAGAGTCCCCTGCACCGCAGCAGCCTGTACTTGAGGGGCCCCCCCAAAGAAGAGGGGTCGTCCGAGGAGGGGCAAGTGAGAGGCCGATGGCCAAGTGCAACTCCCAGGAAGCCTGAACCTGTTCTGGATGTTCACCTTTGTGCACAAACTGTTCACCCTGTTGACGGCAACACAACTCCCACACATTACATGGGGAGTACAAGTTGGACCAATGTCTCAGACAACTGTGGCCCCGATACTGGGGATTTTGTCTACCAGGACTTTCAATTCACCTAGGAACTTCTGATTGCAAGATATATGTACAGCACTAACCATCCTATGCACTATTCACACAAATGTATCACAATAAACACACTAATACACCATACTTGCCTCTGTTGTGATTCCAACGTGGGTGCTGTCATGGGGATGATGAACTGCAAAATTACACTGTGTATGCGAACTGCAACAGCAAGTACAACACAGGCATGTGAGTAAAGGCAACGTGACACATATGAGGGAGACACACCACCAGGGCTACACAACACATACACACCTAGGCCATCTGACTCATTGCCTACACTGATGTTGCCAGGGAAGACGGTGCAATGCACAGACACCACACCTATTCCCAGTTGTAGTCAAGTAGCCCACAGGTGCAGTAAGCAAATGGCAGTCAAATGTGTGACCACAGACAACGCACATCACAAAGTGAAGCACAGGTTTATTACACAGTTGCAACATGTCGTAACCACTACAGATGCAAGGTAATCCCACCTGGCAGCGGGCACACAGTCAACAACTGTAGAAGGAAGGAAGTCCATGGGTGTTGCGCACATCACCTGTAGGGACACAACAGCTACCACCCTGGAAGTACAATCACGTCGTCGGTGGACACAGTTGACCAAACGAATCTGAAAGTACCCTGTGAAGGACAGAAATGACACACAGTCAAAAGCAATGGAGAACAGGACAGAACAGCAAAACTCATGCACAATACATGTTACAAGATACCCACCCAGAACCAAGTTAGCATGTCAACACTGTTGGGGAGTACAGACCACCTGTAAGCACACATCGCTACACACATCCAGTCAAGTAGCCCATGGACACACTCCAACAGCACCAGAGCACCACCTACACATATCATGCCAACTCACATCATTGACATGACACCTCAGGATACTCACATTCAGCTAAAGAAGTTGGTGATGAGCTGTGTGCGGACATCACCCTCATCATCATCATCATCACTGGCATCGTGGTCCAGGCCAGGATCCTCCACAGGTGGCGGATGTTGGTCATTGTCATCCTGGATGAGAGGCAACTCCTTCCGCACTGCCAGGTTGTGGAGCATGCAGCAGACGATGATAATCTTGCACACTTTCGCTGGGGCATATGGGAGGGACCCTCCTGTCTTGTCCAGGCAGCGGAAGCGGCTCTTCAGGAGACCAAATGTCCGCTCAATCACTCTCCTGGTCCGACCATGTGCCTCATTGTAGCGCATCTGGGCTGGTGTCACAGGGTTCCTGAGGGGTGTCAGCAACCACGGCATGTTGGGGTATCCCGAGTCACCTACGGACAGACAAGTGCACATTAGCTGACTTGGAAAAGTGGGCGGAATACTACAGATCAGATCACACACAATGGCACAAAGTCAGTACACACCGACAAGCCAGGCACGCTGGTTCTGCATCTGTGCCATCATCCTGGGGATGCGACTACTCCTCATCACAAAGGCATCGTGTGCTGAACCAGGGAAACGGGCACACACGTGTGTGATGGTCATATCTGCAAGACACACCACCAGTGCATTGACCGAGTGGTAGTGCTTGCGGTTACGGTAGGCCTGCTCCTGGGCCTGTGGTGGTACCAAAGCCACATGTGTCCCATCAATGGAGCCAATGACATGCAGCATCCTCCCCAGGGCATAGAAGTCACTCTTCACGTCAGTGAGTCGTTGCAGTCTAGGGAAATAGATGTACCGGTTCAGGAATAGCAACATTGCCTCCAAAACATCGCGGAGCACACGGCTCAACATGGTCTGTGACATCCCACCAGCAGTCGCCACAGTATGTTGGAAGGTACCGGTGGCAAAGAAGTGTAGGGCTGCCATCACCTTCACCTTGGGGGTCAGCGCTGTAGGATACGGCCGGCCAGGCTGCAAATGTGGGGCCAACTGCACTGCCAAATCCTCAATCAGCTGCCTGGTGAAGCGGTACCGTCGGATGCTGTCCCGTTCCACCATCGTTGCCAGGTCTGGGAATGGTCGATGGACAGCAGGAGCCCTGCAGTGCAGAGGAGAAGAAAGCAAGATTGTCAGTCACCCCACATATGCGGCATTGAACACACTCAATATCACAACATACATCATTATGAGGCACAACTACATGAAGTGTGCAGTTCCGTAAGGACATGTATGGTACATACATGGCCAACATCTGTCATCACGGTTCAACAAGTGGCATCAATAAGTCCCAGGTTGGCCCATTGGATATCATGAGGCCGTGTCACAGTTCCCATCTCCTGCTGCCGTGTCACAATCACCCCCCACAGTGACATGTGAGGACAGATGTGCCCCAGGCATCACAGCTCAACGACAGGTACATTCCCAGGGACCCTGTATTGCCACATGGACACTGGCATTACATGGAGTATCAGGTATACACCACAGCAAAACAACCATGACCCCCACAGGTAGTGGTCCCACTTGCCACTGCAGGACAGACATGGACGTCTGTGACACACACACGCACAACATCAAAGTCCATGCACACACAACGTGGATGTGGAGACTGTCTCCCATTGTGCACATGAAATCAGAGACATTGTAAACACTACATGCACACAGACTGTGGAGGACCATCACTATTGTGCCACTGGGACACCCTGGCTCAAACATACCGTCCCACATGGGACTCACGGGGTATGTGACATGACATACACATACACCACCGTGAAATGTGACCATGGCACATGCACAGATATGAACAGTTGCACATCACAGTGGTCATGTACACGTAACACCCAGGATCCTGTCCCCATGAACACGTGCACAGCCTGGGGGTGGCTGCCCCCAGGTGACACCCACAGGACAACATGTACACCAACATACACACAATAGGAAATGCAGCCTTACATGCCTTATGATACAGTTTGGACAGGCTGTCGTGTTGTAGGTGTGCCCCTCACTCCCTGGGAGCTATCTGTGGCTGGCATATGTTCATCTGAGACAGGCATGGTGACATATGCCAGTCACTTGTACAGGGATGCGTTGAACAGCAATGGACCGATCGGTGCCCCCGGCCGGCCCATTGCATTCAATGTGTGCAGGTACGCGTTGTACCCCTGTACGCGTTGATCAGCAATGGACCGATCGGTGCCCCCGGCCGGCCCATTGCATTCAATGTGTGCGGGTACGCGTTGTACCCCTGTACGCGTTGATCAGCAATGGACCGATCGGTGCCCCCGGCCGGCCCATTGCATTCAATGTGTGCGGGTACGCGTTGAACCCCTGTACGCGTTGTACCGCAATGGACCGATCGGTGTCCCCGGCCGGCCCATTGCATTCAATGTGTGCGTGTACGCGTTGTACCCCTGTACGCGTTGATCAGCAATGGACCGATCCGTGCCCCCGGCCGGCCCATTGCATTCAATGTGTGCGGGTACGCGTTGTACCCCTGTACGCGTTGTACCGCAATGGACCGATCGGTGCCCCCGGCCGGCCCATTGCATTCAATGTGTGCGGGTACGCGTTGTACCCCTGTACGCGTTGATCAGCAATGGACCGATCGGTGCCCCCGGCCGGCCCATTGCATTCAATGTGTGCGGGTACGCGTTGTACCCCTGTAAGCGTTGATCAGCAATGGACCGATCGGTGCCCCGGCCGGCCCATTGCATTCAATGTGTGCGGTGCACGCGTTGTACCCCTGTACGCGTTGATCAGCAATGGACCGATCGGTGCCCCGGCTGGCCCATTGCATTCAATGTGTGCGGGTACACGTTGTACCCCTGTACGTGTTGTACCGCAATGGACCGATTGGTGCCCCCGGCCGGCCCATTGCATTCAATGTGTGCGGGTACACGTTGTACCCCTGTACGCGTTGTACCGCAATGGACCGATCGGTGCCCCCGGCCGGCCCATTGCATTCAATGTGTGCGGGTACGCGTTGTACCCCTGTACGCGTTGATCAGCAATGGACCGATCGGTGTGCACCCATTGACAATGGCCTAGCCTGGCAACGGACGCGTTTTCGAAATTCGAACGAGTCGGTTGCTGGAAATTCAGTTGGTCACCCACAACAATGTTGCAAAATCATGTATGTCATGAAGTTGAAGATTTGAAGGATGCTGTGGGCGTGTATTGGTGCTGCTATGCCATGGATTGGCCAGATTCAGAAGATGCAAACGACTTGGACCTATCACTTTGGACACATGGGACAGTATCTGCCTCTGCAGCACATATATATTGCTGGCTGTTCCCCTGAGAGCTCACTTGCCTGCACTACATGCTCCAGGACGACATCTGCCACTGCACTGCTGCTGTCTCTGCCCCCTCTGGACCCTGCAATGGCACGTACTGTGGAGAGAGCCCCAGCCTTCAGCCTTGAGGAGAACCAGGCCCTGCTGGACAGCCTACTTCCACAGTACAGCAAGCTGTATGGGACACCAGGGGAGCAGGTGAGTGTTCTGTGCACTGCCTTTCTGAATGTGCATTTTGTCTGACTAGCAAGGCTGAAAGTCTGCACGCCACTGGCTAGCAGGCTCACTGAGTAGTTGTCACCCCCCATAGTGTGTAGTGACATGCACTGGACAGGTATGGTGCAGTGACAGTGCATTTGAACAAGGTTTTACTTCCCATGCAATGATACCATGTAGTGACTTCTGGCAAACTGTCCATGGGCAGCGTTGCACTGCCTGTGTACATCATGTGCCCCTGTGATTGAGACATGTATATACAACTGTGTCATGCACGGATATGTTGCATGTGTAGTAATGGCCTTTTCACTTTGTCATCCTGACAGGTTAATGCCCATCGGAAGCAGGAGATCTGGAAGGACATCGTCCGGGCTGTCCAGTCCGTGGGGGTCTACAAGCGCCGGATCCGCAACTGCCAGAAGAGGTGGCAGGACCTTCGGGGCTGGACCCGGAGGATTGCACGGGTCCAGCTGAAGCTGTCGCCTCCTCGCAGGAGGGGCGGAACACGGACCCTGACCCCCCACATGCTCCAGATCCTGGCGGTGGTGTTTCCAGACCTGGATGGGCAGCTGAAGGCCAGACAGCAGCAAGGAGGGGGTGAGTCAAAGACTGCACTGTGAACTCTGTATTACATGCTATGTGCCCTCCTCTGGCCTGGTTCAACTGCCACAGTACAGCAGTCATGTTGTCCAGGAGCCATGTCCCTCTATTGTGCACTGCCCACTCCTCATCTGATACCCAGGTGTGGCCCTTACATTCAGGGAATTGTGTCACTTGGGACTGTGTCCTTGCAGTTTGCTTCACTCAAGGTGGGGGACAGCATCTGTTTCCCTAACTCTGTTGTGGGCATCATGGGTGGGTCCATTGTTCACACAACACCTGTGTTCGGACATGTAATCTGCGTGTTGCTTTGATATGCGGTCCACTTGCTGAGCTGAGCCACCAAATGTGCCTGGGGTATGTGGCACACGCCCATGCAGCGGGTGGGAACAATGTTTGGGCCCCAGGAGTGTGCAGATTACGTGTGTCACACATACATAGCCAGCTATCCACTGTCCAGGGCTCATCCCTCATTCATGTGGGGCAGGACAGTCATGCCTACTCCAGGCCATGCAATGCACTCTGTACTCCCACTCCCGTGTATCAGCTGACACATTGTGCGCAGTGATTTGACCCCTCAGGTGTCTGCCTCTGTGTCAGTGTGCTGTGGATTTGTTGCCAGGACTGCTGGGGTGTTTCTCGGTAGGGGCTCAGCATGCCACTGGAGATGTGACCATAGGAGACGATACTTGTGTGTCACATAGGTGTTTGATCAGCTGCCCGTGCAGACTGGGGTATGCGAATGTGAAGTTCAGGCAGCTGTTTCCCATTCACAGCAGATTGTGAGGGGCTCAGGTTCAGAGGGTAGTGTCACAGGTCTCCCATATGTCCAATCGGTATGACCTGGACAGATGAGGGTTAAGATGATGTGTTGTGTGGGGGATGTACATGTGCACTTGTGCAGCTACAGGACTTGCATTCCCCATGACCTACTATTGTGACACAGTGCAGAGTGTTGTTGTCTGGCTGCCAAGTCATACATCACTGAGACAGTGATGTATGACTTAGCAGTCATGCCTCCGCCATGGCATGTGTCTACTTATTGGTGATCCTGCAGGGGAGTGACATGTGCTACATGCACACCATTGTGGCGATGGCTATCAGGACATGGGTGCATCATGGTGTCTGTCGCTGGTATGCATCACATGCATTTCCTATTTGACTCTGGGCATCCCTTTCATCCGGAAACCTGTACTGACTCAGTGGCAAGAGTTGTGATGTGTGCATGTCCACATGCTACACCGTGTCCTCTGCACTGTCCAACTACTGTGTAGTTGGTGCATGTGTCCACACTGGGGTGTTGCTATCCAACAGACACCAGACAGATGGGTGCAAGGCCATGTGGGATGTGAGTGCCATGGTTGGCATCAGACTGACAATTGGCTTCTCCTGTTCAGTTAGGGCACTTTTAGCAATGTTCAACTAATGATGCCAGGGCTTGCTCTGTAATGTGCTGTGCTCACAGTGGTGTGTGCGTTTGGTGCAGGTGACTGATGTCTGTCTGTTTCCCCATTGTTTGCAGATACATCCACGGCCACGGAAGGGGACAGCTCCACGGACCAGGAGGAGCCGGAGAGCCAGACTGGGTCAGCAGCCGAGGAGTGGTCGGAGGGACCCAGTGGCACGGAGGGCGAGGGGAGCCACACCGAGGAGTCCTCAGCACCATCCACCTCAGCTGAGGACCAGAGCAACTCGGAGGATGACTCCCTTATGGAGGCGGGTGTCAGCAGCCACCACACCCCAGCTAGTGTTGCTGTCCCCGCCACCACCAGCACCACCACCGCCCTCCCATCGGCTCCCATTCCCCAGGTCCGTGGAGGCTCCCATGTTCGGGAGCATGTCTCCTTTGGGCCAGGCACCGCACCCCCTGCCCCTGTGTCCCCTGCTGCCCTGAGTGAGGAGTCTGTGTACCTCCTTCGCCAGCTCCATGTAGGGCAGACAGCCATGCTGAGTGTCCTCCATGCGCACACCGCTCTGTTGACTCAGCTGGTGTCGTTCATGGAGGGCATCTCATCGGGCATGTCTGACCTACAGAGGGGCAATAGGTCCATGGACTCCTCCCTGACGGCAGCAGTGTCCCTCCTCAGACAGTCCCTCACCCCTCCTGCCTCTGCTCCATCCACACTCCCCAGCACCTTACCCGTCCCAAGCACACACACACCAGCACAGGCACACACCAGCACACACACATCCAGCACACAGACACACACGCCACAAACAAAACGCACACGCACGCACAGTCAGGGGACTGAAACCAGACTCACAGGGGATGGGGCCCTGGAACACACACACGCATCCACGAGCACTGCGCAGTCCTCAGTTGCCTCTCCCTCCAAAGCACCCTCCCTTGCCTCACCTGCAACCCCAAAGACCCAGCGGCTCTTCCTCAGTGACCTCGGCCTCTTCCCCTCCGATCCAGCTGATACAGCATTCAGGGGGAAGAGGAAGCCCACCCACACGGAGCAGAGTGCCCCTTGCCCCCGGACACCCTCCCCCAGGCGCAGACAGACTGAGGCCCCCACCCGCAAGTCCCCCCGGAGTCATAAGAGCAAGACCCCGCCGCCGCCCTGCAGCTCAGGCACCAGGTCTCCTTCCTCCATCCCTCAGGCCCCCACTCCACAGGTGCCCCCACCACACCCTGCCCCAGGTTCCCCCACCCACAGATATACCATCCCCAAGAGGATCCGGCCTTCTCCCCCTGCCACTTGCTCTCCCGGCACCACACCCCCCGCTGCGCTTGTCTGTGCCACTGATGTGGTGAGGGTGTCCTCCCCCTCTGTCCAGCCCACCTTGCCTGTTCCCCATTCTCCTCCCCTGGTGGTAGGCACTGCAGTGGAGTCCACTACCACCCTGTCTGACTTGGGCACTGCAGTGGCGGACCTGTCCACTCCATCTGCAGGGTCCACTGCAGTCGTGCCGGCACCCACAACATCTGAGTCATGCCCCCAGTTGTGCCGGCACACACCATGTCAGACACCTCCACTGCAGTTGTCAGTGGCTCTCCAGCACCCACCACCCCTTCCCTGCTTCCTCCTGGTGAGCCCTGATCCTGTCCCTGCGGTGCCTGGCCTGCCCCCCCGGTTGCCCCTCCTAGTGGATTGTCCCTGGTTTTGTGCAGTGCAGGCATGCGTAGGGTGACATCTGCCACTGTCACCCTGTTTGGACTTTGACAATGGACTGGCCATTGGCCTTTCTGTTTTTTCTGGACTTTCAGTTTTCATTACACACATATGCTGAATAAAGCAACTTTCTGTTCTCTAGTGCTTATGCTTCTGATGTACATGTTGTTGATGATGCTAACCATGCCCTTGCTGCAGTGATGGTGATATTTGGTCTCATGATAATGAAGTGTTACTGTGCAGGAACCCATGTGGTCCAGGGGGAATGTGTCCTATCCTGTGGTGTATCCATGTCATCCATAGCAGCATCTGAGGGTGTCATGTGTTCAGTATTTGGCAATGGGATTTCCTACTTACATTAGCAATTTCACATCTGTGGCTTCCACCCCTGCACATCTGTTGTGCCTGCCATTGTTCAATTCGTCTACTTCCCTGACCGTGTGGCCATCTCCACTGGACATGCAGGTTTGGGCATCAATGGGGAAGGACTCATCTGTGTTGTCAGTGCAACATTGCTATACAAGTGTGTTGGATCTGTGCTGATGATTTCGTTGGCACTTCCATGACCAGGCTGATGTGACGGGAGGCTTCATTTGGTGCTAATTGTTGATTGTGTGACCAAGTGCTCAGCTGACATGATGGGGCCCTACTGAGGCAACATATTGCACAGCTTTCCTCACACAGGAGTGGAGTCCCCTCATGTCAGTGTGTACTCCTGTGACATTGCCTGCGCCCAAGGTGCGTGTTGTATGAGCATGTCTGTGTGTTCACTTCCGTTTAGCTGTGCATGCTGTGATCCCTAGTGTTGTACCTGTTTGTGATGCTTGCTGAGTTGACCTATGTTCCCCCAAAGTCTTCTCCCTGGGTTCTCTGTGATGTGGGTGCATGGCACATTACTGGTCATCAGGGTGTCACCCATAGTTGTGTTTGCTGTCAGGGCTGAGTTTGTGTGCAGACGCAGATGGGTCACAGTCAGGTTTCCCCTTGGCACCTGTTGTTTGCCCCTGTCATGTGATTTCCAGTTTGTGTTATCTTTCAGTGATTGTGACACGTTGTGTGTGTGACTGCTGGCACTCCTCAGGGTCTGGGCTGCAATGTTGGTTGTTGTCTATGTGTGTTCTTTGTGGGTGACCTTGGCTTCTTCATTGGTGTGTGACTGTGGCTGGGATCCCATTGGTTGGTGTGGTATTGCCGTCATGTCCATGTACAGCGTACTGTGCAGTGTGTCAGACATTCAGGAGTCTTGTTGAGTGGCCATGTGTGATGTGTTTCTGCACCTTGGTTCCCACCCACCACCCTGGAATAGTCATGGGTGCATGTGCAATGTCACCAGTGCATGTGTGCTTCACTGCTGCACATTGTTGGAGGTCGAGGGGTGTGGTGTTGAGTGTGTGCAGATGAGAGTTGTTGCCCGTCTAGGCCCCTGCCTCCATGTTGGCCTTGGCTTACTGGCCGTGCTGATTGATTTGTGCTTGTGTAGGTGTGATGGTAGTTTGTTGCTCAGGACACATGACTGTGGTTCACAGTGTGAACGACATTTAGCTTTGTCATCACAGTGGGATTGTAATGCAGCCCAGGGTCACCACATTGTGGGGGCCCTGGGGATAGTGCTGTGGTGTGTCTGTGTCTTGCTGTGTCAGTTGCTGTTCCTACGTGCCTGTGTGACATGTGTGATTTGTGCTCCCTCTCATCTGACAATGCCTGCTTGCCCACATAGGGGATTTGGATCCATGAGTTACCTTTGTGTGGCACTGTATGCACATCTGTATGATTGGTATTCAGGTCTCCTCATGTGTTGTGTGGTTGCCTGGGGACACTGGCACCCCCCTCACCTGTTGTGTATGATGTGCAGTGTGGGTCTGCCTGTTTGTGTTTGTGCATCTGCACCACTGCATTGGCATATCTTGGGTGTGCCATTGGCTGTATGTAGTTTGGTGGGTTTCCCTGCTGTCCCTGGGACTCCTAGGTCATCGGTCAGCACAATGATCATGGTTTGTGTGTCCCATTGCTGCCATGGTATGGTATCTGTTCACCTCACATCTACAGTCTCCACAGGGTATCTGCATTTGTGTGCCCATTGGTGCAATTATGTGGGTCTGCATTCTGATGGTCACTTCTGTCATTGTGTCATTGATGAATGTTGACAGTGTCAGCCCCCATGGGTGTTGTTTGTCTGCACATGGCCAAAGGTATGTCTTATTTGCACTGCAGTATTTGCCTCCCCAACACATGCACTACTTTGCCACTGATGTGTTTTATGTTCTGTGACCAGGAATCATCCATGCAGTTTGGCAGTTGCAGCTCTTTCTTTGTCAACACTTACATTTTGGTCACTGTGATGATGGGGGTTTGGACCCCATTGCCACAATGTTCAAAATGTGCTTCAGCTATGGACCCCACACTTACATTTTGGTCACTGTGATGATGGGGGTTTGGACCCCATTGCCACACTGTTCAAAATGTGCTTCAGCTATGGACCCCACACTTACATTTTGGTCACTGTGATGATGGGGGTTTGGACCCCATTGCCACACTGTTCAAAGTGTGCTTCAGCTATGGACCCCACACTTACATTTTGGTCACTGTGATGATGGGGGTTTGGACCCCATTGCCACACTGTTCAAAGTGTGCTTCAGCTATGGACCCCACACTTGCATTTTGGTCACTGTGATGATGGGGGTTTGGACCCCCTTGCCACACTGTTCAAAGTGTGCTTCAGCTATGGACCCCACACTTACCTTTTGGTCACTGTGATGATGGGGGTTTGGACCCCATTGCCACAATGTTCAAAATGTGCTTCAGCTATGGACCCCACCCTTACATTTTGGTCACTGTGATGATGGGGGTTTGGACCCCATTGCCACACTGTTCAAAATGTGCTTCAGCTATGGACCCCACACTTACATTTTGGTCACTGTGATGATGGGGGTTTGGACCCCATTGCCACAATGGTCATGGCCTGCTTGCATTGTGGGGGCCACACACATATATGTGTGGCACATGTGATAGGGGGTCACATTGTATGTTCAAAGTCATGTTCAGTGTTGTAGGCATTTGACACAGTCTACACATGCTTGTCATGGTGTTGGGGGGATGTCTTTTTCTTGCATTCCCTAGGTTGTGGTGTGCTGGTTGTGTCATGCATTGTCCATCCTATGAGTGGGGGTGGTGTTGGTGGTAGGCATCCAGCCCCCATGGGTAGAGGTGGTAGTAGTGACAGGCATCCAGCCCCCTGGGTAAGGGTGGTAGTAGTGGTAGGCATCCAACCCCCCCTGGCTAAGGGTGGTAGTAGTGGTAGGCATCTGGCACCCCCATGGCTAAGGGTGGTAGTAGTGGTAGGCATCCAGCCCCCCCCCTGGGTAAGGGTGGTAGTAGTGGTAGGCATCTGGCACCCCCATGGCTAAGGGTGGTAGTAGTGGTAGGCATCCAGCCCCCCCTGGGTAAGGGTGGTAGTGGTGGTGGGCATCTGGCACCCCCATGGCTAAGGGTGGTAGTAGTGGTAGGCATCCAGCCCCCTGGCTTAGGGTGGTAGTAGTGGTAGGCATCTGGCACCCCCTGGCTAAGGGTGGTAGTAGTGGTAGGCATCCAGCCCCCCTGGGTAAGGGTGGTAGTAGTGGTAGGCATCTGGCACCCCTAGGTAAGGGTGGTAGTAGTGGTAGGCATCCAGCCCCCCTGGGTAAGGGTGGTAGTAGTGGTAGGCATCCAGCCCCTGGCTAAGGGTGGTAGTAGTGGTGGGAATCCAGCCCCCCCTGGCTAAGGGTGGTAGTAGTGGTAGGCATCTGGCACCCCCATGGCTAAGGGTGGTAGTAGTGGTAGGCATCCAGCCCCCCTGGTTTAGGGTGGTAGTAGTGGTAGGCATCTGGCACCCCCCTGGCTAAGGGTGGTAGTAGTGGTAGGCATCCAGCCCCCCTGGGTATGGGTGGTAGTAGTGGTAGGCATCTGGCACCCCTGGGTAAGGGTGGTAGTAGTGGTAGGCATCCAGCCCCCTGGGTAAGGGTGGTAGTGGTGGTGGGCATCTGGCACCCCCTGGCTAAGGGTGGTAGTAGTGGTAGGCATCCAGCCCCCTGGGTAAGGGTGGTAGTAGTGGTAGGCATCTGGCACCCCTGGGTAAGGGTGGTAGTGGTGGTGGGCATCTGGCACCCCCTGGCTACGGGTGGTAGTAGTGGTAGGCATCCAGACCCCCCTGGGTAAGGGTGGTAGTAGTGGTAGGCATCCAGCCCCCCCTGGCTAAGGGTGGTAGTAGTGGTAGGCATCTGGCACCCCCATGGCTAAGGGTGGTAGTAGTGGTAGGCATCCAGCCCCCCTGGCTTAGGGTGGTAGTAGTGGTAGGCATCTGGCACCCCCCTGGCTAAGGGTGGTAGTAGTGGTAGGCATCCAGCCCCCCTGGGTAAGGGTGGTAGTGGTGGTGGGCATCTGGCACCCCCTGGCTAAGGGTGGTAGTGGTGGTTGGCATCCGGCCTCCCTGGGTAGGGGTGGTGGTGCGCATTCAGGCCCCTGTGTGCATATGTGGCATTGGTGATGGGCATCCCGCCCCTATGGTGCTGCTGTTGCTGGTGTAAGTAAATTCTGCATCCCTCTGTGTGTGTGTGATGTGTCGTGTACGTGTTGTATGTGTTTTGTGGTTGGTGTCTGACTTACCTTCTGCGCCGTACGCGTCCGTGCCTGTTCCGGTAGTAAATGTAGAATATTGGTATGATCGGGACGAAGGGATTCATGGTTGGTTCGTGTCGTTCGTCTTTCTCGTTGCTTCGCGTCGTCCCTCGTCGCTGGCGTGTTCGCCTCATAGCCGTGGATCGTGTTGTGGCGCGAATCGGAGCTTATGTGCGCCTCTCCCGGATGCTTTGACGTGCCGTGCGTAACGACGGGTTCGGCGCGTACGGAAAGCGCATCGTACTTGTTCGGCCCGACGGAGCTGCATTTTCCCTTCCGTGCGACTCGATTCTGCGTTTCCGGATTCGCCTCGGTCGGAGGACAGGACCTGGATTGGGTGAGTACGACTCGACCGGATTCTGTGCTGTTGTGCGCATCGTACTTACTCATTCGGTATGCTGTACGGATCGGTCGAGAAACAGGCTTTCGCATGGCTTTTTTCCCGACCGAATGGTATTGGGTGCGCCTCCGACCAAGATCGGAATCGGCCCCTAAATGTTTTTAAAAAAATGTGAAAAAAACTTTTTTAATGTTTCTAATTTAAAAAAAAATAAAAATTTGAAATCTCGGGAAATTTTAAATTAAAATTGAATTACATTTTTATAAAAAAGACATTTTTAACATTTATTTAATTTTTTGAAATATTAAAATTTATAATATATAGATTTTTAGGAAATTTTGGGATATAATTAAATATACATAAAAATGTATTGTACATTTTTTGTGTTAAATTGCAAAAAAAAAAAATATTTGTATAATTTTGGAAATTTTATTTAGGAAAATGTTGGGTCTTTTCTCAGAATGTTTTTAATTGTTATCTGTAATATTTTTTATTTTTTAAATTACCTAGCACTTTCCCTGAGTTTAGTTGGTTTGGAGTTGGAATAGTAATTTTAATTAGTTTATTATCCAGCACTTTCCGAGTTTAGTTTGTTTGGATTTGGAATTGTAAATTTAATTGGTGTATTATCCAGCACTTTCCCTTAGTTTAGTTGGTTTGGAGTTGGAATAGTAAATTTAATTGGTTTATTATCCAGCACTTTCCCTGAGTTTAGTTGGTTTGGAGTTGGAATAGTAAATTTAATTGGTTTATTATCCAGTACTTCCCCTGAGTTTCGTTTGTTTGGAGTTAGAATAGTGAATTTAATTGGTTTATTATCCAGCACTTTCCCTGAGTTTAGTTAGTTTTGGAGTTGGAATAGTAATTTTTCATATTTTATTATCTAGCACTTTCCCAGAGTTTAGTTGCTTTGGAGTTGGAATAGAAATTTTTTATGGTTTATTATCCAGCACTTTCCCTGTGTTTAGTTGGTTTGGAGTTGGAATAGTAATTTTTTTAGTTTTATTATTCAGCATTTTCTCTGACTTTATACATAAATTATATAACAAAAAGGAGATGTATGTGAGGTTTTTTGTTAACATTGTTATTCACAATAAAGTTTATTTATTTTAGTTGTTCACAATTAAATTGTTTTCATTCAGTCTTATTTTACAATTTTTGTAAATAATAAAAAAAAGTTTAACACATTTTGATGTTAATTAGAATACATTATAAAGCATAAAACATTTTAACATATATTTTTAATGTACATTTACAACATTCCAAACATATTGTTAAATACATTTATGTATTTTTAAACAATTTAGAAAAATTTTACATTTTTATGCAAACACAGTTATGTAATAGTAAAATAAGTTTCATTATAGAGTTTTTAAGTTTTGATATTTTTCATTTATTTTAAAGAAAAACAAACTTTTTAGTGCATTTGTTTTTACATATTTTTCAATACAATTTAGATAATTTTATTTTTGTAATAAAATTATATAATATGTATTTTACAATGTTATAGTTTATACATTCTTTTGGTTATTATTTAGTATATTAAATATTATTATTTTTTTAAATAACATTTCATATAATAAAAAAATTTACACAGTTTTTCAAAAATATATTTTTGTATCATATTTTTTTTACTTAAACATTGTTATATTGTTTGCACATTCACAATAGTCTTCTTGTAATTTTATTTGTTGAAAATTAAGTACATCAAAGAAATGTACATTTTGATATATATTAAATATTATATTTTATGTTTTGTGATAATATATTTAATATATATTTTTTGTACATTTTTTCTATATTTCTATATAATTTTTCAAAATATAAAAATATATATTTAATTTTTTTGATTTTTTTTTACAATTCTCCATTCTTGTCTATGGGGAGGTACTCTTTTTTTCATTTTTATTACGCCACCATTTTTTTCTATTTGCTCACTTTTCTGTGAATCTATTTAGTTTTTAGGTCATTTTGGAAGACGGAACCTCGCGGTTGGGAGCTGCGTTTCGTCGCTTAAGGTAAGTTTGTTTTAATTTACTTTTAAGATAATTTTAGGGCAGGGGGAAGGTAGTGGTAGTGTAGTTAGACTTGTTAGAGTGTTAAATGTCCATTTTTGTGTAGTTTGGTGTTGTTTGGTGGTTTAGGGGCTCATTATGATGGCGGGCGGACCTGAGTTCGCCTGCCATCGTAGCGGTGTTTGGGACCGCCCGCCAGACATGCGGCGGTCCCACCACTGCTATTAGGATGTGCCCGCCATACTGACGGGCGCATCCCGGGCCCTTAACATTGCGGAGGGTGCTGCTGGATGCAGCACCGTTCGCAATGTCAATGTGGCATGCACTGCATTTCCCTGTACTGTGTGACAGGCACCACGTGGTGCCTGCCACGCAGTGCAGGGAAAGGCAGGGGGGTACCATGGGTACCCCCCAGTGCAGCAACATCCCCCCAAACAAGGGGGGCTCACAACGGGCCCCAAACCCAATCTCCACCAGCCTTTCCATGGCGACATCGCCGCCATGGAAAGGCCTTTTCCAACCCACATCCTAATTTTGTGGACGGTGCCTGCTAGGCACCGCCACCATTTTAGACGCCCTGCAACGTCCGCCAGGCAATTGGTACGATTGCCTTTGCTGGTGAAGCGGCGGACGGACTTTGCGTCTGCCGCGGTACCCACCGCCATCCTAATTGGGCGGTGGGTGAAACGGATAGTGATGGCGGAAGGACCGCCACCGCTGGCCCGGCGGTGGCGGTCCTTCTGCCATCCTAATGACCCCCTTAGTGTTTGATGTGTTTGAAATAGTTTTAAAGAGTAGTACAGTGTTATATAGTGTTAGTTATGTGATATTTAATTATGTTATGTTGTATTAAATGTTTAAATTAATGTGTGTGGGTTTGTATGTGTTTATGTTGGAGGGTGTGTTTTTTTCTTTTTGCAGGTTTCCGGTTCCGAGACGCGTTTAAAAAAAAAAAAAAAAAAAAAGGAAAATGTATTTTGTTTCTTTGAAACAAATTACTTTTTTACATTTCCTTTTATTTTTCAGGTTTGTTGGAGCACTTTTTTTAAACTAATTTTCGGGTTTTTGAGGGTTTCGTTATTGAGAGGATTGCGTCACTGGAGCATTTTTTCTACAGTTGCATTTTTACTTTTTTTTGGGGCATTCCTTGTTTATGGATTCGTATACTATGGATTTGTTCGCTTTTGAGGACCATCTACTGCAACAAAACTGTAAGTTCTTTTTAATTATTACGGGTGGGAAATGTTTTTGTTAACATTTTGTTTGCTTGTTTCTTTTTATTTTAATAATTATATTATGTCATATATTTTAATGTATGTTTTTAATTATTAAATGACAATTATAATTATTAATTTAAAAAGAGTAGAAATATGTTGTTTCATTGTTATATAATTTTTAAATGCCGCATGGTGTTTGCTATTCTCTTATTTTTAAAGTATAGATAAGGCTATTGTGTCTAGATATTCTAGTCCTTTGGTGTTTGGGTAGAGTCTAGTTCCGTATTGTAGGTGTTCGTACATTGTTTTTGTTTGCTTGCTAAGTTTAGGACCTATTTTAGTGAGGGATTGTTCTAGCCTTAATTCTTTGTAACTTTGGGCCTGATTGCGATGATGGCGAAGGGCCCGCCAGCCGGTCGGTGGCGGGCCCTCTGGCATCGAACTGCTGTTTTCCCCGCCATATTATGATGGCGGGGGGAATCGTTAGTTAAGCGTGGCGGTCGTGAAGACCGCCCACCACGGTTCTGACAGGCGTTCCATTTCCGACCGCCTGTCGAAACAAAAACAAAAACATTCCCTGACATTACCGCCGTAGGGATTATGATATCCCTTTCCTCTGTTCGTTTTGCGGTGGACAACCCGCCGCAAAACGAATGATGGAAACGGATTTGAGGGCCTGTAACGGGCCCCCCTCAATCCCAGGTGCAGGAACATATACCCTGGGGGGCACCTATCCCTACATATCCCTGCCCCATGTGGCAGGCACCACTGGGTGCCTGCCACGTAGTGCAGGGATGTGTCTGCACCCTATATTTTGCATTGTGGCGGGGGCTGCTGACCGCATTTCTGCCACAATGCATAATATAGGTGATGTGACCGCCGTGGTGGCATCGTGATTAGGAGTGTGGGAGGCCACCTCATAGGCGGCTGGTCCCACATCCGTATCGATGGCGGGCGAACTAAAGTCCGTCCGCCATCGTAATAAGGTCCTTTGTTCTTTTTTGATGGCTTCCATTAGTTTGTGGAAAGTTGGTGGTACTTTTCCTATGGTGGCTTGGAAGGCATTATGCCATCCTTCCACTGCGTTATTTGTTTTAGATTTTTGTGCTAGGGTGCTTTCATGGACATTCCACCAGGTGATTTTGAATTTGGGCTGTCTTCGGTGCCCTGACCTATGTAGTCTTTCTACCAAGGTGTCTTCAAAGTAGTCAAGCAAGGGTGTTAGTTTTGCTTCCTTCCACTGCGTTATTTGTTTTAGATTTTTGTGCTAGGGTGCTTTCATGGACATTCCACCAGGTGATTTTGAATTTGGGCTGTCTTCGGTGCCCTGACCTATGTAGTCTTTCTACCAAGGTGTCTTCAAAGTAGTCAAGCAAGGGTGTTAGTTTTGCTTCCTTGGCTTGGTAGAAAGGACTTTCAATAAGCATATTATAGTGGTTTGCTACTTCTGTTGTTGGTACATAGGCCAGGGCTATTAGTTTTTATATTTGGTAAGCAAAGTTGCTGTTTGTGGCATATTCTATACTTAGGGTAGATTTTTGGAGATGTCTCCATATATTTTGGTTGAAATGATAATAGCAACCTTGTATTGCAGTATGTGGATATATTTTTAAAATTGCCTGGATCATTGCTTGCAAGAAATCTATTATTATTTTTTGTGGGAAGTAGTTTTCTGTTTCTTGTTTAATTATTTTAAGGAGTTCTATGTAGGTAGTATTTTGTTTGTTGGGGAGTAGGGCATATATGAAAGGGATGTTAGTTTCTTCATATTCGCCATGGATGGTATAAAGTTGATAAAAAGGTTTAGGACAAACTTTAACCCTTTCTATGCTCATGACGGAATGGTTCCGTCATGAGCACAAGTTCTAGTGTGCTCATGACGGAACCATTCCGTCATGAGCATATGCTCAGGAAATCCCTCTGCTGCAGACAGCAGAGTGATTTCCCATTTTTTTTTTTTGCCTGGGGAGGTGGGGAAGAGCTTCCCCAACCTCCCCAGGCATATTTTTGATTTTCATTGCAATGACGATCTCGCGCATGGCGCGCGATCGTCATTGCAACGAAAACGAAACTGAAACTTAGTTTCAGTTTCTCAGTTTCGGTGCTTGTGGGGCTATCTCAGCCCCCCGAGCACTGAAAAAGATGGGAGAGGTATCGTTGGAAAGGGGAGAATCTCCCTTTCCAATGGTACCCTTCCCTAGTGGATCCCTGCTTGGGGATCCCCAGGAGGGCGATCCCCAAGCAGGGTTCCACCCACTAGCCACCAGGGAGGGGGGGAGCGGCCCCTTGGGCAAGGGCCTTTGCTCCCCCCATATTTGTTTGTTGGGGGCGGAAAGCCCACTAGAAACCAGGGATTATTTTTTTTTATTGATGTTGGGGTGGGGGCTGCCCAAAAAGGGCATGGCAATGCCCCCACCCTCCCCCAGAGAAATGTAAGTCTTTCTGCCCCCGGGGGGGCAGAAAGCCCACTAGGAACAAGGGATTTTTTTTTTTATTGACATTGGGGTGGGGGCTGCCCAAAAAGGGCAGGGCAATGCCCCCCCCAGAGAAATGTCAGTATTTCTGCCCCCCCGGGGGGCGGAAAGCCCACTAGAAACCAGGGATTATTTTTTTATTGACGTTGGGGTGGGGGCTACCCAAAAGGGCCTGGCAAGGCCCCCACCCACCCCCCCCCCCCAGAGAAATGTAAGTCTTTCTGCCCCCCCGGGGAGGCAGAAAGCCCACTAGGAACAAGGGATTTTTTTTTTATTGACATTGGGGTGGGGGCTGCCCAAAAAGGGCATGGCAATGCCCCCCCCCAGAGAAATGTCAGTATTTCTGCCCCCGGGGGCGGAAAGCCCACTAGAAACCAGGGATTATTTTTTTATTGACGTTGGGGTGGGGGCTACCCAAAAGGGCATGGCAATGCCCCCACCCCCCAGAGAAATGTAAGTCTTTCTGCCCCCGGGAGGCGGAAAGCCCACTAGAAACCAGGGATTCTTTTTTTTATTGACGTTGGGGTGGGGGCTGCCCAAAAAGGGGATGGCAATGCCCCCCCCCAGAGAAATGTCAGTCTTTCTGCCCCCCCGGGGGGCGGAAAGCCCACTAGAAACCAGGGATTATTTTTTTTATTGACGTTGGGGTAGGGGCTGCCCAAAAAGGGCATGGCAATTCCCCCCAGAGAAATGTCAGTCTTTCTGCCCCCCCTGGGGGTGAGATGGGGGCAGTAGCCCCCAATCTGCCCCCCAGGGGGGCGGAAAGCCCACTAGAAACCAGGGATTTTTTTTTGTATTCATGTAGGGGTGGGGGCTACCCAAAATGGGCATGACAATACCCCCACCCCCCCCAGAGAAATTCCAGTCTTTCTGCCCCCCGGGGGGGCAAAAAGCCAACTAGGCGCCAGTGATTACGCTGGATTTTTTATGCATGGGGTGGGGGCTGCCCAGAATGGGCATACCAATGCTCCCACCCCCACAAAAATAGCCACAGTCTTTCTGCCCCCTTGGGGCAATATCGGGGCAAACTCCCCCCCCCCGATTCCCCCCCAGGGCGGCAGAAAGCCCACAAGGCACAGACGTATTTTTAGCAATGTGCCTTCCTGTGGATTTTGGGCCCTTGCGCAGCCGGTACATAGGGAAACCTAGCAAACCTGTACATTTTTAAAAACTAGACACCATGGGGAATCCAGGATGGGGTGACTTGTGTGCCTCTCACCAGGTTCTGTTACCCAGAATCCCTTGCAAACCACAAACTTGTAAAAAAAAAACACATTTTCCTCACAATTCTGTTGTGGGAAAGTTCTGGAATCGGCGTGGATCCACAAATTTCCTTCTACACAGCATTCCCCTAGGTCTCCCGATAAAAATGGTACCTCACTCGCGTGGGTGGGTCAAGTACCCACGATAGGCAAGGGCCCAAAACCTAGTGAGGCGACATCAAAATTACCTATCACAAACCAACCTGGTTTTCAAGGGGGGTACCATGAGTTTTTGGCCCCGGGCTCAGCGGCCATCAAGGGAAACCTACCAAACCCACACATTTCTGAAAACTAGACACCCGGGGGATTCCAGGGAGGTATGGCTTGCGTGGATCCCCCAACGTTTTCTTACCTAGAATCCCCTGCAAACCTCAAATTTAGCTGAAAAAATCACTTTTTCCACACATTTTTGTGTGGGAAAGTTGTGGCATCACCGGGCTGACACAAATTTCCTACCACCCAGCGTTCCCCCAGGTCTCCCGATAAAAATGGTGCCCCACTCGTGTGGGAGGCCCAAGTACCCGCGACAGGTAAGGGCCCAAAATGTATTGAGGCGACATCAAAATTGCCTATTACAAAACGACCTGGTTTTGCAAGGGGGGTCACCTGGGTTTTTGGCCCAGTGCTCGGCGGCCAGCTAGGGAAACCTACCAAACCCACACATTTCTGAAAACTAGACACCCGGGGGATTCCAGGGAGGTATGGCTTGCGTGGATCCCCCAACATTTTCTTACCCAGAATCCCCTGCACACCTCAAATTTAGCTGAAAAAATCACTTTTTCCAAACATTTTTGTGTGGGAAAGTTGTGGCATCACGGGGCTGACACAAATTTCCTACCACCCAGCATTCCCCTAGGTCTCCCGATAAAAATGGTGCCTCACTCGTGCGGGAGGCCCAAGTACCCGCGACAGGCAAGGGCCCAAAACGTATTGAGGCGACATCAAAATTGCCTATCACAAAACGACCTGGTTTTGCAAGGGGGGTCACCTGGGTTTTTGGCACGGTGCTCGGCGGCCAGGTAGGGAAACCTACCAAACCCACACATTTCTGAAAACTAGACACCCGGGGGATTCCAGGGAGGTATGGCTTGCTTGGATCCCCCAAAGTTTTATTACCCAGAATCCCCTGCACACCTCAAATTTTGCTGAAAAAATCACTTTTTCCACACATTTTTGTGTGGGAAAGTTGTGGCATCACCGGGCTGACACAAATTTCCTACCACCCAGCATTCCCACAGGTCTCCCAATAAAAATGGTGCTTCACTCGTGTGGGAGGCCTAAGTACCCGCGACAGGCAAGGGCCCAAAACATATTGAGGCGACATCAAAATTGCCTATCACAAAACGACCTGATTTTGCAAGGGGGGTCACCTGGGTTTTTGGCCCTGTGCTCGGCGGCCAGCTAGGGAAACCTACCAAACCCACATTTCTGAAAACTAGACACCCGGGGATTCCAGGGAGGTATGGCTTGCTTGGATCCCCCAAAGTTTTATTACCCAGAATCCCCTGCACACCTCAAATTTTGCTGAAAAATCACTTTTTCACACATTTTTGTGTGGGAAAGTTGTGGCATCACCGGGCTGACACAAATTTCCTACCACCAAGCATTCCCTCAGGTCTCCCAATAAAAATGGTGCCTCACTTGTGTGGGAGGCCCAAGTACCCGGGACAGGCAAGGGCCCAAAACGTATTGAGGCAACATCAAAATTGCCTATCACAAAACGACCTGGTTTTGCAAGGGGGGTCACCTGGGTTTTTGGCCTCGTGCTCGGCGGACAGCTAGGAAAACCTACCAAACCCACACATTTCTGAAAACTAGACACCCGGGAGATTCCAGGGTGGTATGGCCTGCATGGATCCCCCAATGTTTTCTTACCCAGAATCCCCTGCAAACCTCAAATTTAGCTGAAAAAAATCACTTTTTCCGCACATTTTTGTGAGGAAGTTGTGGCATCACGGGCTGACACAAATTTCCTACCACCCAGCGTTCCCCAGGTCTCCCAATAAAAATGGTGCCTCACTCGTGTGGGAGGCCCAAGTACCCGCGACAGGCAAGGGCCCAAAATGTATTGAGGTGACATCAAAATTGCATGTCACAAAACGACCTGGTTTTGCAAGGGGGGTCACCTGGGTTTTTGGCCCCGTGCTCGGCGGCCAGCTAGGGAAACCTACCAAACCCACACATTTCTGAAAACTAGACACCCGGGGGATTCCAGGGAGGTATGGCTTGCGTGGATCCTCCAACGTTTCCTTACCCAGAATCCCCTGCAAACCTCAAATTTAGCTGAAAAAATCACTTTTTCTACACATTTTTGTGTGAAACAGTTGTGGCATCACCGGGCTGACACAAATTTCCTACCACCCAGTGTTCCCCCAGGTCTCCCGATAAAATTGGTGCCTCACTCGTGTGGAAGGCCCAAGTAACCGCGACAGGCAAGGGCCCAAAACCTATTGAGGCAACATCAAAATTGCCTATCACAAAATGTTTTGGGCCCTTGCCTGTTGCGGGTACTTGGGCCTCCCACATGAGTGAGGCACCATTTTTATCGGGAGACATGGGGGAACACTGGGTGGTAGGAAATTTGTGTCAGCCCGGTGATGCCACAACTTTCCCACACAAAAATGTGTGGAAAAAGTGATTTTTTCAGCTAAATTTGAGGTTTGCAGGGGATTCTGGGTAAGAAAACGTTGGGGGATCCACGCAAGCCATACCTCCCTGGAATCCCCGGGTGTCTAGATTTCAGAAATGTGTGGGTTTGGTAGGTTTCCTAGCTGGCTGCCGAGCACGGGGCCAAAACCCAGGTACTCCCTTGCAAAACCAGGTCGTTTTGTGATAGGCAATTTTGATGTCGCTCAATACGTTTTGGGCCCTTGCCTGTCGCGGGTACTTGGGCCTCCCGCACGAGTGAGACACCATTTCTATCAGGAGACCTGGGGGAATGCTGGGTGGTAGGAAATTTGTGTCAGCCCGGTGATGCCACAACTTTCCCACACAAAAATGTGTGGAAAAAGTGATTTTTTCAGCTAAATTTGAGGTTTGCAGGGGATTCTGGGTAAGAAAACGTTGGGGGATCCACGCAAGCCATACCTCCCTGGAATCCCCCTGGGTAACTAGTTTTCAGAAATGTGTGGGCTTGGTAGGTTTCCCTAGCTCGCCGCCGAGCACGGGGCCAAAAACCCAGGTGACCCCCCTTGCAGAACCAGTTTGTTTTGTGATAGGCAATTTTGATGTCGCCTCAATACATTTTGGGCCCTTGCTTGTCGCGGGTACTTGGGCCTCTCGCACGAGTGAGGCACCATTTTTATCGGGAGACCTGGGGGAATGCTGGGTGGTAGGAAATTTGTGTCAGCCCAGTGATGCCACAACTTTCCCACACAAAAATGTGTGGAAAAAGTGATTTTTTTCAGCTAAATTTCAGGTTTGCAGGGGATTCTGGGTAAGAAAACGTTGGGGAATCCACACAAGCCATACCTCCCTGGAATCCCCTGGGTGTCTAGTTTTCAAAATGTATAGGTTTGCTAGGTTTTCCTAGGTGCCGGCAGAGCTTGGGTTCAAGATCTACAGCTAGGCACTTTGCAAAAAAGGGTTAGTTTTCACTGTGAAAATGTGGTGTGTCCACGTTGCGTTTTGGGCCATTTCCTGTCGCGGGCACTAGGCCTACCCACACAAGTGAGGTACCATTTTTCTCGGAAGACTTTGGGGAACTCGGGGTGGGTGGAATTTTTGTAGATCCATTCAGATTCCAGAACTTTCCACCACAGAAATGTGAGGAAAATGTGTTTTTTTGACAAATTTTGAGGTTTGCAAGGGATTCTGGGTAACAGAACCTGGTGAGAGCCAGTCAAGTCACCCCATCCTGGATTTCCCTGGGTGTCTAGTTTTCAAAAATTTATAGGTTTGCTAGGTTTCCCTAGGTACAGGCAGAGCTAGGGTTCAAAATCTACAGCTTGGCACTTTGCAAAAAAAGGGTCCGTTTTCACCATGAAAATGTGTTGTGTCCACGTTGCGTTTTGGGCCGTTTCCTGTCACGGGCCCTAGGCCTACCCACACAAGTGAGGTACCATTTTTCTCGGAAGACTTTAGGGAACGCGGGGTGGGTGGAATTTTGTGGATCCACGCAGATTCCAGAACTTTCCACCACAGAAATGTGAGGAAAATGTGGTTTTTTGGACAAATTTTCAGGTTTGCAAGGGATTCTGGGTAACAGAACCTGGTGAGAGCCAGTCAAGTCACCCCACCCTGGATTCCCCAGGGTGTCTAGTTTTCAAAAATATATAGGTTTGCTAGGTTTCCCTAGGTGCCGGCAGAGCTAGGGTTCAAAATCTACAGCTAGGCACTTTGCAAAAAAAGGATCCGTTTTCACTGTGTAAATGTGGTGTGTCCACGTTGCGTTTTGGGCTGTTTCCTTTTGTGGGCACTAGGCCTACCCACAGAAGTGAGGTACCATTTTTCTCGGAAGACTATGGAGAACGCGGGGTTGGGGGAATTTTGTGGATCCACGCAGATTCCAGAACTTTCCACCACAGAAATGTGAGGAAAATGTGGTTTTTATTACAAATTTTAGGTTCGCAAGGGATTCTGGGTAATAGAACCTGGTGAGAGCCAGTCAAGTCACCCCATCCTGGATTCCCCTGGGTGTCTAGTTTTCAAAAATGTATAGGTTTGCTAGGTTTTCTTAGGTGCCGGCAGAGCTAGGGTTCAAAATCTACAGCTAGGCACTCTACAAAAAAAGGGTCAGTTTTCACTGTAAAAATAAAGTGTGTCCACGTTGCGTTTTGAGCCGTTTCCTGTCACGGGCTCTAGGCCTACCCACACAAGTGAGGTACCATTTTTATCGGGAGACTTAGGGTAACACATAATTGTAGAGCAACTGTTATTACCTATTGACTTTCGATGCATTTCTGCCTTCCAAATGAAAGACAATGTGTAAAAAGAAGTCATTTTGAAAAATGACCTATAATTCTCATGCTAGTATGGGTACTCACAATTTCGGAAATGTGCAAATATCTACTGTTTCTAAACTCTATATTTTGTTCCAATTTCAGAAATACATAGGTGTCTTTCATACCGATTTTTCCATGTATATATTTTCCCAAATTAATTGCTATATACCCGGTACATAATAAAAAACCATTGCAAGACGCTGCTTAGTTATTGGCTCTGGGTTCGTCGGGTTCTTGGTGAACCTACAAGTCCTATATATCCCCACAACCAGAAAGGTCCAGCGGATGCTTTCAAACAGCTGTCATAATTAGAAGAAGTTACAGGTGAAAATCTTGACACAAATGGCTGTTTTTTTCAACTAATTATCAATTTTTCCTATATTCAACGGTTAGTTTCTATAAAGAAACCTTGAAAGATCTACACAAATTACCCCTTGCTGAATTCAGAATTTTGTCTACTTTTCTAAAATGTATAGCTTTCCAGGATCCATTATTGCTTTTATACCCATTTCTACCATTAACTGGAAAGAGGTTGAAAGCACAAAAAATAGCAAAAATAGGCTATGTCCCAGAAAAATACCAAAACTGTGTAAAAAAATTCTGTTTTTCTGACAAAAGTCTGCTTGTCCCTGAAAGCTGGAAACATGGTGATTTCAGCACCACAACCCCTTTTTTGATACCATTTGCAGGGAAAAAACCAGACACTTTCATCTGTAGCCCTTTTTTCCCATTTTTCCAAACAAAAACAAAATTTAGCTGTATTTTGGCTAATTTCTGGGTCCCTTCCAGGGGAATCCACAAACCCTGGGTACCTTTAAAATCCCCATGATGTTGGAAAAAAAGGACGTAAATTTGGCGTGGATAGCTTATGTGGTCAAAAAGTTACAGGGGCCTAAGCGCGAACTACCCCAAATAGCCAAATAAAGGCTTAGCACAGGGGGGGAAAAGGCCTAGCAGCGAAGGGGTTAAATGTCCCACCCATCATCCATGTTTCACATTGTTTTAACTTTTGAATGTTGGTGTTGGTGGCAAAGATGATAATTCTTTTTTCATGAGTATTGTTTCATAAAGAATGATTTTTTCATCTTTGTGTATGACTGTGTATTCTTGTAGAATTTCTATTTCAGGGAACGTTTTGGGCGTTGGCGGTGTTTGAGCAGTAGGTCTTTTAGTTCTGGCTATGAGGCGTTTTAGGGATGGGATAGAAAGTAATTGTCCTGTTGCATGTTCAGGAACGAGTTAGTACATTTTTAAATATTTGTGTACTGGTTTGTTGTGAGCTGGTGCTTGCTTCTGTGATGTTTTCCAAAACATCTCTCACCACAATTTCTGTGGCGTTGGTGGGGTGGTTGTGTTCTCTAACGTTAATAACACTTGTTTCTATTGTCGTTGCTCTCCCATAGCAAGAATTGGAGTAGTATTTACTACATTTCCAATGGGTTTTATTTTCTCTTGTGTATAAGTATAGCCCATGTAGCACAGAAGTAGTTTTCCTTTTTGTGAGGAAATGAACTTTGCCCCTTCTGCCATTTTCTTTGCATATCTGTGAATGTGAGCAAGGGAGTGTTTCCCGAAACGCGTCGAGCTGGTGATTGATTGAATTAAAGCTGCTTTCAAAGGAAACTGTGTCCACAGTAGCTGTTTTTTATCGGAAACGGCGTTGGTTTTGATATATATATATATATATATATATATATATATATATATATATATATATATATATATATATATATATATATTGCATTGCATTATTGACACCGCCCTAAAAAAAAATATTGAAAACAACATTTTGGGCATACATGCAAAATAGTTTCTCCCAAAACTCTGATAATGGTAGATTGACTTCCCAGTTCTTTCTTACAAAACCCGTTCCGTCTTTTGAGCAATTTTTGGATGCAATCCAACTTCAGTTGGCTAAATCACTGTATATGAAATTTCCGTATGGTGTTTTGCAAGTCCATATAGTAAAATGGGATTCGAAAAATGGTATCGATAATGATGATCACTGCCTCTTATGTCAACATAACACACAAGAAAATGACTACCACATACTATTTTTCTGCTCAGCATATGCCATCCCAAGGCGAAAATGGATCAAACCCATCTGTCGTATCTTGGGAATTAGGTCTTGCACTGATGCGACTAGAATATTAAAAACCGACACCTCACAGAAAATTGTTTTTAGTGTCAGTAGATACTTGATCGCCGTCAATCTACTGAGGGGAAAAAAAGGCTTGAAATTTTAAAAGACTCACAATCTTCTTTGCTCTAGCACTTTACATCTCCCCTGCTTTTAAATGGAAAGCACCCAAAATCTATATGTAGCTTCTTTGGAAAAGCCACGTGCTGCTTATGTACCTTTATGCATTATTATAGCATTTGCACTTTATCTTCCAACTACGTGCTGTTCCAAGCACCCATATGCACTAGTATAGCACTTGCACTTTATCTGCTGATTAGAATCCTTGTGAGAAGCTCCAAAATTTTATAAATTCTTTTATGTTTTAATTATACTGAACAGTAAGCTTAGCTTTTCATTGTACTGGATTTGACCCATTGAATGGCTGGTATTTTTATCATTTTATCATAAATGCAGAATCCAAAGATCCCAGCAAATGTCTAAAGATGCAACTGGAGATTGAAATCCACTGAAACTGTGTTTTAAGATGTGTTTCTTATTGGTATATATGAATTGTTTTTACTTTGTATCTTTTATGGTTTTTTAAATCGAATAAAGATTATTGATAAAAAAGAATGAATATATTTATATATACACACACATATATATATATATTTCAATTATTAATTAGTGAAGAGTAAACATTTAGATATAACAATTATATTTTAAAATATACTTACATATATCTTGTTTTTCTTTTCGTGTTGGATAATTTTTCAAAGTTTGTTGGTTATTCACTGGTTTATTTTTTTTCTGTTGGTTAAAAAATAAAATGTTATTTTTATTATAGTGTTACATTCAGTTTGTTAGTTTCGTTTAGTAGGTCCCTATTTTTATTTATAACTTTGATGTTGTTTTCTGTTGTAGCCTGTAGAAGGAAGTAAAATAAAAGTAAATGTTAGTTATATTTTGCTTTTTAAATAGTTTTTTTAGGTCTAATTAGTTAACTCTATCAGTTAGTTAAGATATATACTTACTTTGGGGCCCATTAGGATGACGCCACCCTAGCGGTGCTGGGACCGGCCGCCAGTGGTGCGGCGGTCCCGCACAGGTGATTAGGATGCCACCGGCACCGTGGCGGTAGCATCCACCATTCCCAGCATTGTGGCGGGCGGTGTTCAAGCACCGCTTGCCACAATGCTGGGAATGCACGTCGTGCATATGTATGCACAACGTGACAGGCACCGCGCGGTGCCTGCCACCTTGTGCATACATATGCAGGGGGGTACCATAGGTAACCCCCATGTGCACCCCCCAACTTCCTGGGGGCCCGCTATGGGCCCCCAATAGAAAAGACCACATGCCTTTCCGTGGCGGCAACACCGCCACGAAAAGGCACAATCCCGCAGGTATCCTAATATGGATGGCGGTGTCTAACAGACACCGCCGCCATATTAAAACCTTTTCCGCCCGGTCGACTTGTGGACCGTGCGGAAAAGCGGCGGACGGTCTTCCGGTCCGCCGCGGTACCCCCGCCATACTAATATGGCGGGGGGAAATGTGTGGCGGGCGGATCGCCACCGCCATACGGGCGGTGGCGATCCGCTCGTTATCATAATGGGCCCCTTTGTTTTATATTTTTGTTAATGTTGATTTTGTAGTTGTTTTGGAAGGAAATCATTGTTTTGAATTTTCTAGGTAGAGTTTTAGTCAAGTTTAGTCTATGAAATTTAAAGAAAAACATATTATATTTTAAGTTACTCTGTTTATATGCTTTTTTCAAGCTAATTTTATTTATTTATTTAAAAAGTTTTGTTCTTACCTTTAATGAGAGCGTTTCTATTTTGTTGTATATGTAGATCTTTTTCATTCTGTTTTCTGTCTTGCAAAGTTTCGTCCTTCTACAGTGTTCGTCCTTTTCATGGTAAATTTTGTGCTAATTAATTGATCGCTTTTATAGTGTTTATTTAATTAGTTAGAGTTTTTTATTGGTTTTTGTTGGTGTTGTTTAAATTCATTGGTTGAGATAGCTTTTTTGAATTTGTCGGCAGTTATAATTTAATTTGATTAATTTTAACTGTGTTTATTTAATGTGCATTTTTATTTTGTTTAGTAATATAATTAAAATGTATGTGTTAATAAATTATATATATTTTTTAAATATGTTAAATATATCTCTGTTTATTTTTGATAGTGGGGATATTTTTTTTTTACGTTGTAGTATTTGTGTATTTATTTGATTTTGATTTTTTAAGTATGTTAGTTTGTGTTTTAGTTTTATTAATATTGTAATTTTGTTTGTTAGTGTTTGTTTTAATGTTTGAAATATGTTATTTGTTTATAAGATTGAAAATAATTTATTTTTATGTTTAAATGTTATTTTTTTGTACAGTTAATATGTATTTTATCGATGTTTGTGTTGTCGGTATTATGTATATCGATATTTATGTTGTATTATATGTTATTTTTATTTTATCGATATTTTTGTGTTCTATTTTTTTGTTGTCGATATTTTTGGAGTCGATAATTTTTTAGACGATATTTTTTTATCGTTATTTTAGTTTTGTGCATTGGGTGTCGATATTTTTATATGTGATATTAGTGACTCGATAATTTTGTAGGTCGATATTATAGGAGTCGATGTTGTATCAGTGATTCTATTCACCCACAAACCCACTCATACACCCACCAAACTACTCACACACCCACTCACAGACCCATATTTTGACTCACACAGCCATATAACCACTCACACACCCATGCAGCCACTCATACACCCACAAAAGCACTCACACACCCATTCATATGCCCATACAGCCACTCACACACCTACTTACAGATCCATACAACCACTCACACACCCACACAGCTACTCACACACCTACTCACTGAATAACAAATCTACTCACACAACCACTCAGACACCCTCAAAGCTACTCACATACCTATTCATACATCCACTCACAAACCCAGTCACCGACCCATACAGCTATTGACACACCCACTCATAAACCCATACAACTACTCACACACCCACTCACACATTCATAGAGCCACTCACATACCCACTCACTCACTCATACACCTACTCACACAGCCACTCAGTCACCCATACAACCACTCAAACAGCCACAGACTCATCCATTCAGCTACTCACACACCCACATATTCACCCATACAGCCACTCACACACCCATGAAGCCTCTCAACACAGCCACTCACCCATTCAAACACTCACACACCCACTCACATACCCACACACCACTTAAATACCCGCTCACACATCCATACAACCACTCAAGTACCCGCTCACCAATGTTCCCTCTAATTTTTTACATCTGTGTGAGGCATTGAAAGGTGCCTGTGTGCATCAGTCAACACTCCATGCACTGAAGAAATGCAATAATTTGCTGTACAAGAGAGCACAGTGTTGGAGCTATAAAAGATTACAGATGTTTGGCACTCCTAAGATTTCACAATAAAGGTAAAAAGGTGTATATTGACTCACATTTTGCTGCATGCAGCAGTCATTATGAAGGCTCTTGTACCAGTCCCTGTATGTCCCTGTAAGTGATTACCAATTATGTATACCACCATTAGTTGCTTCACAATGAAAATAATCTTCCTATATCATCCTGGCCATTTGTGTGCAGACCTTTCCTACATCTTTCACATATCCCAAGAAGGCATGATTTACAAGTTGGGTACATATGCAACTTAATTTAATCTGCTTTACTTCCTTCAGTGATTCATAATGATATAAAAGTTATTCCTTGTTTCAGGGATAAGCTTGGCCAAAGCAATCACCCAATGTGGCTTTACATTTATTCTATGGACTCAGTGTTGATGTTGTGGAATGGAATATTAATTTGAAAGTCTAACTATTCTCATTAGTCAAGTGCATCAAGCCAACCCTGTGCATTAACAAAGCCTTGGTGTGTTGATAGTTGGGTGTTAGCTAGGTGGTGCACTGCCATAGGAGTTCTTCATGCCATGAATAAAGCCCAGTGAGAAAGTGTTATGTCTGCTCACAGTGCCTCACTGGAATGATGAAGAGAAGGGTACTATACACCACTGCATGGTTTCTCTTTCTACCCAGACATGCAAAAACCCAGTTCACCAACCAGGTCCAAAGAAAGCCACGGTACAAAGAAAGTGAAAAACTCCAAACTCTGTCATTCACAGTTGTAATAGGCCAGCAGTAACAAGTACAACACTATGAACAAGTGGCAAGAGCCTCAAAAAGCAACACTGTTTTATGGTCTGTTTTATTTCTTTTTATTTTAATAAAGACATAATTGCATGAATGTTTTTAACAAATACATTAATGCATCAATCAGTCATATGTATGTATGAGCCCCCACACTAGAGTGCTGGACAACACATACCATGACAGAGCATTGGGCACACACTAGGGCTACCTCTGTTCATCATTACACCCATTAGGATTGATCATCTCAAACTTCAGGAACAACAAAAGGCACAAAATAAATCAGGGAACAGGTTACTATTAGACTTGTTTCTGGGCTTCTCATCTGTTTAAACAACGGAATAGCAAAGTCTCTTTCTTGTTGTCTGAAGTGGCATGCATACTCTCAGAGAAATCCACAGTAAGGGGTCAGGGGACATAGTGTGTGACCTACAGTCTTTGTAGTAACCACCAATTACACATACTGCTCAACAAATGGTATTTCAGTTTCATTTGAATCTTGCTAAATCAGTGTGTGGCCCATTCATGCCTGTACTTTTTTAGCTGTGCAATTTCATGTATGTCAGAGTTATAGAGATCAGAATGTGCCAGAGGGTTCTCAACACTAATCATAATCCAAAGACAAGAAAGAAATTGAGGATGGGGCCACATTTTCATAGGTTTCCTAAATGTCATTTGGGGAGTGGGGAAGGTCTCAAAGATGGCCCAATACAGTGTGCTCTGAAAGAGTTGTAAATTAATTTCAAAGGCCAAGCTACCACCAAAGCAACTACCACTACCCACCACAGCTGCAAGAGCACTATCCATACCCCCCTCTGCTACAGGAGCATTTTGGTTGTCACATTCACACTCTTGATATCCTGAGATACTGCCATCTTTGGAAGCTGTTGCTTCTTTGACCCCTGACCCATATTGTATATCTTCTTCACTCTAGACAGCCCAGGGAAGAGATGAGACACAATTGTTTGCATTGTCCCAGAAAACTCTATCAAGCAATGCACTGAACAAATCTTAAAAAACAAAACTCGTGTGGCCACTTCTGATATGGTTTTAAAGGCATTTGTTGAAGAACACATTCCTTTTTTAATTTCTTCCCTAACTTTTACAACAATTGTATTCTCTTCTGACTTTGGACAGATTCTTGTAGCAAAATTGTAAACCTGAATGTTTTTCTACTGTCATTAACACTAGAAAGATCTGTTCATATGGTTGCTGCTTTTGCTCAAAGTGAAATGCAAAGTTAACCACTACAAGATTCAAATCTGTAACTTATTAGCAGGCTAGTTCAGAATATAGCCTTGGTAATCTAGCCCAGGTGGTTAAAGCACCTGCTACAGAGATCTGAATACAAATTGGCCACAGGACTGAAATATCTCAAAGGTTTTCGAGGGTTAATGTTGACGTAGAGTAGTACTGCATGTAACATGCAGGTCATGTGTTCAAAAGCTAAATGCAAAGCCTGGAGGATTCTAGAATTTTTGTAGAGGCCTTTTTGTAACCTGCAAGTCAGAAGTTCTTACACAGTTATGGTGATAACTAGGTGACTCCTGAAAACATTTACATTTAATGAGAGTGGCATAAGCAGGGCCACTGGAATTATGTGGCAGGGTTGACTAAATTATGCAAGAAAAGGCAAATTATGCAACATAATGCAGTACATTTTTTATAGCATTACTTCATTACTTTATAATTGTTTTACACATGGCATTGCTGTTGGGATAAATATTTTACATTATTAGTACCAGTTTACCAGCCAAATGCAGAAATAAGCAACTGAAAGATGACCAGTTAACCTTTGCAAAAAGCACTCCGCTGTGTGCGAACACGTCGCAACGTTTTAGTAACTATTGATCCATTTGCGCTAGAAACAACCTTTTTATATTAAAATTTGCAGATTCTGCAGAAGCTGATGGATTATGTGGCAAATGCGGCAAATCCATAATTATGCAGAAAAAAAGCAGCAACTGTAAAATCACGTAATTTCAGTGGCCCTGGGCATAAGTTTGAATCATTGTGGGTCTAAGCTAAGTTTCATTTTGCAAGGGATTCAGTTTGTTAATAATTTGAACATAGTCTAAAACCCATCAAAATCGTATTGCATTTTGTGTTGTGTAAAGATTCATTTTAGTAGGAGTTTACACTCACACATCTATAAATACATTGTATTGATTTGACGAATCATATTAAATTACACCAAATGTGTATGTATTTTTCTGTGCTTTTACTGAAAAAGAAGTTGTGCCATACATTGCATTAAGCAATGCTGCTATCTCTCCTATTTCCTGTTCTATCCTCAGACACATTTCTTTCAGAATTCATTTAAGAGGGAAACTTGTGGGTAGGGTTTATGTTTCACTTGGTGGCAGGCTTTGATAAGTAAGATGTGGCGGTGTGTCCTGTTGTGTCGACCCCTCACACGTATTGAAGAATGCAAGTCTTGTTAAATGACAATACTAACTACCCGTAAACTGACTGAGTGAATGCCTGATTCCTTTTTTCTTTTAAGGAAAGTTGCTAATTTACACTAAATAGAGGGTTGAAGTTTCAAGGAATGGAAACCAAATAAAAAAAGCTCAAAATCAGGGAAAGACATGGGTATAACACAGTGCCGTAGTCAGCAATTAACATTCTATAATGTGGTCAAACACCAGACGGGAGGATGAGAGGCAACACTATTTGTTTGCAGGTTGTTTACTGTGCTCATTAAGTTTACAGTGTGATGCATTTTAAATGAACTTGCGTGCACCAAAGAAGACATTCACACTGCCAGTTTTCAGTTTTTTATTTGAATGAAGCAGCAGTCTCTCTGAAAGTTTGGGACAATGCGCGTGCTCCTATTGACACCTTGGGTGCAAAAAGAAAGTAGGCTGCAATCATGCACACGCACACAGCCTATAGGGAATAACAACTCACTCACCCATAAAGCCACTCACACTGATACTCACTCTCTAATACAGCCACTCACATACCAACTCACTCTACCAAACACCCACTCAAACAGCCACTCACTCACCTATACATCTACTTACACACCCAGTCACTCACTCATACAGCCACTCACACAGCTACTCAGATATCCATATAGCTACTCATACATACAGCTACTTATATCATACCACCCACCCATACTACCACTCACACAGCCACTCACTCACTCACTCACCCATACAGCCACTCACACACACACTCACTCACCAATACAGTCCCTAACACAGCCACTCACTAACCTATTCAACTACTCACATACCCACTTATACACACATGCAGCCACTCACAAACTCACACACACACCCATACAGCCACTCTGACACCCACTCACACACAGATAAACACAATTACTAACATAATATATGTTAGAAGTGGTATCACTCATTATTAGTACACGATGGGGCATATTCTCAAGGATCTATCGCCGAGTTATCGGCACTTATGGCAGCCAAAGTCGCGATAAATTCATTGCCCCATTCACAAGCTGGCGCCAACAGCCCATAACACCAGTTT